>OY755248.1:70673446-70885927 GCA_963576725.1 Azorinus chamasolen
GTGTGTGTGTGTGTGTGTGTGTGTGTGTGTGTGTGTGTGTGTGTGTGTGTGTGTGTGTGTGTGTGTGTGTGTGTGTGTGTGTGTGTGTGTGTGTGTGTGTGTGTGTGTGTGTGTGTGTGTGTGTGTGTGTGTGTGTGAATATTCATGGAGTAAATGGTTAATTTTCCTAGATGACGAGCACGTGCATAGTCTGATTAATTAGACGGTTCCTCTAGGAGCTCTGTGATCTTGATCCACACCATCAGTGGACACAAAACGACAGATTTGTTTACCCACATTCGTCGTAGGTTTGACTGTAGGCAAAGTGTACACGTGTAGTCAGTCGAAGCGAAATCAGTCGACCACTCACTGTCAAAACAATTTAATTCTTTCAACACTGTCTTTAGGTAATATATCTAGATTTATACGATATGATTTCGATATATAGAACTTTATAATTCGATATAGATTTATAAACAGAATATTCTGCTCACTGCCATGCATTTCCTACTTTCAATTTCATTTTCCCAGGTAAAAACCGGCAATTGTCCTTGGATTTATAAATAGAGCTCCTATAAATAGTTCATGACCGAATGATCCCGGAACTTTCCAATCAAAGCGAGCTTTGGACTGCATCGTGCTTTCTATTGGTTTAAGACGGAGCTTACGTCATTGTAAATATTCATTAGGGAATTTCCCTTTTTACATCGACAAGACATGAACCAATCAGAATTTAGTTTCCCCCTACAGTAAAATTTCCAGATTTTGGAGAAGAAGAAGAAACTCACAGACTTGGTGAAATATTACCATTATTTGAGCGATTTGTAAACTAACAACATGAGAGAAATATCACAGACGGAAAAGGAGGAGAAAAAGAAATGCGGGGAGGAGGAAAAAGTCGAAAATGACTTAGAAATCAGTGAGTAACTTCATGTTTTTATCTACACGAGAACATCCGGCATCTTGTTTATAAACATGTTTCTCGTGAGGTAGTGAACTAACAAGATCCCCTCTTAAGTATTTGCATGGAAATTGATTAATCTCAGAAGAATTTCACTTGCATATAAATTTAAGTTGTTGTTGTTAAAGTTAATGGAGTCAAGTGTTTGTTAGCACTCAAGATGGCGAGTTAATTTGACATTTAGCCTGAGGCACAACACGTCAAACCAGACTCGACCTACATGACTCTAGCAGTTGTTCGTTGTTGTATTTACACATAACCATATAGATCTATGTTCCATAAACGATTCGAAATTACGACACTATTTTAATTGTAAATTTTGAAAGTGGGTCATAGCTTGCAATTTCGTTTGAACAAAGTGTAAACTCAACATGTTAACCCTTTCCCTGTTCAATATTCATATAGAAATAATGATCATGAATATTTATTAGCTGGTTTTGTAATAATTTCATATACAGATCTACCTGTATACATGTATTTTTGGTATTGGTAGAAATTGTAGAGTCAGTTCATGATAATATCATAAGCAAACAACAGACATTCATGGTCCTTTAATAGGCTTTATCAGACGGCTGCTACAAAAACCGTTTGAATTGAGTGATTTGGGTCTACCAATGACCTATGATAATGTGTTATCATACATATTTGGGTCTACTCTGTTTGCATAGGTGCCAAAAGGCATCAGTACGAGGAAAAGTGTTAAATAATTTAGTCCACCTGATAATATAATATATTATATTAGTGGTATACTCATACAGTATCAGCTTGTCTGAATCACAAACATTTAGTTCTTATATTTGGTCTGAATCAGATAATGACCTGTGTCATAGCAATCTAATTATATATGATTCAGTTTGTTTGACATGACACTATCATTGCAGAAATTGAAGTGAAGAAAGAGCCGACAGAGGTTGATGATGACACTTCTGAGAAGATCAGTAATTTAACAGATGAGATCAAACATCTCAACATCAAGCCAGAGGAGGAAGATGACGATTTTGCTATCAGAGGCCCTGATGGTGGGAAGCCAACATATTTCCAATACCAGGCAAAAGATAAACCCCTCCCAATGCCCCCAATGCCAGGTAACTTTGGCACAGGACAAAATTACTTAAACTACCATCCACCAACACAGAAACAAGGGCGCCGTGTGGCTGATGATCCTCCAGACCCACCATTCAAGTATACTAGACCTGCGCCAAACCCACAACAGTTCGGAATGCACCCTGGATTCTATAATGATCTTGGCCAGAACACAAACTCGGGCATGCAGAATGTCAGTCAAATGCAGATGTTTAATTTTGGTATTGACAATACAACTCCAGCCATGACGCAAATGAGGTTTACTGGAACCTCTTCAGGAGGAAGGGTAACAGTGCAGTCCCCGACCACAGGCATACCAACACCTTTTGAGGGTGGTACCATGGGTGGAAACATAGCTGATGCCTTTATTGAAAGTCTTGGAAATGCAGCTGACATTGGATTCAACCAGTTATCTCGAAATATTCCAAGCCAGCATCCACCATGCAGCATTCAGCAAAGCCAATGTGGTGACTCGTTCTCAACAAAAGCCGCCAAAGAGCGTAGATTCTCTGATCCAGACAGTGGTTTGGAGTCAGCAGATGAAAGGAGCCCATACAATGCCCAAACACCTAGTCCAGCTGGTTCAACATACACGTCTCCACCATCAGTTGACAGTGGTTGTGGACGTAGTCCAACATATGAGCCCGCTCCTCAGGACAATACCTACGCCTTTAATGGAATAGGTTCACCAAAATACTCCAACATGCAGTCTCCAGCTTCATACAGAACTACGCCTTCCCCAGGCAGCACCTCTGGATATGGGAGCCCTATGGCCCCACAGCTTGATGATGATCCAGCTCGACTGAATGAGTTGGCAGACCTTCTTGACGTTATTGGTAATGATGAAAACACAGATAAGAATTTGAAAATGTGTATAGAATCCCAGCAGCAGGAAGTTTCTAGGATGGTGCAGCAGACAAAACTTCCTCCACAGTCATTTCCAGTGAGTGCTGTGCAGAATTCTAATATACAGATGGTCAGTCGAACACCAATTCCTTCTGTTCCAACTCAGCCAAATGTGGTACAAGTACCACATCATCAACTTCCAGCTGGATTGCCTCTTCCGACAAGTGTTGCTCCACAAGGAGGTGTTCCTGTACCGCCAAACCTTTCATCAGTTGGTGGGCAGCAGTCCAACATCATCATTTTTTCTCCCCCGATTAGTAGTCAGCCAATCCTTGTTGTCACACAGACTCCACAGCAACCAAAGAAAACACCTCAGAAGCCATTGAGAAAAATTCTGCCTAAAACGCCTACAATTAACGCCTCGACCAAGACAAATGGCGCTGCAACAAGCACATGTCAATCAAATAAATCAGATGTTACAATGTCTACAAAGGTTTCCCCAACAGCTGGTGGGAGAAACATAAGTGCAAATCAAGGTAACTCAAATTTCTATGATGTACAATGTATTAGTACAGGTTACCTTGCCTCTTAACCTTTTCCTCCATAAATACGCCTTTCTACGTCTCTGTAAAAGTCACTTTCTGAAACCATTGTGATAAAAAGAGCATTTGCTCCTAAGGAGCAAATGCTCTATTTATCACAATGGTTTCAGAACTACAAAATTCTAAAAATTTCCTTTTCTCTAGTTAATGCTCCTTTTTGGTAGATTCATTCAAAAAGGTAGGATCTAAAAATAGCCTACGAGGGAATGGGTTAAACCCTTTACTTGATGAATATTGATAAGAAAAATGACTTCACAGATATTACTTAATTGGACAATTTTTTATGATGGTATATAACACAGAACATTGTTGCCATGACAGGAACTTTAGAATCAGATCTATATTATTATGTAAACAAACAGAGCAAACTCTGATCAAACGGCTCCTACAGGAGTCATTTGATTTGGTTCTGCTCTGTCTCAAAATACATATTTATGGAGCAGAGGTATATATCTGTAATGACAGGGTTAGTAACCCTTTACTCGATGAATATTCATGTAACAGAATGTGACATCATGGATATTAATAAGATGGTTTTTATATTGGCATATGAACACAAAAGGGTTTGTCCATGACAGAAACTATAGAGTAAGATCTGTGTTACAGTTGAACTTGGATATCTCGAACTTCAAGGGACCATACAAATTAGTTCTAGATAGTAGAGATTCGAGTTATCCAGTTTCTAATCTGAGCAATTTCTCAAATACACAGCTTAATGCAGGAACTTTCAGCACACTTTTGATCTGCATTAAGCTGTCACATGTATTTCTAGATATGCGTAGTGATACATTTTAGAACAATATTCAGTATTGTGAATTTTGGAAGGTCCAAACTTTTACTTCGAGTTATCCTGAAGTTGGAGTTATCAACCAAATCTAACAGTTGATTCTAAGAGTTGCCACAACATAGGGTTTGGTGGAGAAAAGACGATTTTTTAGTATTTGAGTAGGCACCTTTATCTGTTGCTCTGAAGTACCAACAATATTGGATTTGGCAGAGAAATGTAAAAAAATTTGTCATCATCAATTTTCCTTAAATATTTTCTTATTTACAGCTTTGATGTTGTTATACAGTACTTGCAAGTTTTCAGTGCTTTCGTTGCATGTTTCAGCTCAAGCACAGCAGAAGATGGACAGACTTCTTATGATTGCCCGAAGGACAGTTGCAGACATTCCAAGGGAAGATTTAAGGAAATGTGATGATGAGGGCGACACGTAAGTGATCCTGATAGGATTCAGTGGATGAATGTTCTATTACACACTTCTACACTTTAACTCTTTCCTGAAAATATTCATGTAAGAAATGATAACATTGCGAATACAGGTAAACCTCTGAAAACCGAACACCTTCGGACCGGACAAAATGTTCGGTTTTCAGAGGTGTTCGGTTTTCAGAGATTTTTCTTAATGTGAAACCTGAAGGTAAGGAATGTGATCTTCTGTAATATTGTTCACTTCTTTCGATCTTATCAGAATAAGATAAAAACACCGGTTTCTTCTATAGATGATAGTACTCAGTAACAAGAAAATAATCATACTGTAATATTGTTTTATCTACTTTATACTTTGCCACATATGGATGATGTCGGAACAGAAGCAGGCATGATTGTGTTAAGTGTTTAAACTGACTGTCAGATTCAGTGCCTGATTGATTTTATTTATCTTTCATTATATTTCATAATCAAAAGGCTTGTTCATGCAGAATTACTCTAATGTTAAAACTTCAGTTAATGAAGTTATGTCAGTCAGTTGAAGCACTGGTAATATGTAGCATGAACATTTAAGTATGTAGGCATTGTGTTTATGAAAACAAAATTTGCATGTTGAGATCATCTTCCCTTAATTTCAATAAAGAGGTGTGAAAAACCATGCCTAATTAAAATTTTCTTATGATTTCCAAGAGCAACATCAGTTACAGTATTAGCCTATACCCCTGTCATGGTTTTCACACCTTTGTAGTAACACAGGCAGCTGCCAAACACAGTAGGGGACCCAAAATTCCCTAGTCAAACTATCAACAAGCCAGCACTCCTAATTGGCCCTCAGGGTATGTTCGGTTTTCAGAGGTGATTTACAATGGAAATATAGGTTTCTGTTCCGGAACTTGTGTTCGGTATTCAGAATTCAGAGAGTTCGGTTTTCAGAGAGCTTTTCTATATAGAATATATAAGGAAAAATTCGGGACCAAAATATTTGTTCGGTTTTTAGAGATTTTCGGTTTTCAGAGGTTCGGTTTTCAGAGGTTTACCTGTACTATTTAAAGCCATAGTAAATGTTAGCATCACTTTTCCGTATGAAAAAATGAAAAGATCCGATTTTTTTGTCCATGACTATATAGAAATGATTCTACAGTTTCTGGTTTGGCTAAATATTCTTTTGTTTATTTACCATTATAACAATGCCATCTGAATATAGATGCATAAATTAAAACATTTTCACTGATAACTCCTTTATTTCTCCACCAAACCCTATGTTACGACCACTCTTTAGAATCGTCTCTTGGAAACAATTCTAAAGAGTGGTTACAACATATAGGATTTGATGGAGAAATGACGTTTTTGGTATATGAGTAAGCACATTTATGTTACTTTGAAATGAAATAGTAGACTGTATAAAAAAATTTTAACTTCAGATATTTACACATAGCTGTGTGCCGGACAGACAAACACATGGTTCGTGCCCTACTAGAACGTCTTCATAGGGAAGGCTTGGACAGTCTTGTAGATCAAGAGAACCACAAACGCCAGACCCCACTCTACCTTGCTATCTTCATCAACCAGCCAGTCATGGTGGACATGTTCATCAACTTTCAAGCCAATGTGAATGTACTGGCACAGGTAAGACTGCAAGTTTGAATCATTTCATAGGTACAGGGTCAGTAGATGTAAAAGCAAGAGATAAATGGGCATACGCAAATAATACAAGCAACATTTCTCCACCAAACCCTATGCTGTGACCACTCTTTAGAATTGTCTCTTTGACAATATTCTAAAGAGTGCTCTTTCGTGGAGAAATAAAGGAATTGTTCTTTAAAACATTTTAATTTACAAATCTTAAATGGACCTCTGAGAAGTACATTCATGAATATGTAATCTTGACTGTAATAAGCAAATTGTTGCATATACTACATGATATTTTCCCCTTGATGTGTTCTGCCAAATAATAGTGAATCTAGGCTACAACGCCCACTCAAAGGATGTTTAAACTTTTACTCCATGAATATTCATGTAAGACAATAATGAATCATGAATTATTCATATTATTTACATATTCATTACATACTTTTTCAGAATTTGTCTGGTGATGGTACAACTACGGAGGTTAAAGCAGCCATACACGTAGCTGCAGCTCACGGAAGTGACTACCTGCACACTTTACGTGAATTGCTGAAAGCCAAAGATCTCAACATCAACATTGTCAACAATTATGGTATGTTTGTCCAGCGCACTTGTGTCTTAATTCTTTCCCTCCAGACCATTTTGAGAGAAATATTGACATCATGAATATTAATTAGACAGTATTATAGTGGCAGAATCATATCTGTATTATTTAATAGGCAAACAGAGTAGACCCTGATCTGGGTCTACTCTGTTTGCAAAAGCATGAAAAAGTGTTTATATGAAGGAAAGGGTGAAATTCAGACATTTGAGTTTGATTTTGAAAAATTACTTATTAACTCTTTGCATGCTAGCTGCGAATACATCATTACCAATGCAAACAGTTTGAATCCAGATGAGACGCAGCATCATTAGGTCTCTCATCACTGTCATCAGGATCTAAACTGTTTGGATCCAGATGAGACGCAGCATCATGAGGTCTCTCATCACTGTCATCAGCATCATGAGGTCTCTCATCACTGTCATCAGGATCTAAACTGTTTGGATCCAGATGAGACGCAGCATCATGAGGTCTCTCATCACTGTCATCAGCATCAATAGGTCTCTCATCACTGTCATCAGCATCTTGAGGTCTCTCATCACTGTCATCATCACCATGAGGTCTCTCATCAGTCATCAGCATCATGAGGTCTCTCATCACAGTCATCATCATCATGAGGTCTCTCATCAGTCATCAGCATCATGAGGTCTCTCATCACAGTGATCAGCATCATGAGGTCTCTCATCACAGTCATCATCATCATGAGGTCTCTCATCAGTCATCAGCATCATGAGGTCTCTCATCACTGTCATCAGGATTTAAACTGTTTGGCACTTTAATAATATTTTTGCAAAGAAATGAGAGAAATTTTATTTGAAGAATTGAAGCAGATGACAATTGTTGCCGATAAAAATTACATTCACAAAACTGCTAAGCATGCTATACAACATTACTATAACCTCGAGACGACATTACTATAATCTCAAGAAGTTCTATTGAACTATTAGGTATTATAGTAACATACATACCAATATTCAGCTCGTTAATTTTTGTCTTGGCCTTAGATTCAAGCTTGATGATATTTAGCAGGAAACTAGTATTGAACTATGAAGGTCATAACCTAGTTTGCTGGAGATTTTCCCGTTCGATCTATGCTTTTTCCTATGCAAACAGAGCAGACCTTGATCAGATGGCTGCTACAGAAGCATCTGATCTGGGTCTACTGGAGTTAATAGTATGAGGTAAAGGGTTAATTAAAATAGTTTAGTCTCGAAATAGATGGTCTAGTATTGTTGTGTTCTTGTTTCCAGGTCAGACTGCCCTTCACTGTGCAATTCTTGCCCACGGCAAACCCAAGAGGAACAGCCCAGAAAGAATAAACAGTGTTGAGATTATCAAGACTTTACTACGCAACGGAGCTGACCCAACTGCACAGGTAGGTGGAGTTTGTGCCTTTCTGTTTTAACTCTTTCCATCTGACATATAAACACCTTTTCACGCATTTACAAACAGAGTAGACCCAGATCAGATGGCTCCTATAGGAGCCGTCTGATCAGGGTCTGCTCTGTTTGCTAATGGACTTTGATAGATCTGTTTATTTAGTTTCTAAAATGGTTACAATGTTTCATCTTCCATATATCATTATAACTATTTTGTCCATGAATATTCAGTAGGTATTGAAATTTGGAACAAAATATAGGACAGGGAAAGGGTTAAGTATCAGGTGTGTAGCCCACCATGTCTTTGTGTTACCAGGGACATCATGCAAATCTTTGATGGTGACCTGTTAGTTCAGCATACAAGAAAGACTTAGTTCTCTTGTTCATGATCACTGGGCCACAAATAATTACTTCATGCATACTTTGAAAATGTTTGACTTAGTAATGGAGAATAATAATTAGCACCACATGATGTTGTTTATCCATTTATGCTATGAATATTTATGAGGCAATGCATTGAAAGAACAATTTATATAGAACGTGTATTGAGTAGATTCCTTCTCAAGTGGACATATACAAATTCCCCTGCAAAATCACATGCATATCTGCTTGCTATTTTAAGCACAACCAGGAAGAGATTTCATTCAAGATAAATATAGTAACCAATGAATGAACAGATGTACAGGTTGTTTTAATTTTGTTTACAACAGATGGCCAATTAAATGGCATTGTGCAAACAGTGTATGCCAATAGAATACAGTAGAACCTGTCTTAAGCAACCTTTTATTGATTGGATATAGGAATCTTAAAAAGCAGGTGGTTGCTTAATGTAGGGTAAAAGTAATGCAGAAAGCTCCTATGGGAGCTTTCTGCATTACTTTGACCTGCATTAAGCTACCACCTATCTTACAGACCAATAAGTAAAGCTGTTTTTGATAGTTGCTTAACCCATTCCCTCATATCGACGCCTTTTGACGCCCCTGTAAATGGCACTTTATGAAACCATTGTGAGCAAATGCACTATTTATCACACTGGTTTCACAGTTAAACAATTCTGAAATTTTCCATTTCTCTAGTAAATGCCCATTTTTGGTTGATTAGTTTAAAGAGGGTGGGTCTAAAATTAGCCTATGAGGTAATGGGTTAAGACAGGTTCTATTGTAGATGGAAGAGTTTTATACATTAACCCTCGACTCCATGAATATTGATGTTAAAACTATTGACATCATGCATATTGATTAGATTAATTTTTGTAACAGCACATGAAAACAGGATCTTTTAGCCATGGCAGAAACTGTAGAATAAAATCTATATTAATTCCTTAGGAAAAAAACACAGAGCTACAGATAAAAATACGTACTCAAATACTAAATCGTCATTTCTCCACCAAACCCTATGTTGTGACCACTCTTTAGAATCGTCTCTTCGAGACATTTCTAAGGAGTGGTCTCAAAATAGGAGTTGGTGGAGGAAACTTTGGCTCAAGCAGATTCTGTAGAATCAGATCAATATTATACCATAAGCAAACAGAATACCATAATCCAGCAGCTGTACATGATCTGGGTCTGCTCTGCTTGAAAATGTGTGAAAAATCGTTAATATCAGGAAAAAGGTTATGTTACTGGATATGTTTTAGAAGCAACAACATAAGGGACCAGTTTTAACCCTTTACCTGATAAAGATCACTTTTAGCCCCTTTGCAAACAGATACCCCCCCCCCCCCCCCCCACACACACACACAGTTTCTGTCATGGTCATGGAGATAATTACTGCTTACATTACATCAAGAAGCCAACTCATTCTGACAGACAAGCTTGTGCAGATAGTGTGGACCCAGATCAAACTGCTGCTGAAGGAGCAGATCAGAGTCTACATATTTTCCTACTATGCCAGTCACATTTAACCCTTTACTCCATAAATATACCTTTCTATGCCTTGCAAACAGAGTGGACCCAGATCAGACTGCCTCTGAAGGAGCTGTCTCATCAGGGTCTTCTCTGTTTGCTTATGATGTAATATACATGTAGATTCTGCAGGTTCTGTTGTAGCCAAACATTCCTGTGTCCATTTGCTGTTATAACATTTAATCTGATTAATATTCATGATGTCGTTATGTCTTACATAAATATTCATAGAGTAAAGGGTTAAAGTTACCAGTTTGACTTAGTCGGCTTTACAAGAATACTCAGAGTAGTCACTCAAATTGGTTTAAAAAGACTCACAGTTTTATCATACTTTCACAACTGTCAAATTAACTACATTGGTATCTTTTTCAGGACAAGAAAAGTGGAAAAACACCGCTAATGTATGCCATAGAACAGAGAAATCTGGAGTTAGTCGAGACCATCCTGTCTCACATAGAACCAGCTAAGGTTAAAAATGTCGTGAAAACACAGGCCTTTGATGGCAGTTCATGTCTCAAGATTGCAGAGGGTCTAAAAGACAGTTACAATGTTCAGATTTGGAACCGTCTATGGAACAGTCTTCAGAGTGCGGCTAGCGGGACGGTGCAGAGGATGCCATTACAGCAGGTCTACTGAGAGTACAACTCCCAGAAACTGAAAGTCATATTACACTGCTGCACTGATCAGTGCTTCAGTGATGGTTTACATAAAAAAAATCATTTCTCAGGAAGAGATATATTTTGGTTAGTTTGAATAATTATGTGTTTAAAAAATAAAACAATATTTTATATAGCTCGGAAAATTTGACCTGAACCCTGGCCCATAATGCAGAATACATAATGAGGGGGATGACGCTGTATAAATAAAACCGCCGGTTAGTCGTGAAGTCTATTCTTGCTGAAATTATGGGAGAGCAATATCCCATGGATATGTAAACCATACAATCACGAGTGTGTCCATGCATAGTTGCTTACTGGGACACATGCAGAGGATAAACCCGTACAATGCCAATGATAAAAATAGAAATGTTTCGAATTTTGATTTATGCTTATTAAGTAGGTTAGGGATCAGGTGAAACTTTTCGAGCTATATCTGTGCAACACATAGCAATATTTCTCTGTGAATAAATTGCTTAAAATGAACTTCTGTACAGGAGGAGTGTTTATTTTACAAACATCAGAGGTCGAAATAGGATTCATAAATCAAAACATTTTCAAGAATAGCTCCTTTTTTTCATCACACCCTTTATTGTGACCATTCTTTGGATCTGTCTATTTGAGATGATTCTAAAGATATTTCGAAACATAGGGTTTGGTGGAGTAATGACAATTTTAGTATTTGAATACATACACTTATCTGTTGCTCTGAGATATGCTGGAAATATTTTGATTTGTAAAGTACAGTACTGCTTACATTTTGTACATATCTAGTCTTTTCTGGATGTAAAATGGTTCCCTTACATCTACAAATCAAAACTTGGAAATTCTTTTAGTAAATGGACCACATCATGAGGACTGATCAGCTTGTACCACTGTGAACAGTGCAGATTAGTCACTCTATTGAATATTCTGTCTGATCAGGGTAAATTCTAATTGTATATATACATGTATCTATTTGCCCTTCTACCAAGACTGGTCAAATGTCTTGAGATTCATTCAGAGCTGTAGATAAGGTGCATACGGTAGAGATTCATTCAGAGCTGTAGATAAGGTGCATACGGTAGAGATTCATTCAGAGCTGTAGATAAGGTGCATACGGTAGAGATTCATTCAGAGCTGTAGATAAGGTGCATACGGTAGAACCTGTCTTAAGCAGCCATCAAAAAGAGGTCTAATTAGGTGGTAGCTTAATGCAGGTCAAAAGTAATGCAAAAAGCTCCTATAGGAGCTTTCTGCACTACTTTTGCCCTGCAGTAATCAACCGACTGCTTTATTTAGACTGCTATGTTCAATAAATGAATTGCAGCTTAAGACAGGGTCTACTCTATATGAAGAAAAAGTATTGGTATATTTCTCCACCAAACTCTGTACTGCTGCTACTTATTAGAATCTTCACTCCTCGGAGTAGCATTTCTAATGAGTAGCAACAAGATAAGAGCTTTTGATAGATCAGTATGAATCTTATCTACACGTCTCTTCATTTCAATATGTTATCTTCACAGTAGGTGTACAGATGTTTCTGCACATGTCTGTGGTACAAGTTTCATTACAATCTAAGTTATATTTTTCGTAAGATACATTGTTTGGGTTAGGTAGGCTTTGTCGGTATGCTTCTAACTGTGAACTTCGCACTCAATTTTGGACTCGGAAATTATATTTAACCCTTACAATACGGGACACTAATGTCCTTTGCAAACAGTGTAGACCCAGATGAGAGTGGTCCTAGAGGAGCCCTCTCATAAGGGTCTGCACTGTTTGTCATATTACACTTTTCTTTAGGAAATTTCCTAAATATTCGCCATAAGCATGACCTGTTTGAATTTTGGAATAGTCCATTTGTAAATTCAGCGTTGTAAGGGTTAATGGTGAAGAGCTAATTTGGTCTATGAAGGTTTGTGCGCTGAAACTGGCAAGATGTATTCATTAGCATTGGATATGAGTCTATTGCATACTGTGTAAGTCTTCCTTGAATTTTCTAAGAAGAACTTTGGCTTAACAATCATGTTTGTAAATATTATATTAGATGAAGTATAATATGAGACGACAAATCCGTTGTGAATGATTTGTATATGTCTATGGTATGGATCAGGTATAGATGTGCCTTTAAACACCTAGGCAAACAGAGGAGATCCAGATCAGATGTCTCCTGTAAGAGTCGTCTGATCAGAGTCTACTCTGTTTGTTATTAGAATAATAAATATTTGATTCTAAGGTCTGGGTCTGGTTTTAAAAAGGCCTGTCTATGAAGTAAAATGTTAAACAAGAATTTATAAGCTTTGTGAAACAAACTTTGGCCGGTTGGCAAACAACTTGAATTTTGATCAGATACCAAATTACTTGAAATATTGATCATAGCCCATTGATCATAGGAGTGTTTAAAATTAACTAAGCTTGTAAAGGATGGATTAACATTTATGGCACTGGAATTCGCTCATCATGGTTATTTTGGTACTAGTCTGAAAAATTTGTTTATATAAGAACGTTTTTTTTTTTACAGATTTTTATGAAAATGGAAATGTTTTGTATGTCAAGTGCAAGTTGTGATAGCAGTTTTTTACATGTTTATCTACATGTTTAGTACATTTGATAAATTTTAATTTTTGTTCTTGTTAATAACATTATATTTTATTTTGCACAGAGTTCACTTTTGTAATATGTTTACAACAAACAATTTTTTGTGTTCTAAGCATTTAACCCTTTACCTGATAGAGATGCCTTCTAGTGCCCTTGCAAACAGAGAAGATCTAGATCAGAGAGCTCTGTAGACACGTAAAATGAAAAAAAATGAGAAATGAAAAAATATTTCAAATCGCGTTAAGAAAGGGGACATCATAACGAGAAATAATTTTTTTTTTTAAATCACGTTAAACAATTTCGGCAATGTAATGTAATTTGAAAAATATTTCAAATTCCGTGGACCCTGTGCCTATCGTAGATTGTGTGCATTTAATACAAATTGAAAAAAACTTAATGTAAAATAAATAAGTAGCAGCATATTGATTAAATACAATACAAACAGAAACTACATTATATATTATTAGTATTTATACATTATACTTGATATTAGTAATAATGAACAAAAACCGTCTTGTAGTTCAGACATTTCTATGTCACGATGCACATGCGATTTGTACTAGCACAAGAAACTAGATATAGACCGCCTAGCTGTAGATTAATCTTTATGCCGGGATTTAACCTATTTACTTCTGTTACATGGTGAAATTGTGACTCGACAGGGACTCGAACCATCCAGGGCCTTTGGCTTTGGCTTACCATGCCAACACTCTACCTACTGCGCTATCAAACCACACAGTCTAAGCCTATCAACTGTTTAACCACAATCTCAACTCGGCCACACTTCTTTTGTAGTTTCCGGATTTTTGCACACCTAAGTATGCTCAGATGAGTTTTTTGTGATCCGGTGTCCGTCCGTCTGTCCATTCATCTTTCAGTCCGTCCGTGCTTTAAACGGCATCTCCTCCACAAGGCAGAATGTAACCAAACTGAACATAAATGATATTAGTATCATAAGCTGACAAAACTGCTAAATTAATTTGTTGAACCTTGGTTGTCATGGAAATCAAAATAAATATTTAAGTATATTTTTAGCTCACCAGAGCACAAAGTGCTTAGGGTGAGCTTTTGTGATCGCCTGATGTCCGTCGACGTGCGTCATTCGTCGTCAACAATTTCAACCTATAAAAATCTTCTCCTCTGAATCTACAGGGTTCTCAGCTTTCATCTTTGGCACATAGCATCATATTCAGGTCCTCTACAAAAGTTATATAAATTGTGCCCCTGCGATATTTGAAAGGAATAGTCTTCTAGTGACCTTCTGCCTAAATTGCTTAACTCATGTCGATAACATATGACCGTGAGGTGATTTAACTATATAGAAAACTTCTAACAACCTTCCTCTCCAAAACTGGTGTTCCAGTTTGAATGGAATTTTGTAGGAATAGTCGCTTGGCAACCTTTTATCAACATTGCTAAAACCATGCCGATACCTTAAAAACAGGTCACAAGGGTTGGGGCTAAATTGCTATATATGAGAATAGAGAAAAATATCTCCTTCTCCAAAATCGGTATTTGAATCTGAATAACATTTGGTAGAAATAGTCCTCTGGTGGCCAACGTTCAGAATTACTAAACTTAAGTTAATATACAAGAAAACATGGCCAACAGAGACGGGGCTAAATTTCCATATACATCTATATTGAAAATGTTTAAAACGATCTCGAAAATATACAGTCCAATTAAAAGGGTATTTGGGAGGAATAATCCATTTAAAGCACAGAGGGACTGACAGACGAATGGACGGGAGGCCAGATGAACATCGGACAGTGGCAACAGACTCTCAGCTGAGTATACTCAGGTGTGCTAAAAACCAGAAACTACAAAAGAAGGAAATAGCTTACAGCTAAGCGGTCTATATCTAGTTTCTCGTGCTAGTGCAAATCGCAAGTGCATCGTGACATACTGAAGAAGTGTCTGAACTATAAGTTGGTTTTAGTTCATTATTACTAAAGTATAATGTATTAATAGCAATACATAAAATGTAGTTTCTATTAGTATTTTATTCTAGTGTATGCTGCTATTTCTTTATTTTATATTTGAATTAAATAAACACAATATACGATAGGCACAGGGTTCACGGAATTTGAAAATTTGAAATGCTGCCAAAAACTTTTAACGTGATTTGAAAAAATACTTCTTCTCGTTGTGATGTCCCCTTTCTTAATGGGATTTGAAATATTTTTTCATTTCACATATTTTTAGCTCATCAGAGCACAAGGTGCTCAGGGTGAGCTTTTGTGATCGCCTGATGTCCGGCGTACGTCGGTGTGCGTCGTTCGTCGTCAACAATTGGAACCTTTAAAAATCTTCTCCTCTGAATCTACAGGGGTCTCAGCTTTCATCTTTGGCACATAGCATCATCTGTAGGTCCTCTACAAAAGTTATATAAATTATGTCCCTGAGGTCAAAATTGGCCCCGCCACAGGGGTGCATTGTTTTCTATAGAAACATATAGTGAAAACTTTGAAAGTCATCTCCTCTGAAACTGGAAGGTTCTCAGCTTTCATATTTGGCACATACCATCATGTTCAGGTCCTCTACAAAAGTTATATAAATTATGCTCCTGTGGTTAAAATTGGCTACACCCCAGGGGTGACCAGTTTTCTAGCAAACTTGTAGCAGACTGCGCTTTTAAGCATCTTATCTTTGCTGGTCAGTTTATAGGAGAGGTCATCAGGCCAAGCAGTGGAGAGGGATGACCAGTGGCTATTTTTAGTGTACCTGTATTGCTGGTGTGTATCAAGCTGTAGTAGCTTGGAGTGATAGCAAGTCTGCCTTAACCCTTTGCCTGTTCTGTTTATTATTAATTTGAATGCCTACTGCATATTCATGAACAAAATAAAGTAACATGAAGTATGGAAGGTGGAACATTGTAGCCATTTTTTTCCAAATTTCTACTGAATATTCATCGACAAAGTAGTTCTAATGAAATATAGTAGGTGGAACATTGTAGCCATTTTAGAAACTAAAGGAACAGATCTATCAAATTCCATTAACAAACAGAGCAGACACTGATCAGATGGCTCTTATAGGAGGCATCTGATCTGGGTCTACTCTGTTTTCAAATGTGTGAAAACACGTTTATATGAGGGAAGGGTTAATTAATAATAGTGATTGGCATTATGACATTATTATAACCTGCCCTGCAGTTCAGAAGAAGGGTAAATCATGTAAAGACTCCAGAATGCCAAATTAAAGATTTTAAATAATAAATAATTTTTAACATGAAATTGTATTACTTGAAACTATTGACTTAAACTTATGAATATTAAATTATTATGTAATAATTTATAATAATATTCAAATGCAAAAAAATCAGTTTGGAATGCTAGGGTACACATACCTGTTCAGAGGAACAACTGATTATTTGAGAGGACAGTTGATCGCCTTTAGTCAGAACTTTGTATGGCCTTGTTTAAATTATGCCCTGGGGTTAAAATTGGCCCCGCCCCAGGGGTGGTCAGCTTTCAATAGAAACATAGTGAAAACATTGAAAATCTTCTCTGAAACTGGAAGGTTCATAACTTTCATATTTGGCACATAGCTTCATGTTCAGGTCCTCTACAAATGTTATATAAATTATGCCCCTGTGGTCAAAATTGGCCCCGTCCCAGGGCCGGCTAGTTTTCTATAGAAACATATAGTGAAAACTTTGAAAATCTTCTCCTCTGGTTGTCTGGTGAGCGCTTCAGGGCCATTCTGGCACTCTTGTTAAAATTATGACCCCTGGACCAAAATGGCCCGCCCCGGGCTTATCAGTTTTTCATAGGAAAATCTTTAAAAATCTCCTTCTGTGAAATTGTAAGGCCCAGACCTGTGAAATTTATATGAAGCATCACTTTTATTCCTTTATTAAGATTATTCAAATTTTAACCTCCAGGCCTAAAATTATGACCCTTGGTTTCATATTGGCCCCAATCTGAAGCTGACTTATTTTTACATAGAAATACAGTGTATGCATAAGTCTATAGTAACCAGGTGAACGATTTAGGGACATCATGGCCCTCTTGTTTAAATCAGACAGAGATTTAGATGAATGATAAATGTAGTAGTAGAGTCGGGGGAAAAAATAGCACACTAGAGATGTAGGCCTATAAGAATTTGAATTGGCTCTGAGCAAGTTTTGTATAACCTTTGGTTCAAATAGTTTTGATCATAATGAGATGCCAGGTTTTGAATTTTTGATTATGATGAGACGCCAAGTTTTGACAATAATGAGACAAACAGTTTGGGACCTTATGAGATGCAAGTTAAGTTATCACGAATCCTCCACTAGATTGCCAAGAGTTAAAACTTGTGTACAGTTGTAAAACTTTGTGATGATTTGAAAATGTAGTTTGTATTTTAAAATGATGAATGCATTGTATAATATTGTCAACTGTTATGTTTGTCTTCTATTTTATATTGCATTATACTGTTATTGTGAAATACTTTAGTTTGTTGTGCTTATTGAAGAAAGAAATGAAAGTTCACAGCAAAACCAATTCAAAAAGGGCCTCCGGTCATTGTAAAACGTTGTGGACCTGATCAGGATCTGCAGTGTTTGCAGCAAAACCTTACCAAAGTCTTCAATTGATAAACACTATAATTATACCTTACCAAAGTCTTCAATTGATCAACACTATATACCTTACCAACGTATTCAATTGATCAACACTATATACCTTACCAAAGTCTTCAATTGATCAACACTATATACCTTACCAAAGTCTTCAATTGATCAACACTATATACCTTACCAAAGTCTTCAATTGATCAACACTATATACCTTACCAAAGTCTTCAATTGATCAACACTATATACCAATTTGTGATGACCTTTGCAATCAATTAAGATTCCAAATGAGATGCCAAATAAAGCATCAAGAATCCAATCATAACTATCTATACTATCTATTTCATAGCAACTACAGTTGAACTTTGATATCTTGGACTCAGATAACCCGAGCTTCGGGATAACTCGAACTTAAAGTTCAGTCCATCCCAATTTACAATACAGAATTGTTCTAAAGGTATCACTTCACATGTCTAGAAACATATGTGTCAGCTTAATGCAGGTAGAAAGTAATGCTGAAAGCTCCTGCAGGAGCTTTCAGCATTACTTTTGACCTGAATTAAGCTTTGACCTCAATAAATTGTCCAGATTAGAACTCAGATAACTCGAACCTATGTTATCTCAAACTAATTTGTATGGCCCCTTGAAGTTCGAGATATTGAAGTTCAATTGTACTTTTAAATCATTCCCTAATATTTACGCCTTTTGACACTTCTGTGAAAGTCACATTTTGAAATTATTGTGATAAATAGAGCGCAGTTTCCATATTAGTCGGTCTGTTGGTTTATCTTGTCCAATCTATTTCTTAGCAACTACTGGCAGGATTTCAAAGAAACATTCTTGGAAGCTTCATTATCAGGAGATACGTTCTTGTTGGATGATTTTTAGCTCACCAGAGCACAAAGTGCTCAGGGTGAGCTTTTGTGATCGCCTGATGTCCGTCGAGTGTGTCGTGCGTCGTTCGTCGTCAACAATTAGAACCTTTAAAATTCTTCTCCTCTGAATCTACAGGGGTCTCAGCTTTCATCTTTGGCACATAGCATCATCTGTAGGTCCTCTACAAAAGTTATATAAATTATGTCCCTGGGGTCAAAATTGGCCCCGCCCCAGGGGTGCATTGTTTTCTATAGAAACATATAGTGAAAACTTTGAAAATCTTCTCCTCTGAAACTGGAAGGTTCTCAGCTTTCATATTTGGCACATACCATCATGTTCAGGTCCTCTACAAAAGTTATATAAATTATGCTCCTGTGGTCAAAATTGGCTACACTCCAGGGGTAGCCAGTTTTCTAGCAAACTTGTAGCTGACTGCGCTTTTAAGCATCTTATCTTTGCTCATAAAGAGGTCATCAGGTCAAGCAGTGGAGAGAGATGACCAGTGGCTATTTTTAGTGCACCTGTATTGCTGGTGCTGTAGTAGCTTGGAGTGATAGTGAGTCTGTCTTAACCCTTTGCCTGTTCTATGTTTATTATTAATTTGAATGCCTACTGCATATTCATGAACAAAATAGTTAAAATGAAGTATGGAAGGTGGAACATTGTAGCCATTTTTTTTCCAAATTTCACAACCTACTGAATATTCATTGACAAAATAGTTATAATGAAATATAGTAGGTGGAACATTGTAGCCATTTTAGAAACTAAAGGAACAGATCTATCAAATTCCATTAACAAACAGAGCAGACCCTGTTCAGATGGCTCCTCTAGGAGGCATCTGATCTGGGTCTACTCTGTTTTCAAATGTGTGAAAACACGTTTATATGAGGGAAGGGTTAATGAATAATAGTGATTGGCATTATGACATTATTATACCCCCCCTTTTGAAAAAATGGGGCTATATTGCTTTGCACATGTCGGTCGGTAGATCGATGGTTTCCGAACGATAACTAATAAACGACTTGGCATTGAATCTTCAAACTTGCTGTGGTGGTTGGTCATGACAACTAGATGACCCTTTTGTTTTTGAGGTCACTAGGTCAAAGGTCAAGGTCACAATGACCTTAAATGGTGAAATAGTTTCCGATCAATAACTGCTCAAGGGTTTGGCTTGGGATCTTCAAACTTGCTGTGGTGGTTGGTCATGACAACTAGATGACACCTATTGTTTTTGAGGTCAAAAGGTCAAAGGTCAAGGTCACCATGACCTTAACTAGTTAAATGGTTTCCGATCAATAACTAAACTGCTCAAGGGTTTGGCTAAGAATCTTCAAACTTGCTGTGGTAGTTGGTCATGACCACTGGATGACCCCTATTGTTTTTTAGGTCAAAGGTCAAGGTCACCATGACCTTAACTGGTAAAATGTTTTCTGATCAATAACTGTTCAAGAGTTTGGCTTAGGATCTTCAAATTTGCTTAGGTGGTTGGTCATGACAACTAGATGAGCCCTGTTGTTTTTTAGGTCAAAGGTCAAGGTCACCATGACCTTAACTGGTGATATGGTTTCCGATCAATAACTGCTCAAGGGTTTGGCTTAGGATCTTCAAACTTGCTGTGGTGGTTGGTCATGACCACTAGATGACCCCTATTGTTTTTGAGGTCACTAGGTCAAAGGTCAAGGTCACCATGACATTAACTGGTGAAATGGTTTCCAATCAATAACTGCTCAAGGGTTTGGCTTAGGATCATCAAACTTACTGTGGTGGTTGGTCATGACAACTATATGACCCCTATTGTTTTTTAGGTCACTAGGTCAAAGATCAAGGTCATCCATGACCTTAACTGATGAAATGGTTTCCGATTAATAACTGCTCAATGGTTTGGTTCGGGATCTTCAAACTTGCTGTGGTGGTTGGTCGTGACCACTAGATGACCCCTATAGCTGTTGAGGTCACTAGGTCAAAAGTCAAGGTCACCATGACCTTAACTTGTGAAATGTTTTCAGATCAATAAATGATCAGTGGTTTGGCTCAGGATCTTCAAAGTTGCTGTGGTGATTAGTCATGACCACTAGATGACCTCTATAGTTGAGGTCACTAGATCAAAGGCCAGGGGGTCTGGGGGTATACATGTTTTACAAACATCTCTTGTTACGAGGAGTGTTCAGTAAATGATGAAAACAGTCATCAAGAAAAATAACCTCTATAGGTATTTTCCTGAAACTATAGCAACACCAAATACCATTATTTCTTGACAGTTTTGTCGCCAAAGCATGTGACGTCGTCAAAAATTAATAACGGCTACTGATTAGTTATTATAAATGATATGAACATATATTTTAAATATATTTGGCATAAATATACTGATATAAGCCTGAATATATGAACACATCATTAATATATTGATGACATTTACCGGGAAAACAGATTACTTGCTGCTTTCGCCACAGTACTAAATCCCGCGAAAGGAGCTCTTAAGTAATTATATTGAATGTAGAACTGCGGTTTAATCATTAGTGTTTTAATTAGTATATACACCTATTTTATGCTAGAGCATGATTTAAGACCCAGGCATAACCTTTTACTTCATAGATACACCTTTGCAACCAAACAGGGTAAACCTAGAGTAGACTCAAAATAGATGGCTCCTGCTGAATCTGCTCTGTTTACTTATGAACTAATATAGATCTGATGCAAAACTGTCTGCCATGGTGAAAGCTTCCAGTGTTCAGATTTCATTACGAAAATGCCACTAATTTATCGTCATAATGTCACTTACATGAAATATCACTGTTACTGTACGTCAGGCAATTTGGAGTTTTCAGCATTACTTTAGGCATGTAATAAGCTTTGAACTTAAGAAATTGTTCAGATTAGAAATTGGATATATGTGTGCTTATGCCATTATAAAAAGTGGACTGATAAATATTCACGATGTCATTATTTCTTACATGAATATTTAACCTGAAAGGGGATACGGGGTCCAGTGTGAGACTGAAAGGGTTATTGTATAACAAGGGCCTCCGGACTAAAATGGCTGCCGTTTCAAGGGCCTTTTGTGATGAAACTGAAGATGTTTTGTTGCGTTACTAAGGCCATATGAGTAGATCTAAAACATTTAGATATTTTGTTGACATTACTTAAATATTATATACATGTAAAATACGTTTGAGTATTATTCAGTAATACGCGCCTTTTGATGCTTTGCATCAATGGTTTTCTTGTATGCTCTAGGATTCTTTAAGTACTGTACAACATATCTGCTTCGGAATTGTTGTCTGCTTGTTTAAGTTTGTTCACACTGTTTTTAGCTCACCAGAGCACAAAGTGCTCAGGGTAAGCTTTTGTGATCACCTGATGTCCGTCGTCGTGCGTCGTGCGTCGTTCGTCGTCAACAATTTGAACCTTTAAAAATCTTCTCCTCTGAATCTACAGGGTTCTCATCTTTCATCTTTGGCACATAGCATCATATTCAGGTCCTCTACAAAAGTTATATAAATTATGCCCCTGGGGTCAAAATTGGCCCCGCCCCATGGGTGCCTTGTTTTCAATAGAAACATATAGTAAAACTTTGAAAATCTTCTCCTCTGAAACTAGAAGGTTCTCAGCTTTCATATTTGGCACATAACATCATGTTTAAGTCCTCTACAAAAGTTATATAAATTATGCCCCTGGGGTCAAAATTGGCCCCGCCCCAGGGTTAGCCAGTTTTCAATAGAAACATATAGTGAAAACTTTGAAATTCTTCTCCTCTGAAACTGGAAGGTTCTCAGCTTTCATTTTTGGCACATAGCATCATGTTCAGGTCCTCTACAAAAGTTATATAAATTATGCCCCTGGGGTCAAAATTGGCCCCGCACCAGGGGTGGCCAGTTTTCAATAGAAACAAGTAGAGAAAACTTTGAAAATCTTCTTCTCTGAAACTGGAAGGTTCTCAGCTTTCATACTTGACACATAGCATCATGTTCAGGTCCTCTACAAAATTTATATAAATTATGCCCCTGGGGTCAAAATTGACCCCGCCCCAGGGGTGGCCAGTTTTCAATAGAAACAAATACTGAGAAAACTTTGAAATTCTTCTCCTCTGAAACTGGAAGGTTCTCAGATTTCATATTTGGCACATAGCATTATGTTTAGGTCCTCTACAAAAGTTACATAAATTGTGTCCCAGGGGTCAAAATTGGCACCGCCCCAGGGGTGGTCAGTTTTCAATAGAAACATATCTGATTGTCTGGTGAGCGACTTCAGGGCCATTCTGGCCCTCTTGTCATATACTAAGTGTTGTTCCAAAATAGATTTAGAGTCAGTCAGAGCTTCGCCAAACATGTCTGTTGATTTCTTAGTTTATAATCTCCTTAAAAGTTGACAAGGCAAAGAGAAGATTGGCACCACCTTTCATATGCCGTGCCCTTGAGATATTGGACTCTTTAACAGTCCTGTGCCCCTGTGGCCATTAGGCTACAAGAAACCTTTATCTGTCTTCATATATAACATAAGTTACTATTAAGGGCTTCTTATTTAGTTACTTTTTACCTGTTTTGTGCAACAAGACTTCCAATGTTAATCTGACTCAGATAACCTTTTACTTCAAGAGTATTCATGTAAGAAAAACATAATGACTTGAATATTAATTGCATGATTTCTTATAATGGCACTTGAACACTGGAATGTTTGACAATGGCAGAAACTTAAATCAGATCTACATGTTTATTATTCCACAAGAAAACGGAGCAGACGGTGACCAGACGCGTACAGGAACTGACCAGTCTAGAATTGCTCTGTTTGCAAAGATGTTAAAAGTCAGTACACAATCTCATTTTGGCATTTATATGATAAACGATTTAAGCATTACAAAGTGTAGGACATCATTTTGTTTTCATATTGCATTATTGAATCCTTTTATCTAGAAGGAAATAATATAGATGGAAATATTTGACAAATAAAACTGAATTCAGGTTATTTTGTTCTCGTCTTATGAATGTGTTGTATAAGTGAGTGTTTTTCCACAATGATGATAGTCCTCTGTATCTCTATCAGTCTCTCTCTCCCTCTTCTCTCTCTCCCTCCCTCCCCTCCCTCCCTCCCTCTGACTTGTGTAAAATCACCTGGTTGTGAAAAGATAATGTCCGCTCAAAGTTCAAACCGCTAAATTTGACTACTTCCGGTTTGATCAAGCTTTTAATAATTCCCCTGTTCATTAATCATGTAAGAAATAATGACAACGTGAATATTTATTAGCTCAGTTTTTTTAATATATACTTTTATGGGAATTATTGGCTTTGATAAAAAAAACTAAAATCAGATCTATATATATAATTAATTATATGTCAAAAGCAAACAGAGCATACCCTGAACAGACGGCTCCTATAGCAGACATCTGATCTGGGTCTTCTCTGTTTGCAAATACGTGAACACACGTTTATATGAGTGTAAGGGTTAAGACACTATTCAGTGAGTGCCAAACAGCTTGGCTCATGATCAGACTCTTGAGTTACTCTTGAGTTACTTTGTGTCTCTTCAGGATCCAAGCTATTTTCAAACGCAAGTAAGCTAGTTACAGGAAAAGGGTTAAGAATTGCCTGTGTAGAACATCCTCAACAAGGAAGTTGGCATGTAATCATGGGATATGCTTCCATATTTCAAGGACAAGCACTCTTTGATTTGAAAATACTTTATTTAAATTTCCTTGTACAGTACAGGGTGTCCCAAAAAGAATGGAACCCTGGATCAATTGTCTGCAACAATTTAATGAACAAATCATTGAAACTGTGTATACATAAGAGTTGATGGTTGCTAAATGTAGAACAAAAGTACTACAGAAAGCTTTAAGCAAAATTTTCAAAATATTGCAGAACTGTAGAATCAAATCTATATGTTATGTCATAAGCGAAGACTCTTGAAAGAAAAGATACCCTGACTTGAATGTGGCGTCAAAATTCTATCAGTAAAATTGCTAAAAGCATGACTAGCTATGTATAACCCTGCAAACAAAGGTTGACGGAGTTTACTGGAATCGCCCTGCCGCCTGGTGGTTCGGTCGGTCAGTCGTTCCACATTTCAACTTGGATATTTGGTATCGCAATCCTATCATTCAATTAGAAAGTTATTACATTAATATGTGGTATGCATAATTACCATGAATAGAATATGTACAAGACGTAATTTTCATGTGCTTAGTGCCAATTTTCATGTGCTTAGCGCCAGGAATTACAAAATTATCTCCCATTGAACTTTAGGTATTTTGTCATTTTAGCATGACACATGGGTAGTTGGTGTCGTAAACTTCTTCAGTTTGAAAGTTATTGAATCCATACTTGTCATGCATATAAACCACGAATACCTGTTACCTGTTGTCGAACTCAATATTAGTTACTAGTAACTCTCCGAGCCGTCTCATATATTTGTCCTGGTCCGGTTTGGGTGAAAGCATCATAACAGTCTGGCTGAAATTTGATTTTTAAATCCCTCGAAAAATTTAATCTGCTTTTAAATATATTCAGTGTGTCTGAGGTGACCACTTTCTCAGGAAGGCCATTCCACCAATTTATTATTCGTTGCGAAAATGAGTACCGTCTGATGTCTAGTCTAAAACGTTTCTTTTTTTAGTTTTTGTGGATGACCCCTTGTTACAACATTTTGATTTAGAGTGAAAACTTGTGCTTTGTCAGCTTTATCTATCCCGCTTAAAATTTTGAACACTTGGATCATGTCTGCTCTAAGCCTACAATATTCTAGTGATGGTATTCCCAAATCTTTTATTCTGTCTGTATAATTTTTGTTCTGATTGCCTTGTACAAGTTTTGTAGCTCTTCTTTGAACGTTCTCTATCAATTGACTCTCTGTTTTGTAAATGACTGACCACACGGTAGAAGCATATTCGAGATGTGGCCTCACTAGTGATTTATACAGGTTTAGGAATACAGACTCATCTATATATCTAAATGTTCTCTTGATTAGTCCTAAGATACGGTTTGCCTTTTTGACAGATATCTGGATATGAGGAACGAATTTCAGACTGGAATCATTACACCTAGGTCCTTTTCTTCATCTACTTTATCAATTTCTTTCTACTTTTCTATGCATTTCATACTATAGGTTAAATGCTCTGTGTCTTTTCCAATGTGCATATGTTTACACTTGTCTATATTGAATTTAAGTTGCCACTTCTCAGACCATGATATCAGTTTGTCTATGTCTGATTGTAGATTTATGGCCTCTTCTGCACTATCCACTTTTGAGAACAGTTTTGCGTCATCTGCAAACATTTTGACAGAATTTTGTACAACTTCCGGTAGATAGCATGCCTATATTGGCCCAACAATGTTCACTTCGTTGGGCCAATGTTGGAAAATGTTGTTGGCCCAATGGAGTTTTGCTCATTGCAGATTGGTTGGGCCAACTGTCGGCGCACCGTTGGGCCAACATCTCCCAAATATTACTTATCGTTGGACCAATGTTGGGCCAACATTGGCAAATGTGTATTATCATCGAGCCAATGTTGGGCCAACAGTGTGCCAACCATTGGTCCAACTGTTGACACACTGTCGGGCAAACATCATCCGAATATTCACTTATCATCGGACCAATGTTGGGCCAACATTTGTAAATGTGTATTATCATCGAGCCAATGTTGGGCCAACGGAGTACCAACTGTTGCCCAGCTATTACTTTTGTTGGCATCAGTCTCCAATAAGGTTCGAAACCCGGCAGGAATGAAGTCATGATGTCATTTAGCTGGGATGCAGAAGGTTGGTGGATTGTTTAATAGCCACATAAAGCACTAGTAGAAACAAACAAACAAACCAGTTTTTTAATTCTTTAATTATCATTATTTAACAAGTCATTTGAAAAACATTCTCAAAAAGGTATTGAGTGTCTTGTGCGGAAACCAGCTTTTCCGATTCCTCAGGTTATCGGTAGGGTAGATCTATCTGAAGAAATAAATGTGCAAGTTCAGAATATTCCTTCATATCCAGTTATAGGGAAACTACATGTGCTTGGTCCTATGCCCCAATGTATGCAGAATGGTTTGCAATACAAATCGGTCCTGTCGGTGCATCTATACAAATCTCCTCTCCTTTCGTAAACACGCTTGTAAAAAAAATGTTTAAGGTTTCAGCTTTTTCTTTGCTTTCTGTTTGGATGTCTCCATTGCCGTCTTCCAAATTTCCTTATATATCTTTGCACTTTGTTTTACTTCTCACATATTTCCAGAATCGTTTTTCATTAAGTTTGATACTTTCAGCCAGATGTTTCTCATATTCCACAAAATTTAGCCTTTTTGATTTCAATACTTGCTTTATTTCCTGTGTGATTGTATATACTGTACATGTATTTCTATTGTTTTCACTCTTCTGTTTAATATACTTCAATCATTTTCGTCTTTTCTGCTTTACTGCTTCTCTTGCTGTAGCCGTCATCCACGGGGTATCATACTTTCTTCCGTGAGCCTTACACACCGGTATGTTTTCTGCTGATTCTTTGTTGATAATGTCTGTAAGGCTCACCCATCCTTCGTTTGTGGACGACTCATTGGGAATCACTTCATCCCATTTTACATGTTGAAGATTTGCATTTATTGCTACGTAGTTTCCTTTAAAACAATTGAATCTTTCTTCATCATTCATTTGTTTATCTATGTATAATTTTATCAGTTTAAACATATTTTATTCCATATAATGTTTGGAATGGGATCGGGCCACAAGTTCTGACAACATTAGAAACGGCCTTTCCCCTACAAAACTGTTTTCAATTTACATTCAACGGCGGTAGTGTATAAATAATGTCAAATATAAACAAACAAGATAGAGAGAGAGGGGAGAGAGAGACACACAGAGAGAGACAGAGAGAGAGAGAGAGAGACAGAGAGAGATAGACAGACAGACAGACAGAGAGAGAGACAGAGAGGGACAGAGAGAGAGAGACAGAGAGAGAGAGAGAGGGAGAGAAGAGATAGATATTGCGACTTGTGATCAGAGGACGGTGAAAGCAAAGTTAGAGGTAACCATTAATCATTTGCTAACATGTAATAGCCTGGTAAATCTTACATGGTGTTAGTAGTCAAATATTAACGACGTTACTAAGAGAAGAAAGGCTTCGTGTTTGCTTTATAAAGCAATGGACAGCAGCAAATATAGTTTTATTATCCTCATCAGAAAAAAACGATTTTATTTAATTTTATTCCAAATGTTAGTGTGAGATGGTCACTTTTACCTAACGTGCGTTGTATGTCACACTTTCTATCATATTCTCTTCGTTAGAGAAGATTAAATCTAATACAGAGTCCCTATCTCCTGTTTTGTGCCGTGTTGGCTCTTTAACATTTTGGAACATATAATTGTCTCGGACAGTCTCTAAAAACAATGTACTGGGGTGGTTTTCAAAGAAATACCGCTGAACAACCAAAACACATCCAACAAAATACTGGTGAAACCGGACTGATAAGACAAAGAACTGATAAAGATCCATATCTTAATGAAACAGAAATTGGAGATGATACAGTAATCGGCGGCATTTCTTTTTAGTCTTCTTTCGTTCAGTCTAGCTTTATTTGCTTTACGTTGACGGGGTGTTAGATCTTTTGTGATGATCACTCTCTGTAATTTTTGGTCTGTAACTTTCTGTTTTATGTGTTTGGCATTGTCTAAGATGTCTTTCCTGGTATGTTTATTATCCATTATCACTTTTAAGGGTCGGCAGACACCATCCTTTGGGATTCCTATCCTAAAGGTTAACTTCACTTCTACTTTGTCCACTCCTATTTCATTACATAAGCGGCTAAACTTAGCAATGTCTTCCTGTTTCTTCTTTTCCGAATTTGTTTCTTTTGATTCCGGCATATTGAAAACCATGAGGTTTAGCATTCTTTGCTTTTGTTCCTCTATTCCTCGTACTTCTATCCTAACTTCTTTACTGAGTTTGTCCATTATTTGTTCTGTTACTTCATTGACAACTTCTGTCTTCATCTGTGTAACTTCTTCTTTTACATTTGATTTAACTTGTAAACTGATATTGTCTATCTAATAACTGGAATGATGACGTGATATTTGACATGGGTAGAAAATTGTATTTGCATGGGGTACATGTCCATTTAAAATTGTTTTCAATAGTAGATGTGCAAGACACAATTTTCGTGTGTTTAGCGTCAGGACTGGTTGAAATAACTCACCTTGAACTTTGAGGTGTTTTTTTCACTTTGGAACTGTATCTGTTGGTGTCGGGAATTCCTCCTTAATTTGAAAGTGATTTATTTAATCTGTACTTGGCATAAACAACCACGAATAGAACATGGGAAAGACACAGTTTCTGTGCGTTTATCACCAGGCGTGCAGAATTATCTCCCCTTGAACTTTGATATTTTTTGTCATATAAAGGCAATTTTATTTTCATCAGTTCGATAAAATTCCATAAGCACCCAGATCAGACCCTGATCTGGGTCTACTCTGTTTGCAAATGCGCCAAAAGGCGTTTATATCAGGTAGAGGGTTAAGCTCAGGTGCTAAGAGATATTGTCTACTTAATGAGATGTTTTCACAGAAAAAACAATAACTTCGGCATGCTTTTTATTAATGTAGAGCTGCAAAACTAAGGAAAGAAATGTTCTGGCATTTTTTTAACTCTTTACTTCTATTGACATCTTTGCAAACAGAGTAGACCCTGAAAACGGTCTGATCAGCTTTGTTTGCTTATGAAACAATATTGATCTGGTCCTACACAAACCAGCCCGTGTTCATTAACTATTATAAATACCAGGGTGTCATAAGGTGAATGGGGTGAACGTAGGCCTACAGACCACCAAAGCTGGTAACACTGGAAAAGTTAAGAGCCGAGATGCTCTGGGTGGATATTTGAATTTTTTTTCCAAAGTTCAGCCCTTGGCGGTGTACACGTACGTTTTCCAAACAGTACAAGTTCTGACAAACTTTTCTAAAACAGACACGGTAGATAGAAAGACAAGCAAGATACATTTATCATTTAACGGATCAGCTATCTGGTCGTTAATTTAACATACAAGATTTAGTCAAATAAGTGTTTTTGATGTATGTAACAGTATACCGCCTTCTGAAAGTAACTCCAAATACCGCAATATTATATTATGATTATCTCCGGTATGACTAAAATAGTATTCTTCCAGTTTCGTGTTTTATACCAAACCAATATTCGAGGTCTCGCTTCCGGTTATAAATATCATTTCCAAAATATATTCTAAACCGTGTTTTATTATTTGTCAAACAATACAACAGATGCAAGGTGATGATATATAACATGGTTGACTTTCAAAGCAATAACAAATTTGGTAAGTTCGCTTCTTCATCTCGATATAAGCCCGTGCGTAAAAAGAGGTTGCCGCTGTTGTCTGTTCTGCATTCCGTTACGGGTGCTGGAGAAATCGCCTAGTGACTAAATCGCCTACAATTAGATATATATAGTAAACCAATTGGAGAAATCGCCTAGAAAGCAATTATATAGTGTTTGTATTTCGCACCTATGGTACAGGTAGTGATAACATGACAGAACTATAAAGCACATTTGCAACAAGAATAAATTGTCCTGTTGTGCTGTTTTCCAGAACAAGATGACCAAGATTTTACGATAAGTGCAGCCCCTGATCACTACCTGGAATTTGACAGCCCAATATTACAGGGATGGATAATTATATACCGAATATTAGCAGAAAGTGAAAATGTTATACGCAAGGAACAAATTATAATATGAATCTTACTTCTAGTTAGATGATCTGGATCCAATAAATTTTCGAAAAGCAATATTAGTTATTACAAAATGTCGGTTACCACAGTAAAAAATAAAATTGTTTTATCAATAAAAAAATATCTACGTAAAGTGTGTATTGTTAACCCTTTATTTCACAAAAAAACATCTTTACACATGTATGTTGGAAAACAGAATAGACCCAGATCAGACATCTTTTGTAGGAGCCATCTGACCAGAGTCTGCTCTGTTTGCTTATGGAACTTGATCCTCTGACATGAAGTAAGACTCATATTATAATTGCTTCGAACATAAGGCAATTTTGGTATGTTGTGATCAGAGGCTACACTGATCGTTCAATACTAGTGGTGTAACAATACATCAAACTATCGAACTATCGTGATAGTTCTCTATCCCAATTACACTATCGATAGTTATTTCCAATTGACGATAGACTATTGCGATAGTTGCTCTGACTATCGATAGTTTCGATAGTTCTTTCATATAATTGGCATTGTGTTTTCAAGATGGCGTCGACCATCGCGGAGATCGGGTTTGTTAAAAACAAAAGCGGTAAAACACAAGTGGCAAAGCTCAATTCATTTTGAATCATTTCCACAAACATTTTTTAGTAAGTATCTACAGCAAAGTTATATCTTACACTGTGCAAATTTGCATTTACAAGTTTTCAAATCTTGGCAATAACTATTGCAATAGTATTGCAATAGTTTACAGCAATAGCAATAGTATCGCAATAGTACTTTCAGCAATAGCAATAGTATTGCAATAGTCAAATATGGCCCCAATAGTCAGCCCTATTCAATACTATTCATTACAACCTGGAAAACAATACCACACAATTTAATCGTGTCGGTGGTCTGTGGAATTATTCAATTCCTATAAAGTGACGTATCGCGGGATCAGTACTTTGCCAGTCCTTTGCCCATTATAATAATTTTATTTTCTACTGTGATAACAGACAGTTTTTATTAAATAATATTGCTATTCAAATATTTGCTGGATCCAGATCATATTACAGTAAGTAAGACTCATGACATTTTCTCTCTCTGCAAATTTGCCATAACTATTGATATATCATTCAAATCGCTCTTTTTCCATTTTCTGTCAAATTCTATGTAGTGATCAGGGGTTACACTGATTGCATCCAGATCATCTGACTAGACATAAGACTCATACTATAACTTGTTCCGTGCCTATGTCATTCATAGTTTCTGCATAACTATTATAATTATTGCTCATTATATATAAATATTTTCTGTCAAATTAATTCTGTGTAGTGATCAGGGGCTACACTTATCAATCAATGCTGGTCATCTTGATCTGGAAAATAATACCACAGAGCAATTTAATCTTGTTACAAACATTCTTTATAGTTCCGTCATGTTATCTGTCCTTTACCATAGGTGCGAAATACAAACACTATATAATTGCTTTCTAGGCGATTTCTCCAATTGGTTTACTATATATCTAATTGTAGGCGATTTCGTCACTAGGCGATTTCTCCGTAAACCTCCATTACTTGGGGATGCAGCTGTCCGGTACCCCAGCTGTCCATAATCTGAGGGTCCCAGGGCGTCATTATTGAATGCAGGATCCTGCATTAAAGGAATCCTTTGTGCTGTATAAGATATACAGTATTAATGCATATATGTTATTGCAGTTATACCAAGAATACTCTTTTGAAATGTGCATTCTCGCTCTTCCCAAGTTCCACAATCAGTATCCACTGAGGATAACATCTAATATAGGGTGAATCGCCGTGACGTCACACGCACCTGTTATCTTAGCCGAGAAAAGCTTGGTGGGCAAAAAGACTGACAGCTGATATGTAAACAATAACAGAAACATTGACAGCACTTTGAAAACTTCTGTTAAAATTAATAAAAAACGATTATGGTGCAATCGTTCATGATAATTACATCGATAGTACGTGTAAAAACATAAACATGAACCAAAAATTGATATTGGAAGATGAATTTACACAATACAAAAATCTTTATTTGGAGTCGGTTGTAGGCTACAACAAATAACACGACAGGTCTACAATAAACTATTTGCCGATATGTAACAAAAATAACAACAGTTTAACATGACAACCTGTGGAATAGAAAGATATAAGCTTTTCAAAGCATCGGTAATACACAGTACAAAATTATAATCAGAAAAAAAGTTAAATATTGGTAAAATACACAAGTATTAACTGTATTTGATAAAGGGTCGCGTATCTAAAGGGTATTATTGATTAGAGTTACAAAAGTACATGCATTTCTAAAGATGTGTCACAACGTTCCTATCACAGGATACTATACTGCCATTCATGACAAAAACGTTATTTGTTGCAAATTTATATAAAATCATAAGGAGTGAAATTTCACCCAGAATTAAGAGTTGACATCGTAATACACATATAAATTGACTGGGACCCTTTACTCCGTGACTATTCTCGTAAGAAATACTAATATTATGAATATTTATTAAGTTAATTTTTATAATAGCATATGTACTAAGGAGTAAGGATGTTTGGGTATTGGAAAAAACTGTAGAGTCAGATCCGACATAAATTCATAAGAAAACAGAGAATATCCTGATCCGGGTCTACTCTGCTTGCAAGCACGTGAAAAAGTGTCGATGTTTTCATAACTTTTACTTCTGTTGCCGGGTAATGTCAGGTATACATTTTTAGCTGAATTCGTAACTTAAGGTTGGTTGTCGATGGTTTTTAACCCTTTCCCTGTTGAATATTTATGTCAGAAAAAGATGACATCATTAATATTTATAATGGTATAGAAACACATGCCTTAAATATTTTGGTACTGGTAGAAATGAAGAGTCGGATCTGATATAATTTCATAAGCAAACGGAGTGGGCCCCAATCATACGGCTCCAATAGCCTTCAGATCTTGGTCTTCTCTGTTTGCAAAGGCAGGAAAACTGTTTATGTATGGTAAAGGGATAAGCAAACAGAGCAGACCCCCTGGTCAAATAGCTTCTATTTGCAATCTGATCTGAGTCTAATCATTTGCAAATGTGTTTATAAAGGGTTAGGAGTTTTAAAAAAATAAACATTTTTTTATGAATTGTATAACTAAGAAAACATTCTTGTTATTCTGTTACTTTGTGATGATTAACCCTTTCCCTGCTCAGTATTCATGTAAGAAATAACGATATCATGAATATTTATAAGCTAATGTTTCTAATGACATTTGTGGACAGGATTGTGTTGTTGGTAGAAACTGTAGAGTCGGGCCTATTACAATTTCATAAATAAATAGAGCAGACCCAGATCATACGGCTCCTATAGGAGCCGTATGATCTGGGTATATGCTTTTTGCAAATATATGAAAACACGTTTATATTAGAGAAAGGGTTACATCTTTGAATGCTTAAATTTTAAGGTGGAATGGCCCGTCATTGTTTAACTGTAGATTCCATTCATTATATATAATAAGACTTAAATTTGCTATATGATTTTGAATAATAAAACAGTGAAGACCCTGGTCAGAGGGTTGCAATTTTAGCTAAATATATTGTCTGGGTCTACATTTTTCAAATGTCTGTACTTTTATTTCCAGCATTCAAAGATTTTAGCAATACATTTTAAACTATTAGTTTGGAATACTGAAAATGAATTTTGTTAGACAGTTGGAGACTATATTATTACATTACTTACTCTGCCGAAATACTGCTAATTTACTTACTAGACCTAGGAAAAAAGTAACGATCAAAGGTGCCAGATGGTCAGTAAATCCCCTAATTTCTCAGCAGGGGACATGGGTCAGCGATCACACAACTGCCATCTATCACACACTGTCTTATCAACAGAGTTATGAACTATTACGTAACAGGAATGCTTCTCATGTAACAACTACAAAACTATGTGCCAATTAATTGTCTAAAGTTATGATTTGTTAACCCTTTTCCTCATATAAACGTGTTTTCATGCATTTGCAAACAGAGTAGAGGGTCTGCTCTGTTTGCTAATAGAATCGGATTCTTTACTTTCTATGATATCTATAATGTTTCACCTTCCATATTTCATTTATAACTATTTTGTTAATGCATATTCAATAGGTATTGAAATTTGGCCTAAATATAGAACAGGGAAAGGGTTAAACAGCTTCCCGAACAATAGAAGATAACTATGTTCTGACTAATAAGATCTATGGCTAAGCATAATCAAACCCGACGATTTAGATATATTTAAAAAGGTAGTTTATTGTCTATTATAGTTCTAAAGATAATATAGATTGATATGATCTAGATCTATAGTATTCTAAAATACTTTTACTAGATCTGAGCACTACGGTATTGTACAGTATAGCCAGAAAGAAATTTTACAACACACGAATGAACGACACGAGACTATATCTTAATACATATGTATCTAGATCTTATAATATTAAAATAAAACGAGAATTAAAATTTTAAATACTGCTGATCTAAATTATTCGACATATCAGGCATGCCCAACAAATAAATAAGAATGTCTCCCATTTCAAAGAAAGGCCAGATCAAGGGATCGGGTTTTTTGTGGTGTTTTTTCAAAGTTCAGCTGGTAGTTTATAGGGCCGATTAAATCAAGCTTCTTGTTGTATCTATCCTTAGAAACTAAAACATAACTGTCATCATAGTCAGAGGATATAGTAAATGTACAGAAATCAACAATTCATAACCAACACAGTCGTTAAATGATGTGTAGGCTAACTGTTTCTTAGCCTTTACATAGGGATACATAGGTCGTTATTGGTGTTTTTGCCCACCAGTTAACTGCGCATGCGCGAAATCAACGGGTTTGTTTACAAACAGAGAATCGCCCTATAGTGGACCCCATGACCCGAGGTAAACGTAAAGCAATGAAACAAAATGGCATTGCGTTTTAACCACAGGGGACCGTCACAATGAAGTATGAACTTCAAGAGAAAGAAAAATGTATGAACAAGGGGTCGAACTTCCTATGTACAAATTTTACCCCCTCCCAAGTTATGCCTCTGTTGACATTCGATCAAACGGTATATCGGGTAAAGCTTTTTGCCAATAAGTAGTCTCATGTATAGCCTACGTTACTGCAAAGCGAAAAACTCCTAGTTGAAACGGTTCTCAGAAGCTACAAAGGAGAATCCCGAGAAACACTGACAGGTAGGAAACGACCTCGCAACCGCCGCTTACCGACTAAAACAGCTATTTGAACATATGCCAGGGCCGAATCAGAGCTGTATACAATAGCTATTAGCTAGTAAGCAACTGTGACACTTAAAAGGACATAACTCTGTCAAGCATTTTGACATAATTATGACCCTTTTTAACTTGGAATTTTTGGTTAAGGTTTTTGTTAAAGTCCATTTATTTACATAACCCTTTGAGATAAAGCTTTGAAACTTGGAACACTTGTTCACCATCAGAAGCTTCATCTGAAGGCAAGAGTAAATAACTCTGTCAAGCATTTAGACATAATTATGGCCCTTTTTAACTTTGAATTTTTGGTTAAGGTTTTTTGTTAAAGTACGCCTATTTACAACCCTTTGAGATAAAGCCTTGAAACTTGGTCGCATAATTGGACTTAGGGTTTGCGTTTAGCGTTTGCGTTTAGCAAATACCTTAACCTCAATTTATGTTGAACAAGACCTCGACAGGCATATATTGTGCCCACTGGCACTCTTGTTATACCCCCACAAACTTGTTTGAGGGGGTATACTGGAATCAGCCTGTCCGGCGGTTGGTAGGTCGGTCTGGCTGTCGGTCCATCCGCATTTGAACATGGGTAGTTGGTGTCGCGAACTCCTCTTTTAGTTTTAAAGTTACTGCATTTATATTCAGTATACATAATAACCACGAATGGTAGATGTGCAAGACGCAATTTTCATGTGTTTACTGATGGCCATTGCAGAATTATCTCCCCCTGAACTTTGAGTTTTTTTGTCATTTTTGCATGAAACATGAGTAGTTGGTGTCGCGAACTCCTCCTTCAATCTGAAAGTTATTCAGTTTATATTTGGTATACATAATAACAACGAATGATAGATGTGCAAGACGTAATGTTAATGTGTTTACCGCTGGCCATTGCAGAATTATCTCCCCCTGAACTTTGAGTTTTTTTTGTCATTTTTGCATGAAATATGAGTAGTTGGTGTCGCGAACTCCTCCTTCAATCTGAAAGTTATTCAGTTTATATTTGGTATACATAATAACAACGAATGGTAGATGTGCAAGACACAATTATGTAGCTGTGGCTTGTGGTCCTCTGCCAAAAATGTTTAACTTACGACCCTGACCACTGGGCGAAACTTGGCCCTGCCTCAGGGCTTATCAGTTTTTCATGGGTAAAATATAAAATATTATTTTTCTCTGAAACCATAAGGCTTAGACCTTTAACTAATGGCATACTGCTTTGCCTAGTGGTTCTCTACCAAGGTTGTACACATGATTTCTTGTGGTAAAAAATGGCCCCGCCCCTGGGTTATCTCAGGTGAGCGCTTCAGGGCCTCATGGCCCTCTTGTTTTAAAAATCTTCTTCTCTGAAACATGTAAGGCCTAGACCTTTGATATTTGGTATGTAGCATGATCTAATGGTCCTCTACAAAAATTGTTCAAATTATGACCCCTGGGTCAAAAATGGCCCCGCCCAAGGGCTTATCAGTTTTTCATAGGAAAATCTTTAAAAATCTTCTTCTCTGAAACTGTAAGGCCTAGACCTTTGATATTTGGCATGTAGTATGATCTTATGGTCCTCTACGAAGATTCTTCAAATTATGACCCCGGGCCAAAAATGGCCCCGCCCAAGGGCTTATCAGTTTTTCATAAGAAAATCTTCTTCTCTGAAACTGTAAAGCCTAAACCTTTTATATTTGGTATGTAGCATGATTCAATGGTCCTCTACAAAGATTGTTCAAATTATGACCCGGGCCAAAAATGGCCCCGGCCAAGGGCTTATCAGTTTTTCATAGGAAAATCTTTAAAAATCTTCCTCTCTGAAACTGTAAGGTCTAGACCTTTGATGTTCGGTATGTAGCATGATCTAATGGTCCTCTACAAAGATTTTCAAATTATGACCCCGGACCAAATATGGCCCAGCCCAAGGGCTAATCAGTTTTTCATAGGATAATCTTTAAAAATCTTCTGAAACTAAGGCCTAGATCTTTGATGTTTGGTATGTAACATGATCTAATGGTCCTCTACAAATATGTAGCTTTGGCTTGTGGTCCTCTGCCAAGAATGTTCAACTTACGACCTTGACCTCTGGGTGAAACTTGGCCCTGCCTTGGGGCTTATCAGTTTTTTATGGGAAAAATATAAAATATTAATTTTCTCTGAAACCATAAGGCTATATAAGACCTTTAATTAATGGCATACTGCTTTGCCTTTTGGTTCTCTACCAAGGTTGTACAAATGATGACTTCTGGGTCAAAAATGGCCCCGCCCCTGGGTTATCTCAGGTGAGCGCTTCAGGGCCTCATGGCATACATTTGATAATTTTTGGAGGCAAAGAGGGAGATTAGCTTTTCAAATGAGGGAGATTGGGTGTCAAAGAGGGAGATTTATGCGGATGGTTATTTGTTGGTATAATAGGCCAGACACACACCTGGTTTGAAAGGAGGGAGGTATGATAAAAGCACTTTTATGCGCGACAAACCATCTTAATTACTAGGGCATTGGAACTTTTTTGCCTATCTAGCACATTACATCTGTGTAATTATGTCTCCCCCCATATTTATATGGGGGAGACATATTGTTTTCGTGAGAGTTGTCTGTCTGTCTGTCCGTCTGTCCGTCTGTCCGTCTGTCTGTCACACTTTTTGTCCGGACGATAACTTCAATATGCCTGATGCCAGTTGATTGAAACTTCATATATGGAAAGAGCATAATGAGAGGAAGTGTCATGCACAAGGTCCATAACTCTGGCTTCACTAATATTGGAGTTATTGCCCTTTGTAAAAAAAAATCACACTTTTTTGTCCGGACGATAACTCCTATATGGCTCATGCCATTGGATTGAAACTTCATATATGGAAAGATCATGACGAGAGGAAGTGTCATGCACAAGGTCCATAACTCTGGCTTCACTAATATTGGAGTTATTGCCCTTTGTAAAAAATATCATAATTTTTTGTCCGGACAATAACTTCAATATGCCTGATGCCAGTTGATTGAAACTTCATATATGGAAAGAGCATAATGAGAGGAAGTGTCATGCAGAAGGTACATAACTCTGGCTTCACTAATATAGGAGTTATTGCCCTTTGTAAAAAAAATCACGCTTTTTTGTCCGGACGATAACTTCTATATGGCTCATGCCATTGAATTGAAACTTCATATATGGAAAGATCATAACGAGAGGAAGTGTCATGCACAAGGTCCATAACTCTGGCTTCACTAATATTGGAGTTATTGCCCTTTGTAAAAAAAAAATCACAATTTTTTGTCCGGATGATTACTCCTATGTGACACATGCCATTGGAGTGAAACTTCATACATGTAACGATCATGATAAGAGAAAGTGTCATGCATAAGATCCTTAACTCCAGCTTCAATAAATTTTAGAGTTATTGCCCCTTGTACGTTTGTTTAATTCTTTCTTGTCCGGACGATAACTCCTACATGGCTCTTGCCATGGTATTGAAACGTCATACATGGAAAGAGCATGATGAGAGAAAGTGTCATGAACAAGGGCCATAATTCTGGCTTCAATAATTTTGGAGTTATTGCCCTTTGTTACATTTTTTGGCCGATCAATAACTCCTGTTCGACTGATGCTATTTGAATGACATTTTATTTTTGGAAAGAGCATGATGAAAGTAAGTGTCATGCACAAGGGCCATAAATCTGGTATCAGTATTTTTGGAGTTATTAGCTGTTATCATTTTCTTCTTGAAAAATGTAGTGTGGAAAACGCATAATGAAGGGAAGTATCATTCATCAAGACCATAACATTTTTAGTGATTTCCCTTTACATATTGTTTTTATTAGAGGGGAGACATCCGTTTTTTTGACAAAAACCTCTAGTTTAGTTTGTATTAATTCTATTTATATCCTATTCCATATTCTATTCTGTACTATTCTCTGTTCTACATCCATCAACATCTACTCTATTTCCCATTCCTTTCTATTCCATCCCATTCCCTTGTCTATTCTAATTCCTTTGTGTTTCATTCCATTCTATTCCATTATCTATTTTGTGCTCATATAATCTATTCTAATTACTGGTAAACGGACATGAGCCCACCCGGACCACAGCCCACCCGGATGACAGCCCACCATTTCTCTAAGGGCGGACATTAGCCCACTCGTGTTTTTGAGGGGGGCGGACATTAGCCCACTCGTGGTTTTGAGGAGGGCGGACATTAGCCCACTCGTGTTTTTTTGATGGGCGGACATTAGCCCACTCGGACAATAGACCACTCGCGCTGAATATTAACGAGGCGGACATCAGCCCACCCGGACAGTAGACCCCTCGAGATTATAATATATGTTTATTCACACTCCCAATTAGGTGAAAGTCGTTTTACTTATTTCTATTTAATAAACACGAACACTGCTTTCAATATAATCACTTCCGTTGCTGGGCAATGTATAAACCTTTAGCCGAATCTCTGAAACAATTGATGCGGGAATGTTAGAGTTTCTCTGTATACACCAAATTAAAACAGATTTTTTAAATGAAATAGGTGAAGATTTGTGAAACACTGAGATAATCGATATCTTACGTCTATTCAACTGATACAATGAACACGCGCATGTCTAATTGGATTATCAAACAATGAACACGCGCATGTCTAATTGGATTATCAAACACACGCTTGTCATTAATTGGATTATCACACCTGTAAGTGTTTAACTCTTTCCCTGTTCTATGTTTATTTCGTAATGAAATATGGAAGGTGAAATATTGTAGCCACTTTAGAAAAACACCTTCTTTAATAATTATAAAGGTCAATATTTCTTCTAAGATTGTTTTGATTTATCTGCAGTCGTCTGGGATTTTTTTTTATCCCTGGTCCGTAACATTTCGGACCATTATCTTGTAGTTCAACGTACTTGTTCGAACATTACCGAAAAATAAAATTGGTGTGATATGTTGCTACGATCTAAAGTCGTAGATATTATTTTTACAGTCATTTGGTCTTACAGACATACAGAAATAGGTGAGCAAATTATGAGGGGTCTACTGTCCGGGTGGGCTGATGTCCGCCTCGTTAATATACATCTCGAGGGGTCTAGTGTCCGAGTGGGCTAATGTCCGCCCATCAAAAAAACACGAGTGGGCTAATGTCCGCCCTCCTCAAAACCACGAGTGGGCTAATGTCCGCCCCCTCAAAAACACGAGTGGGCTAATGTCCGTCCTTAAAGAAATAGTGGGCTGTCATCCGGGTGGGCTGTGGTCCGGGTGGGCTAATGTCCTAGAACCCTAATTACTATTCCTTTCTATTCTATTTTTGTGTGTGTGTGCTATTATCTATTTCCATATACTCTCTTCTAATTACCATTTCTTTCTATTCCATTCCATTCTGGCCAATGGATAGACTTGTGTTTATTATTATTCTTTTAACTGGCCAATTGATAGACATGTGTTTATTATTATTTTTACTATCATTATTTATATTATTCTCATTGTTATATTATATTATTATTGACATTATTGTTTTTATTATTTTAATTCATTTTTGTAATGCAATATATCCAGAAATCTATATTCTGAAATAAACATAATACATTTGTCACTTTCTGTCCGAAATATGGTACTATCCAAACACTAGTACACTATCTTTGCATTTTGTAGTTTCATTTTTGGTTTGAAAAGTGCTTCCTATCTCACCAAAGTTTGTGTATTTGACATCCATATATTCTATACTCAATACATACACAATTTCTTTTGAATATGTTACCAAATGTCTGTGGAAAACAATGTTCGTGTTTGCCTCTATGAAATGACACATTTCACTGTTCGAAAAATCCGTGGTTTGAGGCAACCAATTTCGAGTTCCATTTTTTTCTGATAAAAGCACATTTTCATTACAGTTATGCCATGTGGACATCTATTAATAAACTTAGAACCTAAATTAATTTAATAAAGTAACTATTTAGATGTTTAGTCTCAGAAAATAAGATTGTCTTAAACAGAAATTTAGTAGAACCAGACCGTGAAGAAAAAAGCATGTAATGACGACAGTGTAATACACCAGAGACATATATGCATACACGAATGTTTATGTTACGGAATACACACATGCCAAGGTAAATAACACACCATGCTGAGTTTGCTGACCATTTAATCCCTTTTACAGGGGTCACAATTACTCAGCATGGTATTTAGGGCATGCTGCGGTGGTCTTTGATAAGGGGCAACATGGCGACGTACTACAAAAGGGATACGGCGCAGTGCCTGCCATGATAAACAGGGCAGTAAATAAGTCAACAACACTGGTTCTTTGAGGCGTCTGGCAAGCGCTTATTGACAAAAAATGATAGAAAATGGGGTGGGAAAAAATAAAAATCATTTTTAATTCAGAAATCGGGAGATTTCGTCTCCCGGCCGGGACTTGCGGGAGTTGGGCTCAAATCCGGTAGTCTCCCGCACAATCCGGTAGTTATCACATGTATGCCTCATGGCCCTCTTGTTGCTATATTTATTTGCTTTTTGTTACTCATTGTTTTGAAAAACAATTGCTTTTTCCACAATTTAAATTGGGTAAATACCCCAATACTCCCCTTATCTGTAACCCTGCAATTATGAGCTTCTTAATTACTGTAATTAACTCACCCTCCGCTATTATACTACATAATTGCGAACTTGTCGAAACCACTACCCATTTTGAACATAAAGTCCAGTTTGACGAACGGGTAGGTTGACAAAACCACTATAATCCGTTAGTAAAGGTCCAGCCAAATTTTACTAACTTCAAATCAAACTAATGAAGAAGCAAATAGCGAATACCTGTAATTAGGACAGCATATTACAGTCCAGATATGATTCAGTTGTTTTGTTCTTAAATTATTTAAGCAGTTGAAATTGCATCTTTTTAATTATGCACCAATATCTTGATCTGTGAGCCTTTTGTTTTTGTTTTTGCCTGTCTGTCTATCTGACTTTCTGTTTGAAACTTTAACCTAAAATTGTCGTAACTTTTGATTTGATCAGATCTAGCACCTTCAAACTCGACTGCATACTCAGCTCATAAAGCTCAAGTTTTGAATGACGTCCTGTTCAGGTCAAGATCATGTCAGTGTCTTGCTTTGCGGTCAACAGTCAGACTTGCTATTATTTTGTATTCAGCATTTGTTTGGATCATAGTGTTTAACCCATTCCTCCATAGGCTATTTTTAGCTCACCAGAGCACAAAGTGCTCAGGGTGAGCTTGATGTCCGTCGGCCGTCGTTCGTTCGTCGTCAGCAATTTGAACCTTTAAAATTCTTCTCCTCTGAATCTACAGGGGTCTCAGCTTTCATCTTTGGCACATAGCATCATCCGTAGGTCCTCAACAAAAGATATATAAATTATGTCCCTGGGGTCAAAATTGGCCCCACCCCATGGGTGCATTGTTTTCTATAGAAACATATAGTGAAAACTTTGAAAATCATCTCCTCTGAAACTGGAAGGTTCTCAGCTTTCGTATTTGGCACATACCGTCATGTTCAGGTCCTCTACAAAAGTTATGTAAATTATGCTCCTGTGGTCAAAATTGGCTACACCCCAGGGGTGGCCAGTTTTCTAGCAAACTTGTAGCAGACTGTGCTTTTAAGCATCTTATCTTTGCTCATAAAGAGGTCATCAGGTCAAGCAGTGGAGAGGGATGACCAGTGGCTATTTTAAGTGCACCTGTATTGCTGGTGTGTATCAAGCTGTAGTAGCTTGGAGTGATAGTGAGTCTGTCTTAACCCTTTGCCTGTTCTATGTTTATTATTAATTTGAATGCCTACTGCATATTCATGAACAAAATAGTTAAAATGAAGTATGGAAGGTGGAACATTGTAGCCATTTTTTTTCCAAATTTCCCAACCTACTGAATAATCATTGACAAAATAGTTATAATGAAATATAGTAGGTGGAACATTGTAGCCATTTTAGAAACTAAATTAACAGATCTATCAAATTCCATTAACAAACAGAGCAGACCCTGATCAGATGGTTTCTATAGGAGGCATCTGATCTGGGTTTACTCTGTTTTCAAATGTGTGAAAACACGTTTATATGAGGGAAGGGTTAATTAATAATAGTGATTGGCATTATGAGATTATTATAACCTGCCCTGCAGTTCAGAAGAAGAGTAAATCATGTAGACTCCAGAATGCCAAATTAAAGATTTTAAATAAATTATGAAATAATTTATAACATGAAATTGTATTACTTGAAACTATTGAGTTAAACTTATGAATATGAAATTATTATGTAATAATTTATAATAATATTCAAATGCAAAAAATCAGTTTGGAATGCTAGGGTACACATACCTGTTCAGAGGAACAGTTGATTATTTGAGAGGTCCGTTGATCGTCTTTAGTCAGAACTTTGTATGACCTTGCATAATTAAAATTCCTTGGGTTCAAATGAGGCCTGCCCAAAGGGTGGCCAGTTTTCTATAGAAATATAGTGAAAACTGAAAATCTTCTCCTGATTTTCTGGTGAGCGATATCAGGGCCATCATGGCCCTCTTGTTAGATACAACCTCAAATGCTCCATTTATCACAATGATTTCAAAGAGTGACTTTTACAGAGGCGTCAAAAGGCGTCAGTATGCGTGAATGGGTTAATAAGCACATCTTGTTTTAATATTTTCAGATGATAATGGACTCTAAGACTCCATCATAGTAGCAAACCTGTGTGAAATCGACATCTTATCCAAGCTATTTAAAACAATGGAGGGTAAAAGTATTTCCAGTGTGGATGACTCCTCCTCCAATATTCCATTCACAAGCTCTGACACTGATTCTGATCATGATGGATTCCCAAACAATGGACTTGGCTCACATGGTGACTCTGTTTCACTATCAACAGACTTGAAGCCTAAAATAATTCAAGTGCAGATATTTGAAAGTCCAACAGAAGAAGTAGTGGCTGGGCAGATGAATCGAAGTGCCACACAGGGGTATGGGGGTAGTGGAGATTTGTATGGGGACGGTCAGCAGCAGCAAGTGAATGTGTGTGTCATTTGTGGGGATGTGGGAACTGGGTACCACTATTCAGTTTTGTCCTGTGAGGGTTGTAAAGGATTCTTCAAGCGCACAGTCCAGAAAAACTTGATTTATTCGTGCAAGGATTTGGGGAAAGGAACTTGTGTGATCAATAAGACAACAAGAAACAACTGCCAGTACTGTAGATATCAGAAATGTATTCAGTATGGAATGAAACGAGAAGGTAACTAAATAGATTTCTTTTCACTCTATGGTATGTACTTATCAATTCTAGATTTGTACTCTCCTAGGCTACACATTATTTGATCCTGTCCCTGTTGCATAATATATTCATGTAAAAAAATAATGATATCATGAATATTTATTAGCTGAATTTTTATAATGGCATATACCGTATGTAGTCTGTTAGATAGATGGATTGGGATTGAATAAAGGGAGGGAGGAGGATGGATGGATGGATCCAGTGGATGGATAGATTAATGTGATGGTAGGATAGGATGAATGGATCTATAGGTGATTGATTGGGTGGGTCGGTGGATGGACTGTGTTCAAATTCATTTGCCTGATGTTCCTGGTGTAAGACTGTTTACAGAGCTCCAGATAAGATGCCTAAATTCAAACATTTTCAAGAATATCTTTTATATTTCTCCACCAAACCCTATACTGTGAACACTCTTTAGAATCGTCTCTTTGAGACGATTCTAAAGAGTAGTGACTGGTCACAGTGTAGGGTTTGGTGGAGAAATGAGGATTTTAGTATTTGGGCACGCACCTTTATCTGTAGCTCTGTGTTTATAGGGATATATGGCCAGTATTTTAGCCAAACTTGTATGTGATTAACCCTTGCCCTTATAGATGCACCTTTTGGGGACCATTCAAATAGAGTAGACCCAGATGGCTCATGTAGGAACCGTCTGGTCTAGGTCTGCACTATTTTTTTTATCAAATAAATGTAGGTATAAACTTTCTACAATTTTCTTACGGAATTATATAGGTCTGATTCTACAACCTGATACCTTGGCTTGGATACAGTTCTGCAGTCTGTTAACCCTTTCCCTCATACCAGCACCTTTTCACGTCTTTGCAAACAGATCAAATGGCTCCAGTAGCAGCCATCTGATCAGGATCTGCTCTGTTTGCAAATGGTAATATAGATTGTACTGTTTCTGCTTGAGCCAAAATGTCCTGTATTCATATACATATAATGGGAATGAGATTCTATCAGGGTGAAGAAACATTAATGCCCAGGTAAAGGTTAACTTTTAATCCATGGATCCCTTTGTCACACACAACTAAGAATACTGAATAGCAATTGGAGTACATATAGGCAAATAAGAGGAGCTATAATTCAGAGCTACAGATAAAGGTGCATACCCAACTTGAACTACTAAAATCGTCATTTCTCCACCAAACCCTATACTGTGATCACTCAGTCTCTTTAGAATCGTCTCTTAGAGACGATTCTAAAGAGTGTTCACAGTATAGGGTTTGGTGGAGAAATAAAGGGAGTTATTCTTGAAAAAATGTTTAAATTTGCGTGTTTTATCTGGAGCTCTGAGCTACATGTATGCTCTGGTACTCCTCCAGTACTTCTGCAAGATGTTATATAGTACAATGAAGCAACCAATGAAGGAGTGCTTGAAGGAGCATGACAGAATAACATTATAAAAAAAATCAGGTAACAATTATTCAGAGCTCGAGATAAGATGCGTAAATAAAAATAATAACCGATTTATTTCTCCATCAAACCCTATGTTGTGACCACTCTTTAGAATCGACACTTAGAAACTAGTCTAAAGAGTGGTCACCATCACAACATAGGGTTTAGTGGAGAAATGACAATTTTAGTATTAATGAGTATGCACCTTTATCTGTTACTCTGATGTTCATGATGTCATTATTTCTTGAATAAATATTCATGAGGGAAAGGGTTAGCATGGATACAGTACTCAAAACAATTCATAGCATTATAAGTCTGATCTAGGTCTAATCTCTTTGCAAAGGTGTCGAAAAAGACATATTTTGAGTGACAACATCGCTTGTCAAATCAAACAAAGCCAAAATAGTTCATTATTAACGTGCTTAACCCTTTAAAGTTTACCTGTTCAATATTTATGTAGGAAATAATGACCTGTTACTGTATGAATATTAAATATTTCAATGAGCCGCAATGTTTAACAGCATTATTAACAAAGGATTGTTTACAATCAGATCTATGTTATTCCATTTATAAGCAAACAGCAGACCCTGATCAGACAGATCCTATAGGAGCTGTCTGATCTGCATCTCCTCTGTTTGCAAAGGTGTAAAAAAGCATTTATACATGATGGAAAGGGCTAACCCTTTTACTCTTTGAATATTCCGTAAGAATGGTATCATGAATATATTTGATTAATTGTTAGAATAGCACATGTACACAGGGATTGTTGGCTATGGTAGAAATTGTAGAAACATACATGTATCTCTATTTTGTCTAAAGCAAACAGAGCAGACCCTGATTAGACAGCTCCAACAGGAGCTGTCTGTTCTGAGTCTACTCTGTTTGCAAAGGTGTTGAAAGGCGTATCTATGGAGAAAAGGATTAAACCTAATTATCTACATGTACGGTAACTTAGCTCTATGGCAAAAGTTTGTGGTTATAAATCTAAATAAGTTTCCATGGCAATTGTTTCTGTATATTTTGAGACCTTCCGTGTTGCAACCATGTTTTTTTTTTTTTATAAAATGATCAATCTATTCTATTATATTTATAGTCAGTTTAAGATATATATACACTTTTCACTTTGCAAGAAATTGAAAAAATCTTCAAATTTATCTTTTTATAGACATTTGAATTAAATGCATATAATATGCCATAGGCACAATAGAGGAAGGCCAGTTGATGATAAACAAGAGATGCAGATTTCATGCACAACATACCATTATTGATTTCCTCAAAGACTGTATAAATAGCTGTGTATAAATACCCATAGGATCAGAGATTCATGTTTACAAACTGGTATTAGAGTGAAAAGACTTGGCTGGAATAAGGTTATATGGTACAACAGGTATAGTTTGCTGAATCTAGGGCTCAGCACAGAACTACATGTAATTCATCAGCTTTTGAAAAAGTTGTCCTTTTCTTACATTCTGATTTTGAAGGCAACATTTTCTTCTTTTTTTTTTCAAAATCACAATGAGAAGTGTCAAACAGTTTAGAGCTAAATGCAGTCAGAAATGTCAAACAGTTTGGCGCCAAACACAATCAGAAATGTTAAACAGTTTGGCGCCAAACACAATCAGAAATGTCAAACAGTTTGGAGCTAAATACAATCAGAAGTGTCACACAGTTTGGAGCTAAATACAATCAGAAGTGTCAAACAGTTTGGAGCTAAATACAATCAGAAGTGTCAAACAGTTTGGAGCCAAATACAAATAAGAAGTGTCAAACAGTTTGGAGCTAAATACAAACAGAAGTGTCAAACAGTTTGGAGCCAAATACAAGAAGTGTCAAACAATTTGGAGCCAAACTGTTGGCATAAATCGTCTGGAGCTCATCCCTGAAGTTAACCCTTTCCCTGTTCTATATTTATTCCAAATTTCAATACCTACTGAATATTCATGGACAAAATAGTTATAATGAAATATGGAAGGTGGAACATTGTAGCCATTTTAGAAACTAAAGGAACAGACCTTTCAAATTCCATTTATAGCAAACAGAGCAGACCCTGATTAGATGGCTCATAGAGGAACCATCTGATCTGGGTCTACTCTGTTTTCAAATGCATAAAAACATGTTTATATATGAAGGAAAGGGTTGAGGCAGCTTTGCACTAAGCACTTGAGATTTAGCTTAGTTCAGGGCTCATGCAAGAGGGCGATTTGGGAGAAAAAGTCTCCCTAACCCTGCTGACTTCTCCCTAACCCTGCTGACTTCTCCCAAACCCTGCTGACTTCTTCTCCCTAACCCTGCTGACTTCTCCCTAACCCTGCTGACTTCTCCCTGTTTTTAGCTGAGGGAGAAGTTTTTATATATAGAACATATAGGGAGATACAAAATCAGGACCAAAACTAAACTTCTCCCCGACTTCTCCAGCTTGAGCCCTATAGTTTATGCAATTCCAATATGCGGGCATTTCCAAAGTGTTTCATAAGGATCCATCTGATCAGGGTTTGTACAGTTACAAGTTGTATGTATAGTTGTATACATGTATACATGTTTGTCAATGGAACTATTACTCATACAAGCTTTTTATACATGTAGTATTAATTAGCTGCTGGGGATGGAACATTTTTGAAAGCTTTACTTCTACCAGTCGAATATACATGTACATATAATTGTATATATATGAATATACATATATTTATATGTGTAAATTAAAACTTGTAGGAGTACATTGTAGCTCCTTTATTTCTCTAGACAATTCTAAAGAGTGGTTACAACATAGGGTTTGATGGAGAAATGATAAAATACGTTATTTACCCGAAGTATTTAGACAGACAAAGATAGGTAAATAGTGCAGACTTAGATCTAAGTGCTCCTGAAGGATCTGTTTGATCAGGATCTACATGTATATATCATTCCATAAGAAAACAGAAGAGGCCCTGATCGGATGGCTCCTATAGAAGCCATAGGATCTGTGTCTGCTTACATTTTCAACAATAGCTCTTTTATTTCTCCACCAAACCCTATACTGTGATAACTCTTTAGAATTGTCTCTTCGAGACGATTCTAAAGAGTGGTCACATTATAGGGTTTGGTTGAAGAATAGAGGATCTGTTGGGAGTTGTCTTTTAAGATCACATGTTCCTAAACGAGCCTTAGAAAATGTTATTAAGCGAGCATGTGATCTTAAAAGACAATGAGCATCAGATTCTTTTTCTCACATAACCAAACAGTGTAGATCTAGATCTATTTTTGCCATTTTAATGACATGTAAACGTCGGTTTTCCCCCAGTTTGACGTCATATATGACGTATGACGTCATACATATTCTAAAGTGTTCTTACACGTGTTACTGATAAGAGAATCTTAACCCGTTGTTCTAACCTGGAGATAAGGGAAGTTATGTGAGAAATGACAATTTTAGTAATTGGGTATGCATTGTTATCTGTAGCTCTATTGCTGTAACAGTATTTCTGTAATACTGCGACGTCCACCTAATTGTAGGGGGAGGAAGACCTCACATGCATTCTGTGCACAGAACAAATTGCATTGTTCATGCACAGAAGAAAATTAAGGTAGAAACACCAAACTACTGCAAACCAGCTTGAAGGCTTCCTCACAAGAAAAAATCAAATTCCCAGGCTGTGATTCGATTCACAGTGATTTGGGTTAAAGTGAAGACCATTACCAATAAACTATGGAGAACCCTGGTTAATATTTTTCTGATCTTTATAAAAAGATTAAATTATTTTCTTGTATTTATTTTTTTTGAGCAGCAGTGAGAGAGGACAGATCCCCCGGTGGCAAACACCGCATCAAGCGACCAAGGCTTTCTAACACCATGGAGGGTGTCCCGCCTCTTTCCCCACCTGAGCAGCTTGGGCTGCAAGAGTCAGAGTATACAGAGATACTGAATGCCGTGATTACAGCCAATCCAGGCTTGATTCCCACAAGAGACAGTAAGTTTGTTGTTATGTATATTAGCCCTTTATCTCATGAATATTCATGTCAGAAATAATGATTAATTGAATGAATTTTTATACGGCCGTCTTCAGGCAGGATGTTTTTTTGAGACCCGCGGGCAAGCGGGCATCTCTCTTTGTTTTCGGCCGATAACTTTAGTTCTGTATGTCCGATCTTCATGAAACTTCACATGTGCATTGATATCAATGAGGACAGGAACCTTATTGAATATGGGCTTTACCAGACCAAGGTTAAGGTCATTTTTTCTAAAAATAGATCGCTTTTCAGTAGTATTTTTCCATTTCTGGATGATAACTTTAGTTCTGTATTTCCGATCTTCATGAAACTCCACATGTGCATTGATATCAGTGAGGGCAGGAATCCTGTTGAATATGGACTTTGCCCGGCCAAGGTCAAGGTCATTTTTTTCTAAAAATATATTGTTTTTCTGTAGAACTTTCCCATTTCCAGACGATAACTTCAGTTTTGTATGTCCGATCTTCACGAAACTTCAAATATGCATTGATATCAATGAGGGCAGGAACCCTATTGAATATGGACTTTGCCTGAACAAGGTAAAGGTCATATATCCTAAAAATAGATTGTTTTTAGCTCACCTGAGCCAAAGGCTCAGGATGAGCTATTGTGATAGCGATCAGTCTGGCGTCCGGCCACATTTTCAAACGACATCTCCTCTGAAACTGCTGACCCGATTTTAGCCAAATTTTGTCAGAAGCATCAGTATTTAGGGGGAACGAAATGTTGTTCACATTATGACCCCCGGACCAAAAATGGCCCGGCCTAAGGGCATATCAGTTTTTCATACGAAAATCTTTAAAAATGTTCTTCTCTGAAACTGTAAGGCCTAGACCTTTGATATTTGGTATGTAGCATCATCTAATGGTCCTCTACAAAGAATGTTCAAATTATGACCCCAGGACCAAAAATGGCCCCGCCCAAGGGCTTATCAGTTTTTCATAGGAAAATCTTTAAAAATGTTCTTCTCTGAAACTGTATGGCCTAGACCTTTGATATTTGTTATGTAGCATGATTTAATGGTCCTCTACAAAGATTGTTCAAATTATGACCCCGGGCCAAAAATGGCCTCGCCCAAGGGCTTATCAGTTTTTCATAGGAAAATCTTTAAAAATCTTCTTCTGATACTGTAAGGCCTAGACCTTTGATGTTTGGTATGTGTCATGATCTAATGGTCCTCTACAAAGATTGTTCAAATTATGACCCCGGACCAAAAATGGCCCGGCCCAAGGGCTTATCGGTTTTTCATAGGAAAATCTTTAAAAAATCTTCTGAAACTGTAAGGCCTAGACCTTTGATGTTTGGTATGTAATTTGATCTAATGGTCCTCTACAAATATGTAGCTTTGGCTTGTGGTTCTCTGCCAAGAATGTTCAACTTACGATCCAGACCTCTGGGTGAGACTTGGTTCTGCCTTGGGGCTTATCAGTTTTTCATGGGAAAAATATAAAATATTATTTTTCTCTGAAACCATAAGGCTTAGACCTTTGATTAATGGTGTGCTGCCTTGCCTTGTGGTTCTCTACCAAGGTAGTACAAATGATGACTTCTGGGTCAAAAATGGCCCCACCCCGGGGGTTATCTCAGGTGAGTGCTTCAGGGCCTCATGGCCCTCTTGTTCAGTAGAATTTTTCTGTTTCTGGCTGATAACTTTAGTTCTGTATATCCAATCTTCACGACACTTTACATGTGCATTGATATTGATGAGGGCAGGAACCCTATTGAATATGGGCTTTGCCCAACCAAGGTCAAGGTCACTTTTCCTAAAAATATATCGTTTTTCCGTAACATTTTTTTCGTTTAGGGACTTATATAGATTAAAGGTAATAAAATTATGAATTTCCGTGAACTATTGCTATCTGATATATGGAGTAATGGCCTTTTCAACTAAAGACATTTGACGGACGTATTTTGTGACATTTTGGCACTCTTGTTATAATTGGCATATGAACACAGGAACTGTATATTAATCTGATATAAGATATTCTATAAGCAAAAAGAGCATACCATAGTCATACCGTTTCACCAGGAGCCATCTGACCTGGATCTTCTCTGTTTGCAAAGGCATCTCTTTCAGATAAAGGGTTAATACAGAATAATAGTATTGCTCCTGTGGGAGGTTTTACATAACTTTCATTCTTAACCCTTTCCCATATACCATCTCGTTTTAACGCATTTGCAAACAGAATAGACCCAGATCAGACGGCTCCCATAGGAGCCATCTGATCAGGGTCTGCACTGTTTGCTAATGGGATTTGATAGATCTATTTCTTTACTTTCTAATATGACTAAAATGTTTGACCTTCCATATTTCATTATTTTGTCCATGAAATATTTAGTACATGTAGGTATTGAAATTTGGACTTAATACAGAACAGGTAAAGGGTTCAGGAGTGAATGACAATTTGCAAACAGTGTAACCCCAGATCTGAGCACTCCTCAATGTGGCCTCATAGTATAGTCTCCACTGTTTGTCATTCAAAAAGTCTTGCAACTTTAATTGTTTGATATCGAAATGGACTCTTCAGTGAAACTGAATGAGTGGTGGACCACTACACTTTGAAAACTCAGCATTCAGAGGAAAAATAGGTTAATTCCAGTCATTAAATGTTCTGATTCAGTGTAACAGCTTTTGCTGTGTGTATGAAATGCAATATAACCTTTTGCTTGCAGTTTGAATCCAGAGGAGATGCCTGGTAATCAGTTTCTCGTCTGAATCCAAGCTGTTTGACACTTATTACATTTGAAGAGAAATATTTAGAAGAATTCAACATTTTGAATTGCAACAGATGACAGTTCTGTAACTTATTGCAGACAAAAATTACTTATGTGCAAAGAGATGATGTAATTTTGCTTTATTTTACAGGCAAGTCGACTGCAAACATTTCAATCGAGGAGCTTATGTCATTTGGCTACAGTGAGCTGAAATCTATCATAGAATGGGCAAAGAAAGTTCCATGTAAGTTAACACCTTGCAGCAAATTAGTGACCACATACCCCAACCAGAGAAACTCAGTCGATAATAAGAGTAGGGCATTGCGCCCGGGTTTCTCTGTAACCTCTCCCCCCTCTTTGGGGCGTCCAATTAGCCCATAGTGAGCAGAAACCGACGTTAATCAACACAAACAAACAAACAAACATACCCCAATGAGATGTCCAGTAACTTGACATCTCGTCAGGATCTAACTTGTTTGACACTCGCACTATATTTTTAAAGAGAAATGGAAGAAAAAATAAGAATTTTAGTAGCAACAATTGCTCAGTGTGGAAAGAGTCACAGTTTTAATGAACAGGTATCTTTGGATCTTGTTGTTTTACAAACTGTAGACCCAGACCAGCTGTTACTGTATACACCAGAGTGACAGTGTTTGATGACAGTGTGTACTGCTTACAGTATTATAAAGTATTGTACATTGTGTATTAACCCTTTCCATGATAAATATTCATTTCAGAAATAATGACCTCATGAATATTTATAAACTGGGTTTTTATAATGTAGACTTTTCAAGGATTGTATTTAGCTTTGACCTAAACTGAGCAGACCCTGATCAGATGGCTCCTATAGGAGACGTCTGATCTGGGTCTACTCTGTTTGCAAATGCGTGAAAGTACGTTTATATGAAGGAAAGGGTAAATCCTTTACCTCAGTGATATGTCTTTCAATGCATATGCAGAGTAGACCCAGATCAGTACAGGAGCAAACTGAGCGGGTCTGCTGCTTGCTAATAAAAAAATGCATACCTGACTCTACACTTTGTGACATGGCAAAAAGCTTCCTGTTTTCATATACCATTACCTTTATAAAAATTCCACAAATAGATTTTTATGATGTTACTATTTCTTACATGAATATTTATGAGGTAAATGGTTAACCCTTCACTACATAAATACTGCTTTCTAGGCCTTTCAGGAGCTATCTGCATGACTTTCACCCGACATAAAGCTGCCACCTGTCTCCAGGACCGATATTTAAATAAGTTATACTAAGTTTGATGTCTGGTTTAGAGTTTTTTTTACTGTATTGGTATGCATTGACTAAGATCTCTTGTTTGTATTGATTATACAGTGACTTATTAACTGCAGGTAAGTTTTCGTATGATTTTAATCCACAAATCCAGTTGGATTGGATCCAAAGTAGACAGCTCAATGTCCCATCTGGATCCAAAGTAGACAGCTCAGTGTATCATTTGGATCCGAACTTCATGGATAATATTATGTTCGAAGGAAGTAAAATTAACTTTGGTCGATGATAATAACTTTGTGTGCAGAGTTAACACTTTACTTGATAGACTGATAGAGACACCTTTTGAATCCTTTGCTAAACAGAGTAGACCCAGATCATTAGACCCAGAGTAGACCCGGATCATTAGACCCAGATCATTAGACCCAGAGTAGACCCAGATCATTAGACCCAGAGTAGAGCCAGATCATTAGACCCAGATCATTAGACCCAGAGTAGACCCAGATCATTAGACCCAGAGTAGACCCAGATCAGATAGCTCCTGCATAAGCTGTCTGATTATGGTCTACTTTGTTTGCTTAATATGGAATTATATAATCTGATTCTACAGTTTTTGTCACAGACAAATATTCTTGTGTCCATATGCCATTATAGAATATCAGCAAACATGATGTTATTATTAGGGCCCTGCATTGAAAATGCAGGAGTCCTATAGTAATCACATTTTCTGTCTGTCCGTCTGTCCATCTGTCCATCTGTCAACACTTTTGATGTGATGCGATAACTCGCGATAAACAGTACTTCACATATTGGTTTCATATTAAGGGCATATGCTTAGTATCATCAGAGGAAGACACCTTTATTTTTTTGGGTTGAATCAGATCACTATGTCTAAAGTTATCTGCCTTTGATTACAAGGCCCTCTCTGACTGAGTCATTTTTCTAGTTTCTGACTTCAATATAGATGACTCATTGAGGTAATGGGTTAATGAGGAAATAAATTGAATCTATTGTATCACAGTGATTGTCCTGAAACAGAAAATTACGGACTTGGTTCATTATATTGATAAACCATGTGTTATCTGTTTCAGTTTTGATATTGTATGATATCACATATTATTTTGATTGTACACAGATGTCCATATAAGGTGCGTAAGTTAAAACATTTATGTCAAGAATAACTTATTTCTCCACCAAACCCTATGTTGTGACCGCTGTTTAGAATCGTCTCAAAGAGACGATTCTAAATAGTTGTCACAACATGGGGTTTGATGGAGAAGGGACACTTAAATTAGGATTTGAGTATGCACTTTATCTGTTGCTCTGAGTACAAATACTTCCCGTCTTGTATGAATTTTCACCATGTCAGAAAATATCCTGAGGTCCAGAGTTGCTAAAATAAATCTTTCGGTTGTAATGTTTTGTGAAGAATGCATGTGTAATTAAAATTTGATTTGTTATGCAAAATCCAGCTTGGAGGATTCAAACTGTTTGACACTTGGTCAATAGTTTCTCACAAACCTGTGTGCCATGATGACACTTGGTAAATTGTTTCTCACAAACCTGTGTGCCATGATGACACTTGGTAAATTGTTTCTCAAAAACCTGTGTGCCTTGACACTTGGTAAATTGTTTCTCAAAAACCTGTGTGCCATGATGACACTTGGTAAATTGTTTCTCACAAACCTGTGTGCCATGATGACACTTGGTAAATTGTTTCTCAAAAACCTGTGTGCCATGATGACACTTGGTAAATTGTTTCTCAAAAACCTGTGTGCCATGACACTTGGTAAATTGTTTCTCAAAAACCTGTGTGCCATGATGACACTTGGTAAATTGTTTCTCAAAAACCTGTGTGCCATGATGACACTTGGTAAATTGTTTCTCAAAAACCTGTGTGCCATGATGACACTTGGTAAATTGTTTCTCAAAAACCTGTGTGCCATTATGACACTTGGTAAATTGTTTCTCAAAAACCTGTGTGCCATGATGACACTTGGTAAATTGTTTCTCAAAAACCTGTGTGCCATGATGACACTTGGTAAATTGTTTCTCAAAAACCTGTGTGCCATGATGACACTTGGTAAATTGTTTCTCAAAAACCTGTGTGCCATGACACTTGGTAAATTGTTTCTCAAAAACCTGTGTGCCATGATGACACTTGGTAAATTGTTTCTCAAAAACCTGTGTGCCATGACACTTGGTAAATTGTTTCTCAAAAACCTGTGTGCCATGACACTTGGTAAATTGTATCTCACAAACCTGTGTGCCATGACACTTGGTAAATTGTTCTTAACCCTTTTCTCCATAAGTACGCTTTTCTACACCTCTGCATACAGAGTAGACCCAGATTAGACGGGAGCCATCTGATCAGGGTCTATCCTGTTTGCTTATGGAATGATATAGATTTTATTCTATAGATTCTACTTTGGCAAATTTTTAATAATTTTCATGATGTCATCATTTCTTGCAGGAATATTTATGGAGGAAAGGGTTAAACATTAGTAGTCAAAATCGTATCAGATCAGAAATGGAACAGACCTCATTTTTTAATATCTGGATAAGAGTTATAATTATCCCAGCTCAGAACTGTAAATTAATAGAATCAAGCATGGATTTTGTTAAAGACGGGGGCTTCTGTACCGGAGGTTGGTCTGTTCCCAGTTGGAAAAGAGATTTAGCGAGTTTAACTGAGTAGCAGCAAGTTAGGGTTTTGCCGAGAAATAAGGGATTTTTGACATCATAATCTCTTAATACTCATTCATTCCTGTCAGCTGTATGATAATATCCTAATGGCAAAAGCAAACTGTGTTGACCCAGATCAGCATTAGAAATGTAACTATTGTAAAACCTGTCTGAACTCTAACATGTTTTCACATGTTTGCAAACAGAGTAGACCCAGATCAGGTGGCTCCTAGAAGAGCCGTTTGATCAGGATCTGCTCTGTTTGCTAATGGAATTTGATAGGACCGTTTCTTTACTTTCTAAAATGGCTATAATGTTCCACCTTCCATATTTCATTATAATTATTTGGTCCATGAATATTCAGTAGGTATTGATATTTGGAATAAAATTAGAATACACATGAAGGAGCCGTCTGATCAGGGTCTACTCTGTTTGCTTATGATTTGACATAGATATGATTCTTTAGTTTCTGCCATTACCAAAAATTCCTGTGTCTGACTCCATGTCCTATTACAACATTTAATGTAATTCATGGAGTAAAGGGGTTAACCCTTTCCTCCATAAATACGCCTTTCTACACCTCTGTAAAAGTCACTTTTTGAAACAATTGTCACAATGGTTTCACAATGGTTTCAAAACTGCACAGTTCCATAATTTTCCTTTTTTCTTGTTAATGCTCCATTTTGGTAGATTTATTCAAAGACGTTGGATCGAAAAATAGCCTATGAGGGAATGGGCTAAGCGCCTATTTACCCTTTACTTTATTAATGTTCATGTAAGAAATAAAGACATAGTAAATATTAATCACATTAGCCCTTTACTCCATAAATATGCCTTTCTACACCTTTGCAAACAGCCGACCCAGATCAGACAGCTCCTATAGGAGCCGTCTGATCAGGGTCTGCTCTGTTTGCTTATGATATAATATAGATATGAATAAATAGTTTCTGCCTTGGCCAAAAGCTCATGTGTCCATGTGCTATTATAACAAATTAATATAATGACTATTCAGGATTTCATTATTTCTAGCATGAATATTCATGGAGGAAAGGGTTAATTTGTTTAGTGGCATATGCATGCAGGAAAAGATGGCCATAGCAGAATGGTAGAATCAAATCTAAGGCTTTGTTTATTATGTCAGGTATATGTTGCATACAATCTATGGTTGTTCTACTTTCAGACTTTAGGACTTTCGGTATGGATGATCAGATGGCCTTACTCAAGTCATCTTTCATGGAGCTGAATGTTTTGCGTCTGTCATATAGGTGAGACATCTACATGTACTTTATCCTTTGGCATTATAACCGGACTGTGTCTCACACAAAATGCCTACATCAGTTCTCAACAAAGAGTTTTGTTTCCTTTTGCTTTATTATGCCCCCATTGATGATAGTCAGGGGGCATTATGTTTTGCACCTGTCCGTCCGTCCGTCCGTCCGTCACGCTTTTACGTGCAGTTGGTTGTCACAGTTTTTCATGGTCTTATATCTCAGTAACCACTATAGCTATTGGCATGGAATTGCATATACACATTAACCATCTTCCATATTTTCATTGTGCTTCCAGACCATGCTGCCCACAAGCCCAAGGTCAAGGTCAAATGACTTGGGAAATTTTACACGCAGTTGGTTGTCACATTTACATGCAGTTGGTTGTCACAGTTTTTTCATTGTCTTGTATCTCACTAACCACTATAGCTATTGGCATGGAATTGCATATACACATTAAACACCATCCATACTTTCATTGTGCACCCACTCCATGCTGCCTGCAAGCCCAAGGTCAAGGTCAAATGACTTAGGAATTTTACGTGCAGCTAGGCAAGCACCACCACGGGGGCATCGCTGTGTCTTACAGACACAATTTTCTAGCATTAACCCTGTACCTGTTAGAGATACTTTTTGATGCCTTTGCAAACAGAGTAGACTTAGTTCAGATGGCTGATCAGGTTCTGCTCTGTTTGCTAATGAAATATTATATATATGATTTTTATAGTTTCTGCCATGACCAAAACATACTTGTTCTTATGCTATTATAAAACCTCAACTAATTAGAAATTATTCCGTTGTTATTTGTGACATAATGATATTCATCAGGTAATGGGTTAATAAAAATAATCAGTCTTAAGCAGCTTAGATCCTGATGAGACAGTTAAAGTATTTGAAGGAATTTTTCACTATGGTAGACACTGTAGAATTAAATTGATATAATTTCATTAAGCAAAACAGAGCCACTCTGACCAGACCGCTACTAAAGGACTTGTGTAATCTGGGTCTACCCTGTTAAAGTGCAGATAGTTACCAGTTAGCTCACTGGCAGAGGAGAAAAACCTTCAAACCAAAATATGTTGGATCGCTTGGTCTGCCAAATATGTCAATTTCATAAAACATAAATTGCTCATAAAAAAGTATGTTTCTGATAGTATATTTTTGTCATGTTAAAAAAAATGTTTATAGTGACATTTTAAAATCTCAGTTAATTAATATTTATGATTTCATTATTAAAGGGCTAGTGGGTTTTTATGTTGCAGGTCAGTTGGGCTGAATGAGTCTATCCACTTTGCGGAGGGCCTGATATTACATAGGAGTAAGTGTGAGATAATGGGTTGGGGCCATGAGCTGGTCAATGGCACGCTGGACTTTTCTGATCGGTTGAAGGAGTTACAGTTAGATAATACTGAGTTTTGTATCATGAATGCCATCGTCCTTACATATCCAGGTCAGTTTAACTTTAGTTACAGTTAGATAACACTGAGTTTTGTATCATGAACGCCATCATCCTTACATATCCAGGTCAGTTTAACTTTAGTTACAGTTAGATAATACTGAGTTTTGTATCATGAACGCCATCATCCTTACATACCCAGGTCAGTTTAACTTTCTTCTCCCTTAAGCCAGAAAAGACTTAACCCTTTCCCTCATATAAATGCCTTTTCACGCATTTGCAAACAAGGAAGACCCGGACCAGATGGCTTCTATATTTGCCATCTAGTCATTGTCTGCTCTGTTTGCTTATGAAATTATAGTAGATCTGACTCTTCAGTTTCTACCAATACCAAACAATCCTCTATACATATGCCATTAAAAAAATTCAGCTAATGAATATTCATGAGATCATTATTTCTTACATGAATATTAAATAGGGGAAGGGTTAACCCATTCCCTTATAGGCTATTTTTAGATCCAACCTCTTTGAATATACATGTATCTACCAAAAAGGAGCATTTACTAGAGAAAGGGAAAATTGTAGTATTGAAACCATTGTGATAAATAGAGCATTTGCTCCTATGGAGCAAATGCTCTATTTACCACAATGGTTTCAAGAAGTGACTTTTACAGAGGCGTAGAAAGGCGTATTTATGGAGAAAGGGTTAAAGGAAAGACTTATGAGCAGACAATTAACATATTTACTCTGAATGGATACCGAATCTCCCCTTTTCACACATTTGTAAAGCTGATTAACCCTAAAAATAGCCTATGAGGGAATTGGTTTATAATTCAATTTAGCAACAGTTTGAATAACTTAAAGTTAGACTGACATAGTAGCAAATAGTGAAGACCATGATCAAACTGATCCTTTCTGACCTTTCCCCAAGTTTGTCTGTCGGAAAACTTTGAGTACATCATTGGCTATAATGGTGTTGCAAAACTCTAAAAGTTTTGATGTATAGTTATTACAGGCAGTTCACAGTTAGTGAAACTTTGAACCAATTAGAACAAAGAATCAAACCATCAATGATTAATCCTAGATATCATTATTATTTCATGTTAGAAATAATGACATCATGAATATTAATTAGGTTATTATATAAAATGGCATATTAATACATGAAATTTTTACTGAGGCAGAAGCTGTAGAATCAGATCTATAGTTTTCCATAAGCAAACAGAGCAGACCCTGATCAGACGGCTCCTATTGCAAAGGCATAAAAAAGGGGTATTTATGGAGTAAAGAGTTTACTGAGTAACTGTGACACCTCCTAGCAAGGTTAAGTCTATTGTTAAACATTTATGGTCCATCATTGCTTAATGAAAGTGTCATTCAGTATGAAAGGTTGCAATTTGCAAGGGGATTTTGAATGACAAACAATGCAAGAGCCCTCAGGTGTGGGTCTACACTGTTTGCAAATGGCATTACATTCATTCAGATATTTAATACAACTTGTAGTATCATGCTGGCTTCACATATACATTTTCTAGATGCTATTGGGATTTCTGACAAAGCCAGAGTAACAGTGGTCCAGACAAAGTTCCTGGACATCCTCAGGAAGTACCACTCCCTAAAACACCCCAATGAGAAGGGCCGCTTTGGCAAGATGCTGCTCAGACTGCCCACACTGAGAACCCTGAGCGCAAAGGCAGCGGAGAGGTTCCTGTCACTGACGCTGGAGGGAGTTCTGCCCCTCAATGACCTTGTTCAGGAGATGATGTGTTAAACTTTGTGTGCTTTGAAATAACATGTAATATCTACATTTGTATCATAAATATTTGGACAATCAGTCCCCCCTCTCCATTAGTTTGTTAACCCTTTACTCCATAAATATGCCTTTCTAAGCCTTTGCAAACAGAGTAGATCCAGATCAGACGGCTCCTGTAGGAGCCATGTGATCAGGGGCTGCTCTGTTTGCTTATGATAAAATGCATTGTATAGACATGATTCTACAGTTTCTGCCATGGCTGAAAAATATTGTGTCCATGTGCTATTAAACAAATTAATCTAATTAATATTCATTGTTTCCTTCATGAATATTCATAGAGTAAAGGGTTAAGCTGAATAAGTCAGTTCAGCCCCATTTTGATAACTAGTAAACGTTTTTAATAATGAAACTAAAACCCTGTATAATAACCATTATATAAAGAATTATAGGTTTTTCAAAATATAGGTGGTAACTTAATGCCGTCTGAAAGCAATGGAAAAGGCTCCCCTAGATTTCTGCATTTCTTTCTTTCTGTATTAAGCAACCACATAATTATGTACAAAATGCGAGGAGCTCCTCCGGGAGCATTTATAAGAAATAATACTGTATATCTGTCGATATATGTAGGATAATTAGGGTATTTATACCCCCGCAAACTTGTTTTAGGGGGTATACTGGAATTACCCTGTCTGGCGGTCGGTCAGTTGTAATGTTGGTCCGTCCGCATTTGAACATGGGTAGCTGGGGTCGCGAGTTAGGTAGCAGTTTGCGGGGGAGGAGTTGGCTTTGATACGGGTTAATCTGGTAATTTATCAGCATTACTTACTGAAGTACAATCATACAATTCTGGAGATTATTCATGACATTTAACCCTTTACTCCATGAATATTCATGTAAGAAATAATGACACTATGAATGTTAATTGGCCAAGGCAGAAACTGTAGAACCATATCTATATTGTATCATAAGCAAACAGAGCAGATCCTAATCAGACCACTTTTACAGGAACCGTCTGATCTGGGTCTACTCTGTTTGCAATGCGTAGAAAGGCATATTTATGGAGAAAAGACAATCACTTATCAGCCATCATTCTTCCGGTAGGATGTCAGTTCATGGACTATGTTGTTTTCAGCAGCAGTTTTAGTACAGCTGCTTAACACTTTACTCAATAGACATCTGATCTGGCTCTTCTCTTTTTGCATATGGAATTATATGGATTTGACTCTATAGTTTCTTCCATGGCTAACGCATCCAGTGTCTTTATATGATAACAGTTAAGCTAATTAATATTCATACCTATATTACTTCTAGACCTACTCAAATATGCCAGTGCTATTAAGATGGGTTAACTAGACCCAACTCGAATATCCCAGTGCTATTGAGGTGGGTTATCTAGACCTACTCAAATATCCCAGTGCTATTGAGGTGGGTTATCTAGACCTACTCAAATATCCTAGTGCTATTGAGGTGGGTTATCTAGACCTACTCAAATATCACAGTGCTATTGAGGTGGGTTATCTATACCTACTCAAATATCCCAGTGCTATTGGGATGAGGGATCTAGACCTACTCATATATCCCAATGCTATTGAGATGGGGGATCTAGACCTACTCATATATCCCAATGCTATTGGGATGAAGGATCTAGACCTACTCAAATATCCCAGTGCTATTGGGATGAGGGATCTAGACCTACTCATATATCCCAATGCTATTGAGATGGGGGATCTAGACCTACTCATATATCCCAATGCTATTGGGATGAAGGATCTAGACCTACTCAAATATCCCAGTGCTATTGGGATGAGGGATCTAGACCTACTCATATATCACAATGCTATTGAGATGGGGGATCTAGACATACATGTACTCAAATATCCCAGTGCTATTGAGATGAGGGACCTAGACCTACTCGAATACCTCAATGTCATTGCTCCACCCAGAGCTCCTGATAAGAGGGATAGACTCCCTTAATTTTGCATCAAGAGAAATATTGACTTGCATCTGAAATACAGCATTATTGGTAGCTGTATTTATGGTAATGTGATTTATAGATTTATAACAGTTATATATTAACCTTTTACACCATGAATATTCATGTAAGAAATAGATAGATCATGAATATCAATTAGATTATTATCTATAATGGCACATGAACATATTAATTTTTTGCCATAGCAGAAACTGTAGAATCATAATCTTAACATTTTCATAAGAAACAGAATAGGTCCTGAGCCGTCCGATTCTGATCTGGGTGTTACTCTGTTTGCAAAGGCGTATTTATGGAGTAAAGGCTTAACCCTTCCCCTCATATAAATGCCTTTTCTTGCATTTGCAAACAGAAAAGACCCAGATCAGATGGCTCCTATAGGAGTCATCTGATAAAGATCTGATTCTACAGTTTCAGTCCGAGCCAGTCTTGTATTCCTACCCATTATAAAACTTAGCTAATAAATAATGACATCATGAATATGTATTAACTGAAGTTTCATAATGGCATATGTATACAGTAGAACTTATCTTAGGCAGCCATTTATTTATTGAACATAAAGCAAGTGGTTGCTTAATATAGAGGCAAAAGTAATGCAGAAAGGTCCTATAGGAAATTTCTGCATTACTTTTGACCTGCAATAAGCTACCACCTGTCTTACAGACCCATTATTAGACCTTATTGAGGGCCGCTTAAGACAGGTTCTTCTGTACATAAATGTTTGGTAATGGGACTGTGATCAGATAGCTCTTTCAGGAGCCATCTGATCTGCAACTTTTCTGTTTGCAAATCCATGATAAGGCATTTCTATGAAGGTAAGGGGTTAACTGTAAATAGGTGTATCATACATGTATACTATGTTCTGATTACTGCATTTGAAATCAGAAACTAAGCCTGTTGTTGCTTCATGCCCTTCATGTAGAAATCACCTGTGTAGATGTTCTCTGAAAGTGTATGGTGTTATATTCTACTGATTGTCTTTGCTCAAGAAAGTTTTATCATGTGACAAAACAAATATGTGTTAGTTGTTAGGGTGCATTATGTTAACTGACTTAACCCTTTACCCTGTAAATACATCATTCTGTGCCTTTGCAAACAGAGTAGACCCAGATCAGATGGCTCCTGTAGGCCATCTGATCAGGATCTGCTCTGTGTGCTTAATGGATTATATAGAGCTTTCTGCCATAGTCACACCTACAAATGTGGTAAGGAGCCAATATGGTATCACACACAGTTTTAGCCTGTTAAATATCGATTTTCTTGTTAACATGATTTTTAGCATCTGCATGAGGTGATTTTGTTTATATGTTAGGAGGCGCATACAGCTATTGATATTATTAATGATATTATTTATGAATATTAATGTAAGAACTAGTGACTATGAATACTAATTACCTGAAATTTTACAAATAAGCATTTTTCTACAAGAGAATTGTTATCATGGCAGTAACTGTTGAATCTGATCGATATTGTTTCATAAGCCAAAAAACAAAGCAGACCCAGATCAGACAGCCGTCTACAAAGATGTAAAAATGCATTTCTGTCAGTCAAAGACTTTTAAAAAAAAAGTTTAATATGGATGAGGATTAGGGCACCATGTTGATAGTGTCATTCGTTTAAACCTACTTATTGTTGATTGACAAGTATTGTTTGATATTAGTTTTAACTTTTATGACTTAATCATGAGTGCTTTCGTGTACTATTATAAGCTTGGGTATTTTCTGTACATCATAACCCTTTCCCTCATAAAAGTGCATTTTCATGCATCTTCAAACAGAGTAGAACCAGATCAGATGACTCCTATAGGTGCTGTCTGATCAGGGTCTGTTCTGTTTGCTAATGAAATAATTTATACTGTCTTGTCAAAACTATCCTGATTTCATTTTTCATTATAAAAATTGAGGTAATTAACTTTCATAATGTCATTATTTCTTTCATGAATATTCATGGAGTAATATTTTTGTTTTGTAAAGGGTTAAACCCTTCCTCCATAAATACGCCTTTCTATGCCTCTGTAAAAGTCACTTTTTGAAACCATTGTGGTAAATTTTGCTCAATACTACATAATTCTGAAAATTTCCCTTTTCTCTTGTAGATGGTCCATTTTGGTAGATATATTCAAAGAGGTTGGATAAAAAAGCTTATGAGGTAAAGGGTTAAGACATAATGTTAAAGGCTTTGGGATGTCGACAAAATAACTGCAGGCATCCAATGTCTAGATAGCATACATCCACTTTGTTTTTCAGATGACCGATATTTTTTAACCCCTTTCCTTTATCATATAAACGCTTTTTCACACCTTTGCAAACAGAGTAGGTCAAGAACAGATGTCTCCTGCAGGAGCTGTCTGATCAGGATCTGCTTTGTTTGCTTATGAAATAATTATAGTAGATTTTACTCTAGTTTCTACCAATAACAAAAACTCATGTGTACATATGCTGTTTTAAAAGTTAGCAAATAAGCATTCGTTATGTCGTTATTTTTTACATGAATATGAAAACATGAAAGGGTTACTGTAGCAATATGATATTTTGATGTTTGTTCTTGTTTAATTTCATATATTAAAGGATATAATCACCGATTTGTAACTTTATTGAACTGTTTGTAAATTATGTCTGATATTAATAAAGCAATGCACATGTATTGATTACTATTGTCATGGAAACGTGAGTTTATTATATACATGTTCTTCATAATTTTTCATGTCCCCCAATTAAGGGGGTGGGGGATATTGTTTATCCCTGTCTTGGTTGGTTTGGCCTTAACTTTAATGTTGGCGATAATTTTGTCGTCATTGCACAAACATACTTGAAACTTGGCATGCATGTGCAACTTATGAAGGCAAACATTTTTGGAGGTGACATTAAGGTCAAGGTCATACATCAAGGTCAAAGGTCATATTGGGGGCACAGTGTTTCCCAAACACATCTTGTTTGTGTTGGAATCACCTTTGACTTCATTAGGTACCAGGAATTGCTTTAAATCAAATTTTCAATGACTTTTACATTGGTTTAAAATCAAAATTTCTGTAATGAATTGAATATTTAAACGTGAATTAAAGACTGATATTTAGGTGATGTGTTATTGAGTGTAGGTTCCAGATCAAGGATTAATTTCATAGACATTTAGCCATGTTCAAGGTCAAATGCATTATTAATTTCTGAAGATAGACAGTACACACATGTTCACTAACATTAGACATTCCCTTGGGTCCAAGGTCAAATTATTACTTGAATTTGTTTCTGATACATGGTAACAATATCATTTAATTATAATTATCTGTGAGCAAATGTTTTCCACCATTAGAAATGCATGGTATGTTTGTTGCAAAATGCAAAGGCCATACTTTAAGCTGAAATGGGCAATACATGTATATATAAATATAAATAGGTCGGGTCAAATGGCTGCTTTGTTTCCAGGGCAATACTTTTTATTGATAGGAGAAACGTTCACATGCAAATGTCCATGAATAACTAATGGTGTGCATTGCCTGTGACCTTCCCCATATGTAGAAGGTCAAGGTTACGTTTAGCGGTCAAATTACTTGTGTCTTTGTCGTAGCTTTATGTATGTTTTTGTCATAACTGTTATATATTGTTATACATAGCAAATTCTATAACTGACTTGCTCATATTTTTAGTAAGATTAGACAATTGTTACAGATATGGATATTTTTGTAACAATTCTTATTTCATCAGTGTGAAAGCTTGACATTTCAAATGTTGTACACTGTTTCCAGAGTAACATATGTAAAGTAGAAATGATCATATCATAATATTGACAATATTATATATATAGTTGAACTTCGATATCTCGAACTCGGATAACTCCAACTTCGGGATAACTTGAACTAAAAGTTTGGTCCTTCCAAAACTTATAATATAAAACTGTTAAAAAATGTATGACTAAACATAACCAGATACACATTTGACAGCTAATTGCAGGTTGAAAGTAATGCTTAAAGTTCCTACGGGAGCTTTCAGCATTACTTTAGACCTGCATTAAGCTGTGAACTTGAAATATTGGTCAGATTATAAATCTGATGACTCGAACCTGTTATCTCAAACTAATTTGTATGGTTCCTTGAAGTTTGAGATGTCGAAGTTCAACTATAGTACATGAACTCTTTGCACTCTAGTGGGAAACCTTGATTGAATTTGCAAACAGTTTGGATCCAAATGAGATCTCATGAGTGTCCAAAACTGTTTGACACTTTGATAATATTTTTGCAAAGAAATGAGAGAAATTTTATTTTAAGATTTGAAGCAGACGACAATTGTTGCAGATGACAAATTACTTACTTTGCATTTTGCAAAGTAATTTGTCGTCTGAAATAGATATCTAATTGTCATCTGCCATGTATGTCAGTAATAGTTGTCTGCTGAAGTTTTTGTCTGCAACAATCTCTCAAAAAGTTATTTTTCTTCTATTTTTCTTCAGCAATATTATCAGAATGTGAAACGGTTTTGGACTTGATGAGATGCTGAGTTACTTGGCAGCTTATCTAAAGTCAGACTGTATGGCGTATCACCAATTCGCTGCTAGTGTGCAAAGGATTGTAGATATTACCATGCTCTCTTTGTGAAAAGTGTGGATCGTGAAAAATAAAATGGCATCTGCCCTTATGTATTTGTCTTTTTGTTGATTAATCTTTTCTTTGAACTTCGGTGACTTAACCCTTTACTCCATAAATACCCTTTTCTACACCTTTGCAAACAGAGTAGACCCGAATCAAGGTCTGCTCTGTTTGCTTATGAAATGATGTAGATATGAATCTACAGTTTGTGTCATGGTCAAAATGTCATGTGTTCATATGCCAGTATAAAAATAATCCGATTTATTATTATATTCATGATGTCACTATTTCTTACACAAATATTCATTGAGTAAAGGGTTAAGAATCAAAGTCGATCACTGGACAACTGGATTTAACTCTTTCGCTGCCAATGTCACATCTGTGATTACCTATGCAAACAGTTTTGATCCTGATGAGATGGCGAATAACTCGGTGTCTCATCAGGATCCAAACTGTTTGTTACTGTGAATGTTTCTTGAAACAAAACTGAAGAAAGCACCCTCTTTATTCATAAACATAGATTAGCAAGTGGCTGCTTAATGCAGGACCAAAGTACAGTGAAACCACCGTTAATGCGACCACTTAATAAACAGCCACTGGCGCCGTTTAAAGCAGGTGGTTGCTTAATGCAGGACGAAAGTTATGCAGAAAGCTCCTATAGGAGCTTTCTGCATAACTTTCGTCCTGCATTAAATTACCAACGGCCTCTGTCACCCAGAATTATGCCCCTTTTTGGTGGTCGCATTAGCGGGGTTTTACTGTATTGTAGAATGCTCACTCTAGAGCTTTTTGCATAACTTTCGTCCTGCATTAAACTGCCACCTGCCTTTGATACACAATTTTGAAATAACAGGCTCAGTTGATCCATTGCTTGAGTTTGTTCATGATTCACCAGGCAGTTGGTATGCTTGTGGGACACAGAGTTAGAAAACCGTCCAAACCCCAACACTGCCAAAAGCTTTACTGAACCTCACTTATCGTGCCAAATATTCTTCTGGTAGGGAACTTAACCCATTACCTCATAAGCTTTTTTTAGATCCAATCTCTTTAACAAATCTCCCGAAAAGGAGCAATTTCTATAGAAACAGAAACTTTTAGAATTGTGTAGTTTTGAAATCATTGTGATTAAAAGAGCATTTCCTATAGAGCAAATGCTCTATTTATCACAATGGTTTCAAGAATTGACTATTACAGAGGTATAGAAAGGCGTGTTTATTGAGGAAATGGTTAATCTTTTACATCATATAGAAGTGTTTTGATGCCTTTTGCAAACAGGGCAGACCAAGATCAGACAGTACCTGTTGGAGGTGTCTGATCAGGGTCTGCTGTTTGATTTTGGAATTCTATAGATCTGAGTCTAGTTGCTGCCCATGGCCAAAAGGTCCTTTGTTCATAATGCCGTTGTTAAATATTTTCTACTTAATATTCCTAGTCATTATTTCTTACATGAATATTCATGAGGGGACTGGTTAAACTATTAGCTAAAATCTAACTTGGGAATAGTTGATATGGTTTATCGTAATGGGATACACAACACAACTGGCAATGCAATATACAGAAGATTTTGATGAAAATATGTTTGTTCATATTTACTTGATCCTATCTACACAAAACCTGGATTTCAAGCTTAACACATGAATGTTTACAATGTGATGCACCTCTGAAACATATTGGAAAATCGATGAACTAATGAATATGGAATAATGGATACAGTAAACCCCAGATAGTTGGAACACTAAAACAAATAGCATTATCTGTCTAACCCTTTCCGAGAAGTCCTCATAGAAACGTACGTTCACGTATTTGCAAACAGAGCCGACCCATTTCAGACGGCTCCTATAGGAGCCGGCTGATCAGGGTCTGCACTATTTACTTTTGAAAAATACAGATCAGATTCTACAAATTTTGTCAATGCAAAAATTCAGCTAATAAATATTCATGTTGTCATTATTTCTAACATGACTACTAAACATGAACAGGGTTAAGACACGTGGCAGCTTAATGCTGGGTGAAAGTCAGGCAGAAATCTCCTCTAGTAGCTTTCTGCATGATTTCACCCTGCATTAAGCAACCATCTGCTTAAAGCGTTCTCAATTCTTCACTAAAACTTCGAACTAAAGAGTTTTTACTGTATTTGTGAGTTATGGATAAATGCGGTTATGTTTGTCTTGAGAAGTATCACACTACATTGCTGTATGTAAGTAACGCCACTATCAGTATTATGCACAGTGATTTATTCGAGCACGTTCCCTCAGCTCCTGCTATTATTTCGGATGAAGATGGATCAAATGGCACTAGCCCACCTGTAAATAGAAAGCAAACATGAATACTTCAGAACAGGTTTGCACATAATGAAATAATCAATCCACAGTAATTGGATCATTTAACACTGAAAACCTCTCTACAATGAACACTCATAAATAGCCTTGTTTGGCGCATCTTCAAGGTACAGTAAAACATCTCTATAACGGCCACTAAATTGTGTTAATTAGTTGGTATTTTGGGCAGGTGGTTGCTTAAAGCAAGGTAAAAGTAAAACAGAACGCTCCTGTAGGAGCGTTCTGTTTCACTTTCACCTTGCTTTAAGCACCCACCTTCCTTTAACACATACTACTTGATGTAATTTAGTGGTCGTTATAGAGAGGGTTTACTGTAAGTGATAGCTAACAGAAAAACTAACGTTATACAGAAAAAAATGTACTTTTGTTCTGTATCCCCACCCCTACCACACGTCATTATGTCTCCCCCATTTATGGGGAGATATATTGTTTTTGCCAGAGTTGTCTGTCTGTCCGTCCGTCCGTCCGTCCGTCCGTCTGTCCGTCACAAACTTGTGTCGCGCGTATCTCTGAAACCAGTTCGGCTAGAGTCACCAAAGTTCACAGGAATGTTCACCAGCATGAGTTGTTGTGCACCTGGCTTTTTTTAATTATCTCCCCCTGATAACTTTGGAGTTATTGCCCCTGATATGATTACTTAAAATTAGAGAAACCTTGTGTCATGCATATCTTTCAAACCACTAGGGCTAGAGTCACCAAACTTCACAGGAATGTTCACCAGCATGAGTTGTTGTGCACCTGGGTTTTTTTTTAATTGTCTCCCCCTGATAATTCTATAGTTACTGCCCCTGATATGTTAACTTAAAATTAGAGAAACTTTGTGCTGCACATATCTCTGAAACCAGTAGGGCTAGAGTCACCAAACTTCACAGGAATGTTCACCAGCATGAGTTGTTGTGCATCTGGGGATTTTAATTGTCTCCCCCTGATAACTTTGGAGTTACTGCCCCTTATGACTTAAATAAGAGAAACTTTACTTTGTGTCACATGCATCTCTGACACCACTAGTACTAGAGTCACCAAACTTCACAAGAATGTTGACTAGCATGTGTTTTTGTGTACCTGAATTGAATTGTCTCCCCTTACAATGTTGGAGTTATTGCCCCTGATGACTTAAACATTAGACCCTGATAAGTTTGGAGTTACAGACATTAGACTTGTATATTGGAAAGAGGATGGGAGGGGGAGACATCTGTTTTTGTGACAAAAACAAACCTCTAGTTAACACTGAAAATGGTCTTCTATACGAGTTATAAACATTCCATAGGAGATCCGTTTTGTTCTGCATTATGCAGATATCCGCTCGTAACTTTATTCATCTATTCACGGACGGAGAAGACCCAGATCTGATGGTTTCTGGTGCAGCCTAGCCATTGAATCAGGGTCTGCTCTATTTGCCTATGGATTCTACAGTTTTCGAAAAACCTAAACAATACTGTGTTGATTTACCATTATAAAAATCAGCTAATAAATACGCATGATGTCGTTACTTCTTACATGAAAATTCATGAAGTTAAGGGAATTTTAAGAACGTCACCATTATAGAGAGGTTGTGCTGTAGCAAGTAACACAAATTCAAACATAAGTGCTACATGTATTCATACTGAGAGGTGTGTGACATACTTGCCAATCGGCAGATAAACGACTGGTGAATGCTTAAACGTACTAAAACCTCTACATGTTTCAAAATTATGTTTGAAAAACGCTATGTAAAAAAAATCCCTACAACATTTAACAATTGTTTAGTCTTTAGTGTACTATTTCTTTTAAACTCATCACGATTTCATAAATAATATTAAATATACAAGAAACAACAGGAAAACAACGAGCGACCCTAGACTTAGGATTCTTGTACGCAGCACACATTTATCCTGGATTATAATGATCCTGCCAAATTATATTGATTTCCATCAATGTAAAATAAATATATTGTCCACACAAAAAAAAACGGAGAGGCATACACAAACGCGTATCATCCATGCACAGTCGCATGTACGCAAGTACATATATTCAACCGTCATTATGAGCAACCATGCCGAGCTGACCGCCAACGAGCTAAGTTAAGAGAGTTTGTGTTACCTAGTGAGAAGAGGATGGACTCGCTGTGTTTACCGTCCCCACCCCTGCTAAAGGCTAGTACCCGACATTCGTAGACTATGTCCTTCATGATACCGTACACAACAGTCTCGGTGACGCCCCTCTCCGTGATCGCATCCTTAGCGGACCGTACGTCCTCTGTGGTCTGCCAATACCGAACCTGAAACAGCAATCAAGTATATACAGTCAGAAAGAGCAAGTGTTGCATATTATCGGACACAGCAAATGAACCATCAAAACTAGGAACAGTGAGAGAAACAGCGAGAAAAACGAACAGACACGGCGAGTCAAGCCCTGAATGATGCTACCAGCAACAGCAAGTTAAAAAAGATAAATATCAACACAAACAGCAAATGAAACAACGGAAATATTATCAGAAACGGTAAAAGAAACAGCGAGAAATAAAAACAGACACAGCGAGTAATACAATTAGAAATGTAATTGCTGTGTTAATATTTGTCTTTTTTGTTTGATCTACCGAAACGGTAGATCAAACAAAAAAGACAAATATTAACACAAAAAGCAAACAATATTCACAATAACACAAAGTGAAACAGCGATTACTACATGAACAGATACAATGAGATACATGTTTGAAGTAAAAAAGCAGACCAAATGCAAATACTACACAGTGAAATCTGTCTTTAAAGAGGAGGTCCCTACAATGATCGCATATTTTCAATAATATCATAAAACTTGGTATTTGTTATGCTCTATCATTATTATGAAGGTTCCCAATTTGAACTTATATCGAAAAATGTCCATGTGATACAAATAAACCGATTTCATCAATAACTGATAATTTTTGTTCTACAACACAATATTATCGACCTTTTCCGTAAATTCTTCCGCGTTTTGCCGATGATCACCCGGTCTCTCCATTGTTTACGTAATAGCTTTCTCGGAAGTGGTCGGAGAATCGCGAATAGGGCGAACAGTTACGAAACTAAAACTCAACCCGAATAAAACTGAAACATCGGGGAGTAAAACCGGGATCAGCGATATCAAACATATGGATGTTTTGTCATTATAAACGGTAATTGGATGGGGCTTTTTGTGATATACTACTTTTCAGCATATAAACAAATGAGTTTTTGTATATTTTAAGTGTTTATGAAACGCGTCAAATGTAGGGACATCCCCTTTAAGCAACAAAAAGAAATCTAATTCTTGGTCTTTTAGGCAGATGGTTGCTTTAATACAGATCGATACTAATACAGAAAACCCGTAATGGAGCTTTCTGCATTTCTTTCGCTCTGTATTAGCAACGACCATTTTTGAGACTCTCCTGTCCAATTAGTCAGTGGTCGCTTAAGACAAGATCTACTGTGCCATAGAAATTCTCTAAATCGACCACTACAGGAACACATATAAATGTTTTTCTTTATTAGTAGGAGGATGTTCAACGCAGGTAGAAAGTAATATAGAAAAAAACCATGGCATTGTTCATTCTGTACTATAAGTACATACAAACCTTGTAGCCCTCCAGATTTTCTTCGTCCACAGTGGTGCTCACCCCTCTCCAGGTTACGGTGACGCTCTCTGAATCGCGGGAGTACACCTTGATCTCCGTAGGATATAGAATAGGTGCTGTAACAAGTATAAAATTTAGTAGACCTATACAGTAGAAGAATTCGTTGGTGTTATGACAAGTATACACATTATTATGCAGTAGATGAATTCGTGCGTGTTGTGACAAGCAATAGAATAATTCGTGCGTGTTGTGACAAGCAATAGAATAATTCGTGCGTGTTGTGACAAGCAATAGAATAATTCGTGCGTGTTGTGACACGTATGCGTTTTAGTATGGAGCAGAAGAATGTTTGTGTGCTGCGACAAAATAAACTTAACAGTCGAAATCTCATTTTAACTGAAAAGCTGCTTAAGCAAGGATATAGATACCATAAACTAAGATAAACTTTCTCTAAATTGTACTATCAAAATCTCTCACTTATTGGCAAGTACCAATGTAATCTCAAGGCGCTTCTGTGACACAGTATTTCACATCCTGAATTTTATGGTGATGTGATTTACAAACTTCGTAAAATTATTAGACATACCCATTTCCTCACTTTGTTCATCAAATATGTTAAAACATTCATTAAAAAGGGACATGATCCTATAGTACTACAACATACTGCATGTTTGGTTGTCAACCCTTTTACAGTTGGCAATCACACTGGCCCCTTTGCATGTACGCCGACAGGAAATGCTTAGTACTCTATGAAGGCGACCTCTTAAATCCAGAAACGGAAGGAGAACGTCGGATATCTGTACTATTTCGTTTTTGTCGTACCCTTTATTACTTTTTTACAGTTACTCTGTTTGCAGCCCAATCATTGAGTACAATAGCGATAGGTGGATACAGTTTGTTTCACTTAAATATTTTCGTTATACATGCACTTTACCACTGTATTTGCCATCGCGGTTGTTGTAGATTAGTTGGAGAGGGGATACGTTTATTTACACTGTTTGTCTTTTAGGGTGGGGATGGAATAAGTGTGAAGTTGGGCGCCCAAAAACCGGTTTAACGCCCAAGTGACTTTTGTCAATGACCGTTCCAAGGCGGTACTTCCATCTTCCCCTATTGTATGTTTGTTTTGTCTTTGTGCGTCTCTTGATGTTTTTATAGTTATGTACATTTGCTGTTTCGGGCGGCTATTTGTTTCCTGCATGACTCATTTTTGTACTTTTAGTAGATTCTATGCAGTAGACGAATTTATGATTACATTTTCCAGCAGTGTGAATCCAGATTTGAAGTCAAATAAGTCGACGACCCATGAGTATCCAACCTGATTGGCTATTTAATCGTTAAATGCGAAATTAATTAAATGTGAAATGCAGAGCTGTAAATAAGATGCGTACTGGTCTATCAAAATCTCTTAATTCTCAGCAGTTTATTAGACTCACCCCAGAGAGGAGATGCTAATGAATTGTAGCAGGCTAGGGTTTGACGGAGAAATAAAACAGATTATCTTAATTATATTTTGTAAATACGTTTGAAGAGCTCCAGATTAATATAATCAAGCATTAATTTTATTAAAGACGGGGTTTTCTATACCCGAGGTTGGTCTGTACCCAGTCGGAAACGAGCTAAAAAACCCCGGCTTTAACGAAACCTATACCTGATTATTTTTCTCGCTTAAATACACCCAAAAAAACCAAGTAAATTAATGGACTTTCTGAAGTACTACTTTCCGCTGCGATATACGACTTCCATATCTAATAGCAACAAACTGCAGGTGACATTAAATGACGCCATTTGTTACCGGTATGACGTTACCATAAACGTTACGTTTTGGCGTAAAATATTTGTAATTACTAAGGATCTACAAAACAACGTGTTCGATTAATTAAATTAGCCTTTTTATAAAATGCTTATATGAAAATAGAATGGCATACCCGTGCTAATTACTTATATCAATTTTAATTTATGAACTCGTTGACTATAGAAGTGTTGGTATATCTCTGTAAGAGTTCCTTTCCTTCTATCGACTTTACCTCATCGCGCGTATGAATACAAGGGGTGTTCCAGATAAGGATTTCTAGCACGTCTGAGAAGCGAGAATAATAGAATCAAGCATGGAATTTGTTAAAGACGGTGGTTCCTATACCCGAGGTTGGTATGTTCCAGTCGGAAATGAGCTTTAGCGAGTTTCCGACAGAAATAGACCAACCGAGGGTATAGAAACCCCCGGCTTTAAACAAAACCCATGCTTGATTATTTTTCTCGCTGAAATACGCCCTAAACAAAGTAAATTAACGGATTTTGTGAAGTACAATGTACTACTTTACATTAATATTTATACAGATCATTGGCGGGGTATCTGACTTTTTATTTTCTGCTGAGGAAAATCATGTTGCCCGAGCCGTCGTTTTGCTTCCCCTCAGGGGCCTCATACTATAAGGTAACGGCTTATACCACTTTGCGACCCTAGTTCACCGTGTATAATAACCAGCTCATTACATTTGTGGATAGAAAGGGATCTTCCAAGTGCATTAGTTTCTCAAAGGATTGAAAGAATCAGACGTTAGTAAAACTTTCAGCATATCAGCGGTTGTTAAAGAGGAAGTCCCTACAATGATCGCATATTTTCAATAGTATCATAAAACTTGGTATTTGTTATGCTCTATCATTATTATGAAGGTTCCCAATTTGAACTTATATCGTAAAATGCCTCTGTGATACAAATAAACCGATTTCATCAATACTGGTAATTTTTGTTCTACAACACAATATTATCGGCCTTTTCCGTTAAATTCTTCCGCGTTTTGCCGATGATCACCCGATCTCTCCATTGTTTACGTAATAGCTTTCTCGGAAGTGGTCGGAGAATCGCGAATAGGGCGAACAGTTACGAAACTAAAACCCAACCCGAATAAAACTAAAACATCGGGTAGTAAAACCGGGATCGGCGATATCAAACATATGGATGTTTTGTCATTATAAACGGTAATTGGATGGGGCTTTTTGCGATATACTACTTTTCAGCATATAAACAAATGAGTTTTGTATATTTTAAGTGTTTATGAAACGCGTCAAATGTAGGGACATCCCCTTTAAGCAGACACTACTTTTTAGCATGAGAACGGTTTAACTTAATTTGGGGAATTTTGGCGCAATTCCGACGTCATTTGGATGACGTCAAACTGACGGTTTTATAATATTAAAAAAATGGGCGTTGGAAGCAGCGGCTATACTGCATTTTACAGGTACGTGTAGTGTACATGAGCATAAATGAAATCTGAATCGAATTGGGTGTGGATTGCCTTTGTAAAAGCGGGGTTTGGGGGCTAATCGGTACGTGCACAAGCACTTTGACAACATTTGCAGCATCAGAGGAGAATAAGACATTCGCCACGTATCGGGTTCATTTACATTGTTATACAACAACTATAACAAAAATGTTTCTCAATGGATAAATTTGTTCCGCCCCCAAACTCTTGTTATTCCGTTTGAGAGCGGTTGTTTGGATCGAATCGACGAAGTGAAGCTGGTCGGCCATTTTTATTTTGTTGTAGCAAGGAAGCGAGGCCTTCGACGGGAGAAATTCTATTGTTGCTCATGACTCCGTATATACATCAGGATTTAGAGGGATACACGGCTTTTATACATGGCTAATTGACCAATCGAAATCGAGAATTTTACTTTGCAGTATAATAATGCGTAATACGACTTCCATATCTAATAGCAACAAACTGCAGCATACAAGCGTGACACCAAATGACGTCATTTGTTATGACAACCACAAACGTTACATTTGGCGTAAAATATAAATTACTGAGTGACTACAAAACGTCTTCGGTTGCTTAAATAGGCCTTTAAAATGTTTATATGATAAACAGAATTTCATATTCTAGCTAATTACTTATATTAATTTTGATTTATAAGGTTGTTGGCTATAGAAATGTTGGCATAATTCTGTAAGAGTTACTTCCCTTTTTTTAAATTTAGAATCAAGTATGGGTTTTGTTAAAGCCGGGGGTTTCTATACCCGAGGTTGTCTGTTCCAGTCGGAAACTAGCTTTAGCGAGTTTCCTATAGGAACAGACCAACCGAGGGTATAGAACCCCCGGCTTTAACAAATCCCATGCTTAATTATTTTTCTCGCTGAAATACGCCCTAAAACCAAGTAAATTAACGAATTTTATGAATTACTACTTTACATTGCGTAATACGACTTGCATATCTAATAGCAACAAACTGCAGCATAACTTTAGGCGTGACTACAAAACGACGTCTTCGGTTAATTAAATAGGCTTATAAAGTGTTTATATGATAAATAGAATTTCATATTCGTGCTAATTACTTATATTAATTTCAATTCATAAGGTTGTTGCCTATAGAAATGTTGGTATAACTCTGTAAGAGTTCCTTCCCTTGTATTGATTTTACCCAATCGCGCGTATGAATACACTAGACAAGGGGTGTTCCAGATGAGGATTTCTAGTACGGCTATTTTAGTAACTCAGCTTATCTAGCACGTCTGAGAAGCGAGAAAAGATGCGTAAATTCAAACATTTTCAAGAATAGATCCCAACCGTATACTGTGACCACACACATACCAAATTCGTCATTTCTCCACCAAATCCTATATTGTGTCTTTAGAGGGCCGTACCCAGAATATTCTGGATGTGGGGCCGATTTGGGGAGGGTACGGGAGGGGTGTCCCCTCCCTGTTGCCGAAAATTATTTGGTATGCCGCATTGAATGGTGCAATTTCCTGCTATCTGAATCACTCTATAAAGATATAATTTTATGTTATAATATAGGAAATCGGCTCCTTTTACACCTGGGTTTCAGTGTATAGACTTAAAGCATGATGCCATGGTAAAATTTCAAAACGGTAGATTTAGCTGAAAACTAAAAAGGGCCCATTAATAAAAATGGTTTCTTGACAGCCAGCTGGGGTGCCCGGGCCCCCGAGCCCCCACCTGGGTACGTGCCTGCTGAGTGAGTGAGTGTGACCACTCTTTAGAACCGTCTCTTCGAGACGCGGTTACAGTGTTGGGTTGGGTTGAGAAACGACGACTTTAGTATTTGGGTACACACCGTTATCTGTAAGTATTTGGGTATACATCGTTATCTGTAAGTATTTGGGTACACACCGTTATCTGTAAGTATTTGGGTATACACCGTTATCTGTAAGTCGGGTTTGTTATCTTTAGCTCTGGCAGAAATCTAAATTAGACAACATTTCTTTTTTACCCATGAAAGTTTGCTCAGAAGACTCAAGATTAGATACAAGCCTGTTATCAATTTATACAAGTTTCGGTTACTCATATGATTTTATAGTATTTGAACGAAGAGCAAATATACAATTTTGTTAGGAAAACATATATAAAGTTTAGAAAATGCAAGTTTGTTATGATAATCGGTGTAGACATTAATTAATTAGTGACTTCTAATTAGTTGTTATGTTTTTAAATCATGATTACATACATGTACATTAAGTTAAAATACTTATTCACTTTTATTATATGTATCCCTTTTATTCCATATTTACTTTATCCAGAGCTCCAGATAAGATGCGTAAATTAAAACATTTTCAAGAATAACGTTATTTCTTAAACAAACCCTATATTGTGACCACTCTTTAGAATTGTCTCGAAGAGACGAATCTAAAGAGTGGTCACACCATATTGTTTTGGTGGAGAAATGATGACTTCAGTATCTGAGTGCGCAAATTTATACTTGTAAATTGCAACTAGAATTTATGGACACTACGTTGCATATGCGTAAATACATGTACTTTGTAACTGTTGCATGCCAAATGAATGTATACTTTGACAGAACGTTGAGTAATAAGATTATCAAGTGGTTCAATATCAACATACAAGTGAAACAACTTGGAAAGTAAACGTCGACATGGTTTACCTTGTTTGTAGGTTTTGGCATGAAATACTTCACTCCTTGGCCCCATGCCTGCAGTGTTAAGAACCTGGACGTCAAACGTGTACCAAGTGTAGGGGTCAAGGCCAATAACTACACCAGTGTCACTCTCCCCACGCCAACTGATTGCGTCAAGGGACGCACCCTCGACATGACGCAGTTGGAAATTGACCTAAAATGGAAACTTATTCAGACATTACCTGCAGGGAAACAAAAGTCAGGTAAACACTTGTGTATAACATAACTATAGAGCTTGCTTATAAATGATAACAGGATATATCTATACTACAAAGATTTCAACACCAAAAGACGGTTATGCATATATTCGTATATACCTTTTACCACCAGAACTGACAGCGTGGTAACCTTTTGCAAACAGCTTGGATCCAGTTGAGACGGCGAGTAACTCATCCTCTTTTCATGATCCAAGCTGGTTGATCCTCTGATGTTGTTTTTGCAAAGAAATCGAAGAGAACCCAACATTCCAACCTGATGCTTACACTGATATTAGTAGATGACGCTTTAGAAAGGTATATCATGCCATTTTCTTCACAATTCTTAATATCTTTAGATCTGCTGTTGATCTATATGCTGTACCCTAAATGCCTTTAGTATTCGGACAACCTGAGGCAAACAGTGCGGACCTTAGTCTCCTGAAAGAGCAGCTTGATCAGAATCTTCACTAATTAGTACTGTATGTACTTCACTAATTACTACTGTATGTACTTCACTAATTACTACTCTATGTACTTCAGTTTGATTTAAAGTTCTCAGAATGGTGCTAAAATGACATATTTACTTTAATCCTTTCCATATTGTATATTTAATCCAACATTTAAATACCAACTGAATATTCATGGACAGAATAGTTATAATGAAATATGGTAAGTGGAACATTGTAGCCATTTTAGAAACTAAGAAACAGATATATCAAATTCCATTAGCAAACAGAACATGCCCTGCTCAGACGGTCGTCTGATCTTGGTCTACTCTATTTGCAAATGCGAAAAAAGGCGTTTATATGAAGGAAAGGGTTAACAAATAGGCACAGAACGGAGATTAGGGGTTCTGAATGTTAGGGTAGATATTGTATCTGGGTGTGTATGTAGGTTCTATGTTCCATGTCACCTCATCTAGACCACAACTGTTTGCCACAGAACCGTAATCCATCATTAGTCCGTAATATGCTAAAGATTAATTGCAGAAAAATAAATTATCAAATGTTTACCTGGTAACCGAGTAGCTTGCCTTTCATGTTTTCTCTGTTGTTTGGAATGGTTTGCCAAGAGACATGCATAGCAGTGGAGTTCATTGGCCACGCGTATACGTTAGTGGCGACACCTACCGCCACTGAAACAACAAACATGCCCTTACGTTCATGCACTTGTAAAACAGAGTAGCCTCAGATTAAACGGCTCCTATAGGATCAAGGTCTGCACTGTTTGCATACGAAATAATATGGATTGAATTCTACAGTTTCTGCCTTGGTCAAAAATTGACTTGCTCATAATTTCATTATAGGAATAAGCCAATTATTATTGACGACGTCATCGTTATACTTCTTACATGCATTTTCATTAGGTAGATTATTCGAATTTTCCGTATAGAAGAATTTAGACGCTTTTACGCAGGTGGCTGCTTAATGCATGGTAAAAGTCATACAGAAAACTCCTCTCAGAACTTTCTGCAAGACTTTCACCATGTATTAAGCTGTCATTTGTCTTACAGATCGATAATAATACATATTTTAGTGTTCAAATAATCGAGATTGTTCAGGTTATTTCCATGTAATGTACTATTCAAAAGGTTTTGCATATCGAGGGCTTAGTGACTAAAGTTTGGACCTTTTTAACTACATGTATTTTATTCTACAATTAAGTATTTCTACGGAGGTAGGGTCTGATCTGTTTGGTAAAATAATATGGTTCTACAGTCTTTTGCCATGTCCAAAACATTCTGTGTTCATGTTTCATTTTAACAATTAATCGTGTAACTCGGAGTCTCATCAGAATCCAAATTGTTTGTTACTGTGACTATGCTTTTGAAACAAAAATGAAGAAATTAAAAATTGAAAAAAAGTTTAGCAGACGACAAAGTAAGCAGACAACAGAATTTGACAGCGAAAGAGTTAATATGCCATGCCAACCTAGAGTGTTAACAATCTTCACCACATAGAGATGCCTTTTGACGCCTTTGCAAACATTGTAGACGCAGATAGCTCCTGAGAGTTTGCTTAACCCTTTCCTTCATACAAACGTGTTTTCACACATTTGCAAACAGAGTAGACCCAGAACAGACGGCTCCTATAGGAGCCGTCTGATCAGGATCTGTTCTGTTTGTTAATGAAATTTAATAGATATGTTTCTTTAGTTTCTAAAATGGGTACACTATTACACTTTCCATACTTGATTATAACCATTTTGCCCATGACTATTTAGCAGGTATTGAAAATAGGACTAAATGTAGAACAGGGAAAGAGTTGAGGAATTATATAAATCTGGTAATGGCTAACACCTCTTGTGTTTATAAATCATTATTAAAACTCAACCAATGCCATTCACAGTACCATTATGTCTTACAAGACTATTTAGCAGGTAAAGGATGTAAGGACGATGATCATACTGATGAAACTGTATGAAATATGTCTACGTAACTAACACAGTTTCGCAAAGTGAAAGGATTATTTGTTTTTCCAAAAACATAATTTCGTCTAATTTGTATACAATATGTTATTGGGCAAGACGTACAGTCTTCGGCGGAGAATATATAGACACCATCTGGTGACACAGGGCCACCACCGAAATCGTTGAAGGCGGCGACCTTGACCTCGTATTCCATGTAATAGTTCGCCATGCCCACAGTCACAGAGAAGCTCCCGGTATTCTCCGTCACAGTTGCCTAGATAAAAACAAACCAACATCTCTAACTACAGTTGACTCAAAATTAGCCCTTTGCTCCATGAATATTCATGTAGGATATAATGCCAACATGAATATTAATTAAGATTATTGTTTATACTGGTAAGTCTATGAACAATATATAAGTTTTAAACCTAACAGAAACCATAGAATTAGATCTATATAATTCCATAAGCAAACAGAGCAGAATCTGTTCACACGGCTCCTACAGGTGCCATGTTATTTAGGTCTACTCGGTTTGCAGAGTTGTTAAATGGCATTTCTATGGAGTAAGGTGTTTACAACAAGAACACTTGTGAACATAAGACGGGCTACAAAGAACGAAACATGGTACTTATAATCGCTTTGCTGGAGAAGCTATGAGAATCTATTCGTTTTAGCCACTAGATTTATGTAGCTATGAGACTCTATTCGTTTAAGCCACTAGATTTATGTAGCTATGAGACTATTCGTTTTAGCCACTAGATTTATGTAGCTATGAGACTCTATTCGTTTTAGCCACTAGATTTATGTAGCTATGAGAATCTATTCGTTTTAGCCACTAGATTTATGTAGGATAAGATCATGCAGACAAATTTCAGAGCTCCAGATAAGATGCATAAATTAAAACATTTTCAAGAATAACCTCTTTATTTCCCCAACCAAACCCTATGTTGTGACCACTCTTTAGAATCGTCTCATCGTGACAATTCTAAAGAATGGTCACAGATAGGGTTTTGTGGAGCATAGGGTTTTGTGCAGAAAGAATGATTTCAGTATTTTAGTACGCCCCTTTATCTGTTGCTCTGCTGAGACAGGCCAATCTATTCCGACCGTTCTTATTCCTTATCACTTCTCATTCACGATGTGTTCTTCTTGAAATCGTCTTAATAATGCTAGAGTTACATTATTGTAAACAACAGCAGAGCCTCTCTAAAACGAACACTCAGATACTTATTAATGTCTGGATGAGAAACATGCAGAAAGTTCCCAGTTTCACACTGCATTGAGCAAAGACATGTACAAACAGATTTCAATTATTAGTATTCTCTATTAAATGTTCGGTTTATAGAGGTTTTACTGTAACAGTTGATCAGCACCCACCTCCACAGCTACCATTAAACAGAACGTGTCTTCTTATTCAATAGGAAACTTGTTTTAAAGTAAACATACTTTACAAAAAACATTTGTGGTGATTGAACCTATAAATGAAAAAGTAGTAAAGTCAAGCAGGAAAAGCCACACACAAAACGCAACCATCACCAAAACACCAAGTAACTTATATAGCAATTTACACGCACGCACCACGCACGCGCGCGCGCGCACGCACGCACGCACGAACGCACGCACGCACGCACGCACGCACGCACACATACACAGAGTAGAAAGTCACATACAAGACGCAATCACCACCAACACATCGATAGACAGCATGGCACACACGCACACACACAACCAAACACACGCAAGCACCAACAAATACACAAGCACCAGAGACAAACATGAACAAAACACAAGCACAGACATAAGACAAACAAAAGTAAGGATGCCAAAGAGAGAACCGCCCTGGCATGGTTAGTAGCAAAATCACCATTGGGGGTTTAAACCGGTTTACGGACGTCCTAACCTCACACTTATCTCAAAGTCACCCTAGCTAAACAAACATTGTAAATAAAGGTATCCCCGCAGGACTTCCCCACAACATAGACGACAGTAATCACAGTACAAAATGTAAAACATAGCATAACAACTGTGAAAGTCCTTCAAATATGTACTCAATGACTTTGTTGAAGACAGAGCAACTGCAGGGAAGCCGTTAAGGACACGACCGAGAAAAGGTAATACATGCGTCTGGTAAGCTCATCCCATTTCTGGGTTATACCATCATAGAGTACTACCCCCGGCCTGTCATCGTGCAAGCAAAGAGGAAAGCGTAGCGACCGACTGTAAAGGGGTCGATGACCAAACATGTAGTGTGTTGCAATATCATAGGGTCATAACCTTTCTTCCTAAAAGTTTTAATGCGTTTAATAAACAAATCGTGGAAATGGATATGACCCCGAATTTTTTACGTAATTTTCCTGTAGATATGTTATCATAAACCATAGAAATCTGGATGAGAAATACCCTGTTGCAGTAACGTCCGTAAATTGCAGTTATATTTACTAATGAGGGGTAAATTTCGATAATAGAATTTTGAAAAAGCTTTCCGAATTTTATGATATCTGTAGCCTTGCTTAAGAAGTTTATGAAAGTACAAAAATGAGTTATGCAGGAAACACCACATACAGAACAAACAGTCGCCCGAACAGCAACACAAGGAACCAGCAAATGTACATAACTATAAAAACATCAAGAGGCGCACAAAGACAAAATAAACATACAATAGGGGGAAGATGGAAGTACCGCAATGGAACGGTCAGTGACAAAAGTCACTTGGGGGGGGGGGGGGTTAAACCGGTTTATGGGCGCCCAACCTCACACTTATTCCATCCCCACCCTAAAAACAAACAGTGTAAACAAACGTATCCCCCCTCCGACTAATCTATAACTAAATTACGACTATTAAAATATTCTAGCAAAGAACAGGCTCGGGAAAAGCGAATAAATTGAGAAAATTGTAAACCCCATAAGAAACATCTCCGTCTAGAGAAGGATGATTAACACTTTTGAAATCAAAATCTTCCCTTTTATCGTATATTTTAGACGAAACTTTATCATTAGTGATGGAACGATTCAAATCTAAAAAGGAAGCCTGAATGTCAGATCGGTTCGCTTTGTTTAAAGTAAGTTCTTTAGGGTAAATAGAAGAAACCATATTTTCAAAATAAGGATTATCCAAATTCAAAATATCGTCTAAATACCTAGACGTTTCATTAAAAGCACTAACAATGTCAGATTGAGTATCAGGTTTTAAACTAAGTATGGAATTCCTCTCATAGCAATATAAAAACAAATCTGCAACAAGAGGGGCACAATTTGTTCCCATAGGTATACCTGACGATATACGGTATCCCCATAGCGCACAAATATGTTATCTAAAAGAAATGTTAAAGATCTACAAACATCAAGGCAAGTCCAGATTGTGTAATTTTCAACTTCAGAATTCGAAAAGAATGAACATTGAACATTACAAGCAATGAACATTTTATTTTCTCTGGCAAAGGTTTTTTCTATCAATTTAATCAGTTTATCCTTTAGAAGATGGTGAGGTAGAGTAGTATAGAATGTAGAGAAATCGTAAGAGCTCAATGAAGAAATGTTGTACTGTTCATTTTCAAGTTTAGTTAAAATATCATTTGAATTTGTTATGGACCAGAAAACATTAATACCAGAATTGTCATATATTTTATCACAGTAACATTTAACATGTTCTTTGATAGTTGTAAGATACGACGTTAAAAGTTAAGATAGTTTAGTAGTAGTACAGCAACTAGAGTTAGCCATAAAACGCACCTTATACGGATTTTTATGTAGCTTAGGAATCCAGTACATAGTAGAAAGTTTATGTTGTTTTACGTTAGGATTAGACTTAAAAGTATTGCACATTTTACATGTAATAATTACCAGTAATGACGTGACCAACTGGTTTATAACAAAAGCTTGAAGTGCTACAGTCTCAAGAAGTAGGGGTATTGACAACAATATTTAAGTCGGATACAATTTTATTGTAGTTAAAGATAACGTTCCTTATTCGTTTATTGTATTTATAACGGATGATAGGTGATTCAGAATTTATGAAATATTTAGGAATAGTATAGATTACATTCTTATCACGAAATATACGTTGAATATCAATAAAATCGATACCTTTATTTATGAATTGAAGTTTAAGAAAATATCTTTTATGTTCAGATTCTTTATCAATATGAGGACGAAGAACATGCTGTGTATAATTGAGGCAGTTTTGATCAGTGGGTCTGTACGCTTAAAATTATCAGCCTCCTCGTCAATGGACTGAATACAAGAAAATGGCAAAGATGATAAACATGAAAGCATAGCATGTTTGCCAGTTTCTTTAAGAATAGTATGTAAATCATGAACAGACATATTAAAAATTCTGAAGGGTGGTGATCCTCCGAAAGCAAAAATTGCAACACAAAAAGAGAAAATTGCAGACTCGGTTTTATTGAGTCTGTTCATGAGTAGTAATTGAAAGTGCAACACTGCTCACGCCCCACCCTTTCCTTCATATTGACGGCTTTTGACGACTCTGTAAAAGTCATTTTGTGAAACTATAGGAGTAAATGCTCTATTTATCACAATGGTTTCAAACTACAAAATTCTAAACTTTTCCTTTCCTCTAGTTAATGCTCCTTATCGGTAGATTTATTCAAAGAGATTTTATCTAAAAATAGCCTATGAGGTAATGGGTTAAGACGTAATTTGCGCTTAATATTACCATTTCTACGTTTACCATGTGATCTGCTTTTACGTTTTCTAATTGAAAATATTGAGAAAATATCGATGTTTCGATCTTTAGATATATTACCACTTTGGTAAATGTTGTCATTCAGACCCAAAGGGAAAGGTATTTGCAATTTTTTAATCCAGTCTAGCTCTGTGAAAAAACGAGCTTTATATTTCAAACTACTGGTAGTATTATAATCATAATAACAGTACAAAAATGAGTCATGCAGGATACACCACATACAGAACAAACAGTCGCCCGAACAGCAACACAAGGAAACAGCAAATGTACATAACTATAAAAACATCAATAGACGTACAAAGACAAAACAAACATACAATAGGGGGAAGATGGAAGTACCGCAATGGAACGGTCAGTGGCAAAAGTCACTGGGGGGGGGGGGAGGGGTTAAACCGGTTTATGGGCGCCCAACCTCACACTTATTCCATCCCCACCCTAAAAACAAACGGTGTAAATAAACGTATCCCCTCTCCGACTAATCTACAGCAACCGCGATGGCAAATACAGTGGTAAAGTGCATGTATAACGAAAACATTTAAGTGTACAAACTGTATCCACCTATCGCTAGTGTACTCAATGATTGAGCTGCAAACAGAGTAACTGTAGAAAAGTAATAAAGGGTACGACAAAAACGAAATAGTACAGATATCTGACGTCCTCCTTCCGTTTCTGGATTTAAGAGGTCGCCTTCATAGAGTACTAAACCTTTCTTGTCGGCGTACATGCAAAGAGACCAGCGTGATTGCCAACTGTAAAAGGGTTATAAATTTGCTCTACTGGTTGAACCGAAACATGTTTAAATGAATGTCCTGTATGACGAAAATGCTGGTAAAGAAAGTTGCGAACTTTTTTGATACGAGAATGGTAATTATGTACTCGAAACCTTGTTTCTAAAGAACGACCCGTCTGACCTACATACTGAATACCACAGCGTGGCGCATTTCAGGTTATAACATATATAATATTTGACGATTTTCAGTCTACATCCGAATTAATCTTCAAACTAAACACTCTAACATTTACAAGAGATTTAATAGTTGATCTAGTAGATATACAATTGCAACACATACACCTCTTACTATTGCACTTTGTAATTATTAGATATACTCTTTGTCTTTTGTTCAAATAATGTGAATTTAGATGAGTTTTAGTATAACGAAGGATAGATTGCTTTAAAGAAGAAAGCATGATGTTAGGTCCATTATGAAAAACGTTATTTATAGCAGACGAAGGAACATGAAAAGACGAAGCAGAAAGTAGTTTTATATAAACATAAACACAACTTTTCTTTTTAATTAATACATATTTCGATCATTAAACACACGCTGCGTAATTATTGAATATTGCATTATCAATATCAAATGTTTTACAGTAGATTCAGCAGAAAATGAATACGGACTCAAATAAGACGGTAAAAATACTGACTTTTATCTTACATGGAGATATTTGGTGGAAGTTCCTTTCATTCTCCAATACACGATGTACCCCAGTCCTGACCCGCCTTGGTCCTGAGGATGCAAAGGCTACAAGAGAATAACAAACATGTGTTACCCCTTTCCCTCATATAAACGCCTTTTCACGAATTTGCAAACAGTAGACCCAGATCAGACGGCTCATATAGGAGCCGTCTGGTCATGATATGTTGTTTGCTTTTGGCAAGTTACAGTTTTTGTCAAAGTAAAAAGTTTGCCTTGAAAATATTTCATTATGAAAATTCAGCTTATAAATATTCATGATGTCAGTATTTCTTACATGAATATTGAACGGGGATAATCCTTTTCATTATTAAAACATATTGGCTCCAACTCTGATCTGCTGATTTTCTTTGACTGTTTAGAAGCTATTGAGAGCGGGTTTCAAACAGCTTTGACGTTTGGTGAGACGTCGCCAGTGGTTTTCACATCCTACTATTTCTTATAACACAAACTATAATTAGCCTCTATCTTCAGTCTTCTAAAACACGCTAGTTGTTTCCTTTAGTTCTTCTAATGTTACCATTTCCCTAATATTAACGCATTTTCACGCATCTGCAAACAGAGAAGACCGTCTGATCAGGATCTGCTCTGTTTGCTTATGGAATTTGATTGATCTGGTTTTTTTAGTTTCTAAAATGTCTACAGTGTTCTACCATCTTCCATGTTTCATTATACATAATTATTTTGTCCAAGAATATTCAGTAGGTACTGAAATTGGAATAAACAGAGAACATGGAAATGGTTAAGCCTTTCCCTCATATTGACACCTTTTGACGACTCTGTGAAAGTAACCTTTTGAAACATTGTGAAAAATAGAGCATTTTCTTCATGGGAGCAAATGCTGTATTTATCGCAATAGTTTCAAAAGTAAACAATTCTTAAATTGTCCCTTTCTCTAGTAAATGCTCATTTTCAGTAGATTTATTCAAAGAGGTTAGGTCTAAACTAGCCCATGCGGGTAAAGGTTAAGTGTGTCTTGGCTGGCCTTTGTAAACAGCTTGGACCCAGATGAGTCTCCTAGTAAATCAACGTCTCATCAGGACCAAAGGTTATAAAACTTCTGAGTCTGAGTCTGAGTCTGAGATCATTCTCAAGTATCTGATTGGTCAGGTTCTGCGCAAGACCAGAATCTGACCAATCATATGCTTGAGAATGATCTCAGACTCAAGCAAAAAGTTTCATAACCTAGGGGCCAGGATACAAGCTGTATACATGTAACCCTGGCAACAACTATGTCACATCTGTGGAAGATAACACAATATTAAAATACTAACTGTATAAGCAGTAGGGGGTGGGGGAGTGAGTAACAAAGTGAGCGATTATCTTTTAACCTCTTATATTCCCAATAATACCCTCAAACCTATGTTCAGAGTAGGGTAGTGGCAATGGGTATCTTTTTCACCCTCAAATTCCCAACCAGGGTAGTGACCGGAGTCGTGTGGAAATAAAAGAGATCCTAAGGGGCGGCCAACAACCCTCGCCGACCCGGGCTCTCTGTCATACATCACACAGTGTACATGGCAGCGTGACCCAGTTCCGACTAACTAAAATTGTTGCACACACACACACTGAAGGTTGAGCAGTGTATGTATGCAACGCTTAAGTAACCAAGAAGGTAAACACAGTGCAGGGAATGTTTAAGTTTATCGTTTGTGCTTACTCAAGCAGACCACGATAGTACATTACTGTGGTTATGTTTATCTGATGTGGATTCCTGTTTTGGGTATTGGTTAGGCATATTCATTTCCAACTTAGAGACCCTCCTCAAGAGATATGTCAAAATGACAAACGAGGTGATAGGCAAACTAGTCTGGATTAGATCAATGATAGTAGGAGTGTACAGTCCCAACCCACTTCCAACCCTCTGTTAGTTAAACACTTGCTATACATAGTGTATGTATACACACTACCGCTCATGAATGAACGGCGTTGCTAAGGACCAACGTGCATAGCAACGTCGGTCCTATATGAACGGCGTTGCTAAGGACCAACCTGCATAGCAACGGCGATCCTATATGAACGGCGTTGCTAAGGACCAATCTGCATAGCAACGGCGATCCTATATGAACGCTCAGTAGATAGAGGTTTACGAGGTACGGTGATAGGCAAATAGTTGTGTGATTTTGTACTTGAGCGGTGGCTAGGAGACTTCACGGATAAATATCGGCTAGCTGCTGATCGTCTGTTGCTTGCGTCGTCTGTTAAATCTTTTTAAACAACTGTATATCTATCTGCTGTAGGCAAGAACCAACACAGTGTATAAAGGGCAAGATACGTGTAAGTGGATATTGATCGGGGAAACGAGGCTATGCGGTAAGTCCTGCATAAAAGTCTTCTGCTACGTACACCTCGCGCGAGATTAAGGAAAGGGCCTGGTACGAACCCATGTAAAACTGTGTTGGGGTTAGGAATAATTAGGAATAGTTAGATTAATAATAATAGGGTATAATTTGTGCGGAAGGTGTGAGGTAAATCGTATAATAATCCGGGATTCTGTTTGGCGCCTTAGAGAATTTCAGAAGGAAGTTGCACGCTTATCCAAAATTGAAATATTTTAATTTAGACAAATGTATAACATAGGTATATACCTTGAGCTACATGTTTCATGGCACACGCACAAGAAGCACGTGAGTTAAGAGAGGGGTATCTTAAAGATCCGGAGAATGGCCTCCATACCCGAGATCGAAGGTTGCTAGGAGACATGCTCAATAATCTTCGAGCCGACCCGCCCGAGGACCTAAGACCGGCGGAGCAACATGGATGATCAGGTTCAGCCCCCGGTCTATGACTGGGTTGAGATTCCGAATTCACAGTCTTCTCTACCTGGAGGGTAGAAACAGAGGATCCACTTGACATCGACGACATTGTGATTGCGGAGGGTATAAATGCCCGAGCTGCTCGACTGGCGCTGGACGCACGCATAGCTAACGCAAGGGCATGACGGCTTCTCACTGCTTTTCCAGAGGGCGAGCTCCTGTTGAGAATAAAATTCCTCCGGGAGCGGGACGAAGGCGACTGAGTTGTTGAATACAAGTTTGACCCGGTCCGGGCTGAGAGGAAAAAGGGACAGGGAGTTGTCGAGATCTCTCTGGACATAAAGTCGGGTGCTCTGGCTTGAATCGACCAAGTATTCTGTCAGAACGCCTGTCCAGTTACTGCGGTCGTGTATGGGCTCTACCCTCTCAGAGACGACCCAGACCCTACCAATCTGACTCCACTAAGAGATGGTGACCTCAACTGTGTGGCCCAGCGAGTTAAAGAGCACTTCGAGGGTGCCCTAAGAGGCCAGGTGTTAACACCCACACGGCGTCAGAAAATACAGGAGTGGGAGTTCATAAGACGCTACGGTCAACGACGTGGCCAAACCGGAAAGCATCCTTCAGCGCTCTATCATTCTAAGGGATATCGTCGGCGAGAACCTATATAACAGCGGCAAATACCAGATACGAGGCAACACAAACCATGAAAAGGTAGAGCTCATCAACGGTTACGACCGGTCAAATGACCTTCATTTCCCACAGGCCCGCGATACCCGTGGACCACATGTATTAGGGCGACGTCTGGGAAGCCATTCGCCAGGCAACTGCCTCTTGCAGTCTGGCTTCTCGGTGGACAAGACAGGCAGCTCAACGTCGACCAGTTCGTGCTACACGACGGCCACACCTACAGGAGGCCGGAGGCACGCGAGAGGTTCCAGAAGATCTGCGCGACTTTGGGCGATGAGTCCCTTGCCGCGAAAGCCTTCGGTAAAAACATGCGGCTAGCATTATGGCGAAGGAAAAAAACATATGGAAGCCAACCCCAGCCAGCTTCCTCGAGGATATCCAGAAGGCTTGCGTTGAACACGGCCACGGGGTGGGCTCTGGAACTCGATGGACTATGGCACCAGAGGCTTTGTCTGTATCGACATGGAGGTGATGGAATGGGAGTTTAGTAATGACACCCACCCTGTTATTCCTGCCTGATTTGGGAAGCATTTCCAAGAGAATTGTTGGGCCCCAACACCTCTCCTGGTATTCTTAACAGAGTCTGGCCTATTAATTAATATCAAGGTCCGCGTCGCTATCGTCTGCTTCAAGAGGCAGACCGAGGTCTGGTTGCCGAAGAGCCGTGACCAGGCGTGTTCCGTGAGTGGCAAATTCACCCAGGGCGCCAAGGCTGACGGAAAACGCCTCACCCGCCGCCTCGTAAATGACCGTAGAGGGATTGATTTCCTCGTCAGCGACACGCGTCAGAGTGGCACCCTAGTAGGTGCACCTGAAAGGTCCACGTCCTCACGTACTATGATGGGTCCCAGCCCTCAGTACACTCACCTGAGTGCAAGCATGCTGGCCTACGCCCACATCAACCTCCTCTCGATGCTTTCAAGGTTCACACAAGATGAGGCTGTCAGGGTCGAGACCGATGGCATTTATGTCCGGAAATCTGCACTTATGGGTGTTCCAGCTTTCGTCCCATATTATGAACATCCAAAGGGGTACTGCAAAACGTGCCTGTGGTGCCATGACGCCTCAACCATGCGGCCACCTGAAAGTGTCAACCCTGCCCAATGGTTCGACAAAGGCGAGTGGCTGTACATGCCCATGGAACACGCAGCCTATATCACCAAGCCTGAATACGTGAAGCAAAAAAGGGATCTCTCCCCAGCACAGCGCCCCGCCATAACGACCCGATGTCAATAAATAAGTTGAGCTACCTCAACGGAGGTGGCGACTCTGACAAACCAACACGGGTTGTAGAGCTCTTCCGCGCAAAGCAGCTGCTCGTATTCACCCCGACTCATCGCCTAGCCAAAGAGATGCGGACTAGAGGGGGTAAAAGCTCAGACTTATCACAGTTTCATGCGCTGGTGCGATCAGACTAAATGGACCCAAGGAATAAAGGTCAGAAGTACATGTCATGTCATGGTCTGGGATGAGGTTTGTGCTGTGCCCCCGGCCTATATTGGAGACCTTCCTCGATTGGCTCGATGGCAGAGGAGTCCAGGTCGTCTGCTGTGGCGATCGCCCCCGATTGCCGGAGAGATGCCGCACGATTGGCTCCGCAGGCGAGTTGATTATTATGAAGAGGTTCAGGTCGACCATCGTGCGAAAGACCTGAACCTCAAGGCCCTAAAAAGGAGTATCCGCCTCCAGCTTGACAAAGTCCAGTGCCAAGAGATGCGAAAGGCGCTCCCTAGCTGCCTCGGATGGGACCGGTTCGTGGAAGCTTGGAAGCCTGGCGACCTCATCTTGACCTCGAGACAGACGGCGCGCAATTGCTATTCCACCGTCACAAAGACCAAATCTCAGAATTGCTGGTACCTATTCTCTATCGTCCCCGGGACACGCGGGGCGTCTCGGATACGGTCTCAGTCCATAGTAGCCAGGGTCTTACGATTCACGACCCGCAGAAAGTTTCGATTATCGACGACTATCTCCAGTGGTCAAACCTCGCCTTCCTCGTGGTCTCTAGAGTTGAGGACTTACACCAGCTCGAAGCAGGAAGATAAATCTACCAGATAGCTTGTTTTTTATCAAGAATTCCTTTGCTTCGACCTCAGAAACCTTAGATGCGGTCGCCAGCTTTTGGATCGTTGATAGCCCCTTCCAATAGCCTCGTGGGCTGTAGTATATTATGGCAAGCTCTGTTTCCATGTTGTTATTGGTAAAATGGATCAGTCTTCAATGCGGAAAAATGTCAGCCTTCCCATTTTTGCATCAGTCTTCATGAAATTGACTTAAGTTTTCCAGCAGACGTAAAAGTTCATGGCATGCGTCGGACACTGGCGGAGGCAATTGCAGTGTGACCAGCTCTTTTGCAGCGGGTAAATTGTCAGCTGCTAATTCGAATAGCTGTTTTTCGTCATCTCGCCAATCCAGTATCTGGTCCAGATCTTTGGGTCGGAATATATTCAACCCCAACGGGAGTTTGTACTTCATTGCTAAGCATCTCAGTTGTAACAGCTTGCACCATAGCTCTTCATGATTGCATATATATATATATATCTCGTGGGAAATAAGAATCCTCAAATTAATTAAAAAAATGTTCGATGTAGTAACCGGCAAGCCAAGTCGCTCCGAGCACTAATACGATGAAACCAATCTCCCTGGCTTGCTGGTCGCCGGACGGTGTATAATAGTCTGACAGCTGTGGCTCGGGGTTCAAGGGTTCCAACTGATCTGCTTTGGCTGGGTCAGAGACTACAGCATACTCTCGCACAGCTGCGTCTACGTCATTGAAAGTTTGGATGCCGGCGAAGCTGTTGAATGTAACCAAGGCATTGGATCCGTTTTTAGCCCAGGCAGCCTGGGTCGCCTGAAGCTGTGCTATTGCGGCATCGTGACGTTTGCGTTCTTCTTCGACGCCAGAACTCTTGAACATGCTGAATAAGTAGTTACTCCCGGTGAATGCCACCGCATTGGCAACAGCCCCACCCAACAACATTGCCACGCTAGCCATTTTTCTTTAAATATGTATTACTTCAAAATGTCAACAGGGATTATGCCTTGTTTTATCAGGAGGTCTCTGGTAGCAAGCGCCGCTGTGACGTTGACCGTGATCATACCAAAGTCCCGCGGGGGACTCTAGCTTAGGGTATGCGCCTCCGAGTGCAGCCTTACCAAGTCGAGCATACCCGGCTGCAAACCCAGTTTTACTGCGCCATGATAGATAGCATTGACTACCTCTTTCCCGTTTGGAGTTGCTTGTTGGTCAGACATTTTTATGCCATATAATGCGGGTCTTGTATCCGTGTTATTTTGTTGTCTTTCACGTCTGTCTAAAGCAGTTGGCGTTACAATAGGAGCAGCTGGTAGACCTCTGGCCTTCCAAATTATGGCACACAGAACTACTGCACTCCCTCCGATTAACGGCGACGGCGACGGCGTGTCGCTTATTGAGTTCTGTTCGGGCTTAGCGTGTTGCACTGGTGTAGAGCGCTCGGCTGGCACAGCGGGCTTGGCTGGTGTTCCTACCTGCGGCTGCTCTACTTGCTGGGATGTTTTAAGATGCTGGAGTTCCTCAAGGATCATGTCACGTTTCTTCTTTCTTGCCAAAGCCCCGGCTTTACCCGCAGCCACCTTCTTGGGATTTGTGGCTTTAATCAATCACTCTCTCTGGTTCCCGCGTCTCCGATGGTGGCTCCTCCACTTGCTAGGTTGACAGGTGAGTTTCCATCATGTTGGTTATGTGTAGATGTTTGCCAATGTTTAAGTGTGCTTAAAACTGCTGTAACAGGAGCTAAGTACATGCCATAGCGGTGGTATAGCTCGCACGTAGCGGTGCTTAACGCCTGTCCAACAAACAGGTCTGCCTCGAGGTCAGCGACCAGCAAAGCCTGCCGATCAGCTGGGAGCGGGATCAGCTGGCCTGCCAGTGTGCTGTATAACTGGAGCATCGCAGAGCCTCCAGTCTCATAGCGGGCGCATAGCTTCTCTATTTCTTCTTTGCTCAGGTATTCAATCTGATCCGCCGATAAGACCTTGCCAAAGTACTGCTTTGGCGAGCGCAGCCAACCTCTGTCTTGTTTTGACAATCTCTCCATCTCCCTCCTCCCCTTCGAATTATCGAAGTGTCACGGTAGGTGGCGACACGGTCGGTGTCCCAGCCGCCACTTGTGGCTTTTCTTTCTCCAGGATTGCGTCTACGAGCTCGTCGCACTCCATCGTTATGCACAGCCACCTCCCGAGTTTAATAGTGAGTTTCCAGCCTATTAAAAACAGCACCCCGCAGCTGCGCCGATGATGCAGGCGACGTGATTGCTTTTAAAAATCATATTATGTTATAGTTACTAGGCTGGGAAGTATTCAATACAGCTTAGCGTGCTTCATTTTAGCCAGGTTCTCCCGCACCACGGCCCTCTCGGCTGTTGGGATAACATCGTTCTCACACAGACACTGCTCAAACGAGTCTCGGTCCTTACAGTGGAAGAGAGCGACCCTACGCGTTTGCTCCCGGAGGTCTTTGAGGACTGAATTGTATTTCTGAGTCAAAACCCAGACCGATTGATTCGCGTGGCGGCCACTAAACGCCAATTCGGAGAGTGTCTTTCTTTTTGGTGAGCTGCTTACTAGAGGCCATATCATCGATAGCATACAACGTCGGCTCGCGTTGAAATACCTGGTACATGTATAAGCGCGCAGGTAGTCCTGAAGGCGCTCACCCGGATCTAGAATGTAAACCTCATCGTCTGTCCAAACCCACGATCGATCTCGGCAAGTTTTGTTGTGCTTTAGTGTGGGACAGAGGATTATAACATGTTCGAAAGTGCCGGCGTTCGGACCCTCAAGCAGGTCTAGCGCGAAAGCCGTTTTCCCACAACCCATCATTCCACAGATGATCGCTGAGTGGGGCTCTTTAGTATAGCGATGTTCCTTTGCGCGTCCATAATTACGTAGAGGTAAACGTTCAATGCCTTCATGCGTTCAGCGTTCAACGTTCATCCGCTTCCGCTTCTTTGGATATCTGGATTGTGATACCCTCGCTAGCATTTTCTATGCGGCATCCAATGCCGTGCAAGCCGTCATCATCGGTCGACCTTAGGTCTAGCCAAAGGGCAAATTCTTCGGTGAGGTACTTGACGAGGTCACAGGCGTGGAGCCCTAGATCCTTCGAAACCATAGCCACTTCGGGGTATTGTTTAGTCCCACCCGCTAACAGCTTCTTGGCTTCATCCCACAACTGGTGAGGGCGCATGCTTTGAGCGTAAAGCTGATTTGGAATGCCTTCGACGGTAACCTCCACTTTGGTGATTTTGGGGTTGTAGAAGTGCTCGCTATGGCGGGCGAAGGCTTCCTCCGGTGCCTCAAACAACATCAAGACACCTTCATAGACCTTGCAGGAAAATTCAGGTTAATATTCCATTGTGTGTCATATAGTGTGGCTTAGTTTTCACGATCTTCCGGTGGCATAGAACTCGATCGTAGAGGATAGACATCCTCCCGGCGTACTGATTGCGAATATTGTCAGCCAGCGTCTTGTTAGTAACCATTTCGAATTCCAAGGCAATGTCCTCTATAGGATTGCTGGCATTGGCGTCGCCAGTCGCCCGGACCACACGACTGTAGTCGTTGAATGTTAGTTCGTACTCCAATATGTCACCGAAAGCGGACTGGAAGAAGGACATGTAACTCTCCAGGATTTCGAAATCGAGCGGGATGTAGAAACGGTTACCGTAGGCATTGGCATCGGCGTCGTCCGTTGCTTTGCAATTATCCTTGTTTCCAGCATCATCTCTCAACCGTGTTACGTTTCTGTTATCCGTGGTGTCAATCCCTTGGTAAGGGAATTATCTCGCTCGTGCTTGGTTTTCCAAAGATCTAGGTAGCACCCGAACACGTCACTGTCGTCTAAACTCATGACATCGTTTCCGGAGATCTTGATCGTGGTCTTCTTAACAATTGTCCGTCCTAGATTGTTGACAACCGTGCGGTTAGCATCCGTTGAGGTCAGCTTAATCTGGAAGGCAAGGTGAGCCATTCCAGGGACTATTACATCGTTGGAGCCGAGGTTGGGGAACCTCACCAAGAGCTGCTGATTTTGATTGATAGTGGTGGGGTTGTTTGTGACAACAACCGTCTGGCGGATGCCTTTCACCCCTAAGTGCTCCCTCAGGCGCCTGTATGGGTTAAGTGTCCGGCCAAATGTGCGTTGAGTCATTGTCATATTGAACTTGTCGGCTATGTCTTCAATATAAATGGCTGAGGAAGATATTCCGTTGCAAGACTTCTGTGTCCGTGTGTTGGATGACCAGGCCGCGGACGATATTGTTACTACCTCTCTCTCCAACGAATTGCTCACAGGCGCAGATGATGGGTATTAGGATGGTTTAGGGGAGGGCCAGGCCCCTGCAGGTAGGGGCTACCAAAAAATTGAGTTGGATAGGAAGGGGCATCTCCACCTGAAGTTCCACCCAGAGGTAGATCTTATCCACAGTCGAACTAGAAGGCCGCTAAAACTATCCACTATTGCAAGCAAGAAAGGTGGCCGGGTCATAATCTGAGATAATCTGGGTTTCTCGGACCAAAGAGCGACCTACCCACCGCGACTGTAGATAATCTGAGGCAAGCGGAAAGAGAACTAGCAGCGGTAGGGGCGACACCATTCCGATGGTAGATCTTGACAGGGCAACAGCTACCCTGTCTGAAGCAGAGTAAACCACTCTGAAAACACTTGACGCCCCCTCCCTTGATACGTTGGACTTGGATAGGTCAGACCTGATGCTTCAGTTTCGGGAGCTGAAATGGCTCGATAAAGCTATGCAAACTCAGCGGGGCGAGCTTGTGAATAACCTAGTAAGGCTCTCCGAGCTCGACCGACGGCTCGCAACAGAGAATAGGAAATAAGGAGAGACGGTAGACCCTGAGCAGAAACGGGAGATATCAAAGAGAATAAAAAATCTCGAGGACGAGAGGTCTGCACGGCAAGAGGCGGCGTCTACCAATCGTGAGGCTCAGATAAGCCGGATTCTTGAAACTATAAGTCGGATATTGCACGAAGACACCACGCTGGCTGAGCGGATCAGAACACTCTTTAGGGAGCAAGGGGTCACTATCGCTTCCATCCTCACAATAATAGGTATGGCCATCAGCACGGTCGTTCTCGCACTAACATGCTCTCCTATCGTAGGCGTTGCTAACTGGATTCCAAGAATAATCTTGGGGAAGAGCGATTTTCATCTCTTTCAAGATGCATCTAGTGGTGTAAAATACGTGGAAGAGACTGTATGAGCGGATTTTAATATGACGCTAGGTCATTTAGATGGCCGTTAAACGAGACCCCGCAGCCCGGTGTTGCACACCAAACAGCGAGGTTGAGTTGATTTTGCCAGAACTGCATCGGGGTGTTAGAGCAAGCTTGGACCGTGGCGTCTGTCTTGACTTAAGGTAGTCTGTAGTTTTTTCCAGATGTCGGGCATATTTGCGAAGAAGAACTGGTTAGAACCAACCGTGATCATGATGGTTGTCAGGTTCTCGTTCTCAAGATACCGCGGGTATGCTGCCCCTGTCTTATACTTTGCTCCACTGTTAAAGGAAAACGCACCCATAAACAAATAAAGATGTTGCCGAGGATCTCTGATATAACTAAAGGTCCGGCCTATCTTCAACAGCCAATAGACAACAGAGACGACAGTCTCAAAGTCGGACTGTGGTCTATCACATACACAGTAGGCTCGTATAATATCAAGTCCACAGAGATTGTGTCAGTTGGTACGGATAGTTTTCAATTCGTCCGGGTCTTTGGACTTTCGAGCGGCTGCAAGAGTATTTCAATGCTTCAATTTCCGGATTGATCCTACAGCTTGATGAGACAACTGGAATTGTAGAGTTGGGCGTCCAGCCTAAAATAAGGTCATGGGTTCGATTGACGGGTGGGTTGTTGGATCTTCTTGGCTTTGATCAAACCCATATGGTTCAACCGGGGCGAAATATTCTGACAGAACGCCCGGTAAATTTCAGCCCGCACAGGTTGTTGTTTATCCATCTAGAACAGCTTAACACAAGCAACACCGATCTAAACGGAGCCCCAGCACCCTTCTAGCCGTCATCACTGTCGGTGGTTTGGCATACGGATAAATCAAATCGTATGTATTCCCTAGTCCCGAGTTGAAACTGCTTCGACAAGGCACATTGTCAGAACTCGCTCTCTGTTAGAGATGAGCGCGGTAACATTCTAGACAATCACGGTTTGCCAGTGAGTGTCGTCCTTGAAGTAAAATGAGCATACGGTGGGTATAGTGGGGTTAGAGGTGGAAATACAGTGTCAATATGTCGAACTGTGCTACACGGGCTTACGTCGAAGCAGTTGATTCACGGCAGGGTGCAGCGCCAGATATATCCAAGTACACAAGAATGAATGGGGCTGGCAATGTAGATCCCATGGGGTCGGATTATGAATATCGGCGACATCATAGAACTTACACCAGAACTGAGTGTGCACTGTTCCAACCTGAATACACATGATGAGATTATGAGATTGCCGTTTCATAATTATGGCCGAGTATGGGTTTGCTGTCTCTTCAGTATATGTGTTCTTAAAGAGGAGGTCCCTACAATGATCGCATATTTTCAATAATATCATAAAACTTGGTATTTGTTATGCTCTATCATTATTATGAAGGTTCCCAATTTAAACTTATATCGAAAAATGTCCATGTGATACAAATAAACCGATTTCATCAATAACTGATAATTTTTGTTCTACAACACAATATTATCGACCTTTTCCGTAAATTCTTCCGCGTTTTGCCGATGATCACACGATCTCTCCATTGTTTACGTAATAGCTTTCTCGGAAGTGGTCGGAGAATCGCGAATAGGGCGAACAGTTACGAAACTAAAACTCAACCCGAATAAAACTGAAACATCGGGGAGTAAAACCGGGATCAGCGATATCAAACATATGGATGTTTTGTCATTATAAACGGTAATTGGATGGGGCTTTTTGTGATATACTACTTTTCAGCATATAAACAAATGAGTTTTTGTATATTTTAAGTGTTTATGAAACGCGTCAAATGTAGGGACATCCCCTTTAAAAGAAGACCGATGTTAATTCTTGGAATGACATTATACATGTACTGGGTCTTTCGTTTATTCCGAGGAATATAATGAGTTGACATGATAGCCGGATGTCGCGCAAATGTGTTGTGAAATCAAAACTTTTTAGCAGATAACAACCCGAAAAATAATATTTCCCATTAAAAATGTGTTGGACGAGGCCTTACAGGTCGAAATGGTTGAAACTTGTGGTTGAAATTACTGTTTGATTGGGTAAGTACTTCAGGTCAGGGACGCACACTGTGCGATGTATGAGAGCGAGCCCGGGCCGCCCCTAAGGCTCTCTATTATTTCCACACGACTCCGGTCACTACCCTGGTTGGGAATTTGAGGGTGAAAAAGATACCCATTGCCACTACCCTACTCTGAACATAGGTTTTAAGGGTATTATTGGGAATATAAGAGGTTAAAAGATAATCGCTCACTTTGTTAACCCCCCTGCTGTATACATGTAACCCTGACTACAAATATGTCACATCTGTGGTAGCTAACACAATATTAAAGGACTAACTGTAAACATGTAACCCTGGCAACAAATATGTCACATCTGTGGTAGCTAACACAATATTAAAGGACTAACTGTATACATGTAACCCTGACTACAAATATGTCACGTCTGTGGTAGCTAACACAATATTAAAGGACTAACTGTAAACATGTAACCCTGGCAACAAATATGTCACATCTGTGGTAGCTAACACAATATTAAAGGACTAACTGTATACACGTAACCCTGACTACAAATATGTCACATTTGTGGTAACTAACACAATTTTAAGAACGCGCAAAAGGAGAGAAAATTGCTCACGATCGATACAGATGTTTGATGATTATAGAAACGAAACGTTCTCGTGAAGAACGTATATACTTTCAAATAAACTATTTACCTTATGGATGTAAAAACTAATGACATCATGAATATTTATAAGCGGAATTTGTATGATTGTTTATGAACTCAGGATTTGTTTGCTGTAGCAGAAACTGTAGACATATCTATATAACTATACAGGCAAACAGAACAGACCTACAGGAGTCGTTTGATCTTGGTATAATGTTTTAGATCTGATCCTTCGCTACCTACGCGTATCATAACAATATATTCAAATTTTATATACAAATACATGTTTGAGTATTAAAATCAATACATGTATTCATAATAACTGGAGTATGTCATGGGTCAAAACTCATAATAACTGGAGTATGTCATGGGTCAAAACTGTTTGTTATGGTGGTAATGTTTTTGAAAGAAAATGGAAGGAAATTAAACAACCGAAAGTTGTTGCTGACGACAAATTGTGCAGACGACAATAGTTGGCGACGAAAGAGTTCATGCAATACTATTGTAACTGCACTTTATTGTGGAATTTGTGATAACCATGGCAACCCGTTTGGAATTCAGTTGCGACGTCAATGTGACACTTAAACCAACCAAGGCATGCATAGCGTTAGATAAAGGTGTGTACTCAAATACTAAACTCGTTAGTTTTCCACCAAACCCTATGTTGTGACAACTCTTTAGAATCGTGTCAAAGAGACTATTCTTAAGAGTGGTCACAACATTGGGTTTGGTGGAGAAATAAAGAAGTTATTCGTGAACATGTTTTAATTTACGCATCTTTTCTGGACCTCTGACTTGATTTCTAAAATTGGAAGAAAAGCTACAAAAACGTCATGCTAAAATACCAAAATACTATGTAAAGATCGACGAGGTCTCTTACATCCCAGGTGATGGTCAGAGTGCCCACACTTCCTCCTCCGCCACCCACATTGTCTGGGTATTTTGAAGGTGCCGCCCCAGGTATTCGATACACAGCTGATATTATAAACGAAACAACATACAACTGGCATAATTCGAAACGCCGAAACCAATCACTATCAGTTTAAGTCTTTAATCCTTTAATCCATCAGTCTGATGATGCCTTTTGACACATTTGCAAATAGAGTAGACCCATATTAGACTACTCTTACAGGAGAGAGTAGACCCATATTAGACTACTCTTACAGACCCATATTAGACTACTCTTACAGGAGAGAGTAGACCCATATTAGACTACTCTTACAGACCCATATTAGACTACTCTTACAGGAGCAGTATAATATGGGTCTATCCTGTTTGCTATGAAATAATACATATCTGATTCTACAATATATGTCATGATAAAATATTCACTTGCACTTAATGCCATGATAGAAAATTCAGTTAATTTATATACAGCCATTATACTGCATGCAATCATAGAAAACAAGCGAGATTTATTATGTTGTGTTACTGTTACCGTTATATTTCGATATGCGAGACAATTTCCTCACTTTTATTACATGTCAATAGTTTATATGCAGTACATACTTTTGGGAAATAGTATAATGTGTTTTTAACGCAAGTGATTAAATATGGACGTCACATGAATGCTCAGGTTTAAATTTGAATACATTTCTGTTGAATTACATTCTGTTGCATATTATTGAATATAAAAGGAATTGCATTTAAAGGTGTTGTTTTTTCAACTTTGATAAACAGTAACTAGTATCACATTAAAACAGTGAATATACAGCAACACCTCTTTAAAAGCGACCACCAAAAAGAGGTGTTTTGAGTAATAAATGCAGGTAGTAGCTTAATGCAGGACACAAGTTGTGCAGAAATATCCTATGGGAGTTTACTGTATTACTTTGGCCATGCAGTAAGCACCCGGATGCTTATCCCAACGCATATGTTTATTCATTAGGTGGTCAGTTTTGAGAGATTTCAAAGTGCATGATTAAAAATATAATTTATCACATAGGATCGTTTTAACCCTTTCCTCCTTCATAAAAACACATTTTGACGCATTTGCAAACAGAGTAGACCCAGATCAGACGGCTCCTATAAGAGCCGTCTGATCATGGTCTGCTCTGATTGCTAATGGAATTTGAAAGATCACTTTCTTTACTTTCTGAAATGGCTGCAATGTTGCACTTTCAATATTTCATTATAATTATTTTGTCCATGGATATTCAGTAGGTATTGAAATTTGGGATAAACACAGAACAGCGAAGGGGTAAAATTAATTGAATATTACGATGTTTGATATAGTTTATCTGACTGATATAGAAATGCTCATACGAGATGGTCTGCTAGGATTGCCCACACCCAGGCCGTTCACAGACCTAAGGCGGAACATGTAACTATTACTAGGCTTTAGATGGTGCACGAGGAACCTGTGCTTGTCTGTGTTGGGTATCTGGGTCTCTGTTACAGGAACGGCTGAAATGGAATAGAGTAAATAGACCATTTAGCAGTCAGAAACCACAGGAACGGCTGAAATGGAATAGAGAAAATAGACTAGTTAGCAGTCAGAAACCACAAAATGACATTTTGAAATCAGGTAGACCGGAATTTTAGTCATGAAGAACATAGATCTTTTTCGACAGGTTGTTGAAAGTCATGCAGAAAGCTCCTTTGGGAGTTTTCTGCATGACTTGCACCCTACATTAAGCTACCACCTGTCTTACAGACACCTGTCTTACTGGCAGACATTGAAAAACCTGTCTTACTGGCAGACATTAATACTACTTTAAACGTCCGGTTTAGAGGACTACCACTGTACATCAATAATGACATGTATTATTATAATTATTATTATACCACATTGTGCGTTCAAAAGCGCTTCACATGGATGAAATCACTTATCGGAACGAACCGCATGATTATCTATCCAGACAATGAAGGTTATACACTAGATATACAATATATATGATTTATCACTAGCCGGAGGGAACTACATGCATATGATTGTTTATCCGGTCATGAAAGATATGCAAAAAATATACAATAGATATGAAATAACTTACTGCAAGGAACCGCATAAACTGTATTAACAAACTTGATACAGACAAGTTGACTGAAAGCTATGCTCATCCATACCACAAATTAGAATAATCTGTATTAACAAATGTGATACAGACAAGTTGACTGAAAGCCATGCTCATCAATGTCATAAATTAGAATAAATGGGCTGACTGAAAATCATTCCATTTATATGACTATTGGGTGAACTGTTAGCTGGTATTATTAGTCAGTACAACTTTTCACCACTAGGTGCTCCGTGTTTGATATCCTATAGGAGACAGTTGGTTTCTAGATATAAGTCCAATCACATGGCATCTTAGTTAACGTGATGTTTTGCATTCTGACATCTTTTATTCAAAGTGGGAAAACTAAAAACACAGGACGCTAAATAAGGTATTTGGATAGAAATACAGTAAAAAACAAGAGTATCGCATACGGTACATAATACGCCCACTTTCAAAATTTCTGATTCAACCTGCCTTATAAGTGTTGACATTTTCAAATCTGTGCTTCAGATCTTGATTTCATTATTAAAGTGATACTATTTTTAAAACAAGAGGGCCATGATGGCCCTTAATCGCTCACCTGTTCGTAACATATTAATAATTTCAATGACAGATTGCATAATTTGAAAAATCTTGGTAGAAAACCATCAGATGATGCTACATACTAAATATAAAGAGTCTAGACCTTAAAGATTTTCCTATGAAAAACTGTTAAGCCTCAGGGCGGGGTCAATTTTGATCCGGGGTTCATAACTTGAAAATCTTGGTAGAGGACTATTAGATAATACAACATACCAAATATCTAAGGTCTATGCCTTACAAGTTCAGAGAAGACTTTTAAAGATTTTTAAGAGAAGATTTTTAAACACTTTCCTATCAGCTGACATTTTACAATGACATTATGACCACAGAAATATTTTAGAGTTGCAGAAACTTTAGACTCATATATACATCATTCCATAGGCAAACGGGACAGATCTTGATCAGACAGATCATATAGGATCTGTCTGTTCTGGGTCTTCTCTGTTTGCAAAGGATTGAAAATGCGTTTATATGAAGTAAACGTTAAAAAATCAGTATTAAAACTACATGTACATGTAATTTTAAGGTCCAGTTTAAAGGGGCTTTACTGTTCATAATATAAGACATTTACTGTTCATGTGGTTGACCCAGGTGCGGTTGTGTTCGGTGGAGACCTCTATTGAGTGAAACAGGACGGGGCGTCCGTGCTCCTGACCTTTGGTCCATATCAGGGTGATGGATGTGGAGTTGACAGTTGCTATATTAGCCCTGATCCCTGCTGGTGGACCCGGTGGGCCTGATAATGCAAATAAAATACATTTATAAAATATTGTGGTTTGATAACGAATGGCACACGAGGTACTCATCTGTCGCATGTGAAGCCAAGCTCCTTGTAAATACCAGTCAAGTTACCCATCTGTCGCATGTGAAGCCAAGCTCCTTGTAAATACCAGTCAAGTTACCCATCTGTCGCATGTGAAGCCAAGCTCCTTGTAAATACCAGTCAAATTACCCATCTGTCGCATATGAAGCCAAGCTCCTTGTAAATACCAGTCAAGTCACCCATCTTCGCATGTGAAGCCAAGCTCCTTGTACATACCAGTCAAGTTACCCATCTGTCGCATGTGAAGCCAAGCTCCTTGTAAATACCAGTCAAGTTACCCATCTGTCGCATGTGAAGCCAAGCTCCTTGTAAATACCAGTCAAGTTACCCATCTGTCGCATGTGAAGCCAAGCTCCTTGTAAATACCAGTCAAGTTACCCATCTGTCGCATGTGAAGCCAAGCTCCTTGTAAATACCAGTCAAATTACCCATCTGTCGCATGTGAAGCCAAGCTCCTTGTAAATACCAGTCAAGTTACCCATATGTCGCATGTGAAGCCAAGCTCCTTGTAAATACCAGTCAAGTTACCCATCTGTCGCATGTGAAGCCAAGCTCCTTGTAAATACCAGTCAAATTACCCATCTGTCGCATGTGAAGCCAAGCTCCTTGTAAATACCAGTCAAGTTACCCATCTGTCGCATGTGAAGCCAAGCTCCTTGTAAATACCAGTCAAGTTACCCATCTGTCGCAAGTGAAGCCAATCTCCTTGTAAATACCAGTCAAATTACCCATCTGCCGCATGTGCAGCCAAGCTCCTTGTAAATACCAGTCAAGTTACCCATCTGTCGCATGTGAAGCCAAGCTCCTTGTAAATACCAGTCAAGTTACCCATCTGTCGCATGTGAAGCCAAGCTCCTTGTAAATACCAGTCAAGTTACCCATCTGTCGCATGTGAAGCCAAGCTCCTTGTAAATACCAGTCAAGTTACCCATCTGTCGCATGTGAAGCCAAGCTCCTTGTAAATACCAGTCAAGTTACCCATCTGTCGCATGTGAAGCCAAGCTCCTTGTAAATACCAGTCAAATTACCCATCTGTCGCATGTGAAGCCAAGCTCCTTGTAAATACCAGTCAAGTTACCCATCTGTCGCATGTGAAGCCAAGCTCCTTGTAAATACCAGTCAAGTTACACATCTGTCGCATGTGAAGCCAAGCTCCTTGTAAATACCAGTCAAGTTACCCATCTGTCGTATGTGAAGCCAAGCTCCTTGTAAATACCAGTCAAGTATGTTAACCTCCTACACAATTGTATCAATTGTATCAATGGTATCTGGCTATCTGCTGCCATGGCATTAGTGGCTAGTTGGTCTGTCACCTTAGTCGGTCAGCAAGGATTTTCTTCATTCTGTCCAAGTTGACTGCATTTAAATCTTCAGTTTGTCTATAGATTCTACGAAATTGTCTTGGTCGTCTAGTCATATTAACCTTTGGCTATAACTTTAACCATCCGATATTAGTAGGGTTAAATGTATATTCAAGCTAAGGGCTGGGTTAAATTTAACCAATCTTCTATACAAGCATTAACCCATACTTTATCAATAAAATAATTATAGATAACCCAAACTTAAAGCCTCCTGTTAAATCGACCCGCTGTTCATACAGCTGGTGCAGATCTGATATGTGTACGTATGCTGTCATACAAACAATCTTTTTGTTTACCTCATCGATATTCATGAAATAATTAATGACATCAGAATATCGGTTAGGTTATTTTCATATAAACATATGAATACTGAAATATTTGGCCATGACAGAAATTGCCGACTCAGATCTATATTACTTCATAAGCAATCCGAGCAGACACTGATCAGAGTGCCACTACTCCAGTTAGCATAAACATTAAAAGACGTATCATACGTATCTATGAGGTAAGGCATTCATGTAAGTTAAACACAACACCTGCAATAAACAACACAAAATATATATTATATATAAGTTTGATTACAGCTTGATTATACTTTGAATGAATTAAAGGATTGTGTAGATGTACATGAGGTACAGGGTTTCAAACCTTCGACTGAGAGATGGGCAGAGGCATTCACAGATCCGTAGGTAGTTCTGGCAATGCACGTGTAGACCCCGGCGTGTTCGTACTGGGCCATAGACACATACAGAGCGCCTGGATATTCCACAGAACCCTGTAAGTAATATCTGAGGCTTTACCTGATGAATAATTATGTAAAAAAGAATGACATCATAAATATTGATTTGATAATTATTTATATTGACATATGGATAGGGAACTTTTATTTGTGAAAGGCAGAAGCTGTAGAATCAGGTCTTTATAATTCCATAAGCAGCAGATCAGACATTGATTAGATGGCTCCTACAGGAACAGCCTTGTCTGGTTCTATTTGTTTTTCAAACGCGTGAAAATGTGTCTGTATCAGGTATAAACATTTTCCATTAAACCCAGCTGTAAAAAAATGTTTGCTCAAAACTGGATCTAGTGTAATTTTGACTAGTTTCATTCGATCAAGCTTTTTGCGAAACTATTGAACGAGTATCAAAAAGCTTAGGGTTTACTCTGCTTCAGGATCCAGTCTGTTTGCAAATGCGAGGTATGTCTCAAATAGCGCAATTAGGTGTTATCTGTTTCAATTGCCTTCCATCTGACTTGCGGTAGATCGGTGGTTCTACCCGGAAGTTCTTCTGTGAATAACTTCTGGGGTCTTCCTCCACCTGTAATTATCTGGATGTCGTGATATAACTGAAATACTGGTAAAGCGACGTAAAACCCGATAAATTTAGCAAACTGAGTAATTAAAATCAAGATTAAAACATGAATTTAACAATAATAAACACTGTAAAATCGAATCCATATTTTTTCTTACCATACGATAATGCGGGTGGTTCGCTATCACAATGTCCCAGCCATTGAATTTCCAAGCATACGCGTGATCAACGTTGCTAGGGAACGAGGCGGCACACAACATCACGGACGTCTGATTAACTCTGACCGTAGTGCTCTGTGGCGACATTGTAATTACGGTCTGGGCTGAAGAATACATTTGAACATTGTTTTCTTAACCCTTTCAAAACTATGGACCAGTTGTCACGTCCTTTGTAAACCGTTTGAATCCAGATGAGACGCCGAGGTAACCATGGGCCTTATCAGGATCTAAAAGCTGTGGCAATCATATGCTTTATTTTTAACCCTTTCGGCGCAAAATTTCTAAATGTAGTCTGCAATCCAATTTTGTTAAATCATTCGGTAAAATAAGGAAATAAGATAAATAAAATGCAAATTTCAAAGGAATAAAGCACTGTGTCACAGATATAGAAATAGATTTTGAGACAAAAAGTGAAGTCCCTGAGCAGGCGGCGTCTTATCTTTTGGACTGCACTATTTGTCGTGGTGCATTTTTGCGACATTGGCGGTAAAAGGGTTATTAAAAGTAATTGAAGATAAGTGAACTATTAGAATTGTAGCAGAAGAAATTCACTCAGTATTTGAATTGTAAATTGTTCAATTGTACTTAAATAATGTACAGTGTACCTTGTTATGCCTTTGTCGCTGAAACATTTGTATTTGGATCCTATTTAGTTACAACCTTTTGTGTCTTAAGATGACAAGACAAAACTACATGCATTAAGAATCATATCTTATTATACGACTTTATTTTCAAAATGAAGTTGGTGGTTCAAGGATGACATGTAATTGTTCCACATATGTTAAGATTTGTTGCATTTCGCAATACATTTTCGACAATAAGACTGGATAGCTATCAATCAGTAAAATAGAAATAGTAGGATATTTCTGATGTGAAACACGGATTTGTTATTTACCAACAACCTGAAGATTTCCATAGCTGACATCAGAGCCATATGCGTTTGTTGCAAGGCAACCGTATTGACCTTGGTCAATTGCCTGGACCTCACTTATAAAAAGGTTGCCATTGGCTAATTGTCTAACACGTGATATACCATCATCAATCGCAGGATTCAGATTTGCGCCATTTCTGGAAAACATTTTATAGTATTACTTCCTCTTTAAAGGAGCTACATATATCAAACTATAATCGATGTACAATTGTTATATTGTAAGCTTTCAGTATGTAACACGAAACACGTAATTGTTCTGTAACCTTTAGCCTGCTGGGCAAACTCTTGTCGGTAGAAAAATGTCATCAACAATTTTATATATTCACCAATACATTAAGCCTGTGATAAAAGGAAATCTATCAACAGGTTACAACGTACTCGCCCACGTTAGAGTTATCTCACCTTGTCCATGTGTACTCGGGTTGTGGAGCAGCTTCTGGGGAACACTCGATGGTAACGGAACTTCCAGTCGCAGCACTCTGGCTCGGCTGCAGCGGATTTTTGAGAAAGGATGGTGCGAAAGCTTAAAGGAAGAAAGCGAGAGAAGTCTTTGTATCATGTGGAAATTTGAATTAATCAGTAAGAATCAATGTATTTACAAATAATTACACACTTGTGATATAATCAATGTGTCGACATACAGCCTATATGCCTACACTGAGCAAGGAGACGAGCTTACATGCAAATCCTATTATTTTCGGGCATATGTCCAGAAACTATAATCATACAAAAGACATTGTATACTTGAGATGTTCTAGTACATGTATTTTACAAATCGGTTCTAATGTATATAAATTGATCAACTTTGCCGATTTACTTTTGCACACATATCGGTAAATGTTCTTAACACGCTATCTGAAGAGACGCCCTCTGACGCCTTTGCAAAACGATTTGACCCAGATTGACCGTCTGATTAGGGTGTCTGTTCATATACAATATTAACTATTCACCCAGTAGATAATTTCTTAGATACAGTGGAACCTGTCTTAAGCGATCATCAAAAAGAAATCTAATTATTGGTCTGTAGTGCATGTGGTAGCTTAATGCAGGTCAAAAGTGATGCAGAAAACTCTTATAGGAGCTTTCTGCATTACTTTTGCCCTGCATTAAACTACCACCTGCTTTTTAAGAGTTCTGCGTTCAATCAATTCAAAGTCGCTTAAAACAGGTTCTAATGTATATTTATCGGGTAAATGGTTAAATAAGAGTTCATGCTTAATATATAGTAACTCTGTATAATGTGTTCATTCCAAATGTGTCGGCCATTATTCGACATTTGCACATAATTCTCACTCTCAAAACAGACACATTTACGACAGTGGAACTCTGTGTAGTGACAACATAAATCTTATCTCTCTATTCGCGACCAGACTCGACTTCTCACCGGGGTCCTAGCAGTTTGACACTAGGTCAATAGTTTTTTTAAAAAGCCGAATTGAATCGGAAGTAGTCAACAGTGCAATTTGAGGAGACATTTGTAAACTAGAACTATCACTAAAGGTCATGGAATACCCCCGCTCAGCTGCCTTGGTCGCAAATAAAACAAAAACTTAACCACAATTTTCTTATTTACAAAAGGCCATACTTGTGTCAAAATGCTTGACAGTGTTATGTACTCTTGCCTATAGATGAAGCTTGTGATGGCAGTAAGTGTGTAAAGTTTCAAAGCTTTATCTCAAAGGGTTACGTAAATAAAAGGATTTTAACAAAAACCTTAACCAAGATGTGCCCCGGACAGACAGTCAGTTCAGATAAAAAAAAGGGCAATAATTCTGTCAAAATGCACGACAGAGTTATGCACTGTTGTGATGGTAGACACGTGTGTAAAGTTTCAAAGCTTTATCTCAAAGGGTTATGTAAATAAGTGGACTTAACCAGTGGACCAACCGACCGACCGATCGACCAACACACTGACTCCTATATACCTCCTCTCAAACTTCGTTTTCGGGGGTATTTCGAGGGGTTGATAATGATATTGACAAGAATTCTTTTGAAATGCCGTTGAAGACAGATTTTACTATACAGAGAGCTATACCTAACACACGTAGTTGGGCACCACTGTAAGCCAGTCCGTGGATGTTCAAGGCCGCGCACTGGTACATGCCATTGTGTCTTGTCGGGTCTAGAGTCTGAAACAATAACGAAAAGCACACTGATAAAGCTTAATGGCATGTTTGACATCATCATCATAATCACCATTTCATCATCATCATCATCAACAATATCATCACCAATATCATCAGACCTTCGATACATTGAACCAACGATGGATATGTCTTATGGATGCATCTGAAGAGAGCCATCACTATCATCAGCATTTAAGAGTTAATAGGCAAAATAATAGCACTTCTTATAATTGTCTGACCGTTTTATTCTTCGTTGACCACTTGCCGATCCAGACAGACGCATTTTCACGCATTTGCAAACAAAGTAGACCCAGATCAGACGGTTCCTAAAGGAGCTGTCTGCTGAGGGTCTGCTGTATTTACCAATGGAAATTGAAAAATCTGTTTCTAAAATGGCTACAATGTTCCACCTTCCATGTTTCATTATAATTATTTTGGCCATAAATATTCAATAAGTATTCAATAAGTATTGAAATTTGAAATAAAAGCATCACAGAAAAAGGGTCAATTGTAAGTAGACGACATATTTATCAGATTACAATTTCAAAACAAATGACTCAGACTGAAGTACATGACAGTTGTACCCTTATTGTAAGAACATTGCTGTTTATTTGGAAATCAGCGGAAGAGATTAGCTGGACCCCATCTTTGTACCAGGCGTATATGGCCCTGGGTATCGCCTTGGCCTCGCATCTCCAGGTCAGCTGACCGCCGATGTCTGCGTGCTGGGTTTGAAGAGGGAAAATGAAGTAAGGCTTGGCTGAAAAAACCCCAAAACAATTACCATGCGCTTTATTGTATTGTAACGCTTTTTAACTTTTATGCCACTGTCAAAATATCATGTCTGCCCAAAGTTGGATCTTGTGCAATTCCGACTACTTCTGGTTTGACCAAGCTTTTGAGAGACAATTGACTGAGTGTCCAACAGCAGGGATCCAGTGTCCAACAGCACGGATCCAGATTAAACGCCGAGTTACTCGGTATCGGATTTGGATTCAAGCTGTTCGCATACATCCCAACTTTTTGCAAATGCAAGTCAGGCTGTGAATAGCGAGATATGTGTTAATATGTTTCATATATCTAAATCTTAATATAAAGGTTTGAATTCATTTAAAAATGAATGAACAAGACCGAACCAATTATAACCTTTATCATCATTTTTCTTCCATACCATATTACGGATGGCTCGCTAAATCAATAATTCTAGGCATACATGTAATCTGCGTGGCAAGGGAACTTGATCATATGTATTAAAACAATCAGTCTATAAATAGTCATGCAGTAATAAAATTTAATTTTCATATTAATAATCATAGAGGAAAGGGTTTAAGATCGGTTGAATACAGTGACGTACTTTCAACAATGAGGCGATGGACAGCCTGTACGCTAGCCCCGGAGTCTCTGGCCACCGTGCACCGATATACCCCTTCGTCCTCCAGCCGCACTTCCGGTATGTCCAATACTCGGTTATGGTCAGACAGAATGGCACCCTCCGGCATTGGGTAATGCTCACGTGACCAGGAGTAAGACAGTGGTAGCCTTGGACATGAAATATTCGATTATTTATGATTGCGTGTTGAGACGAGAATGATTCACAAACATGTGAATTTGGTTCTATGTTTCATTTGCAAAAAATTGGGATGCAGATGAGACGCTGTGTAACTCGATCTTTCATTCGGTTCCAAGTTGTTTGTCTTTTGTGAAGTTGTTTCTCGGAAGTGATCAAAATTCCACCAGAGTTAAGCAGACACTAATTTACAACTATGTAAGGGTAAACTAAGGGAATGGTAAAACACAACCGGTGTTAGAATTCTCTTGAAATGTAAGTATACGGGTACTGCATATAAGTGTTCAAGCCTTTTAAACCACAAGAAATCAACGTCATCTGTAAATTGCGTCTCCATTTTGTTTCAAGACAGTTTGTTTTAGTTCAATATTCATTTATTTGCTATATTTAATGTTGAACATCTATTTCAATAAAACTCATATTAATCAATGTCTATATTTCAGATAATCTAATACATGTACTGATAAGCATGATTAAAACAGAAGAATATTGTACTCATGTTAGTAGCATAAATGTTTCCAAAGTGTTTCAACGCTATTGGTCTCTTCCTGTCAGTTACAGTACTGTCTCCACTAGTATTACAACACTCACTGACAGGTTGTTGTGTAATGCAGGATGAACGTAATACAGAACGCTCCTGTAGGAGATTTCTGCATAACTTTCGTCCTGCATTAAGCAACCACCTATCTCTTTGATCCAGTATAAGGCATCTTTTTTGTGGTTTACTGTATAAACTTACGTTCCATATGCTAGACATTCCAGCTTGACAGGAAAGCCACTTAAAGGTGTGTTGGGAAAGGATGCTATGAATCCATCTGCAATAATAGGGCCCCATGTAGCAGGAACTGTGAAATGAAACAATACGACTACATGAAAATGATGAAGATGCAACGATGTCTTGAATATCTTAATCAACGGGTCTTTTTCAGGGCATGTGTTGCCTCTTTGCGCTTTTTAACGAATTTGCAATCACAATAGACCAATATCAGAGGGCTCGGTTCATGTAGGGAACAGTTCGGTTTTGGAATACTATATTTTGGAATATATATCTGAATCTTCAGTACTGCCATTGCAAAAATCCCTGTATTCAGAGTCCAAACAAGGTGCGTAAATTAAAACATTTTCAAAAACAATTTATTTCACCACCAAACCCTATATTGTGACTACTCTTTAGAATCGCCTCAAAGAGAAATTCTAAAGAGTAGTCACAACATAGGGTTTGGTGGAGAAATTACGATTTTAGTTACTTGAGTACGCCCGTTTATCTTTTGCTCTGATTATTCATATACCATAATAAAAAGTCACCTCATTAACATGTTTATTAATTTATAGTTCACATGACTTTTCATGAAGTTAGGGTCAATGAAGAACTCCTGCTGAGTCAAAGTAAGATGCGAACGAGAGTTATGAATCAGTGACTTGATTCATAACCGTCAGATTTGTCTGTTTACTCACCTTGGTGCACGACGTCTAGTGGGATAGCCATGCTGATCCGGCTGGGTGGCTGGCCAGTACTCATGTCCGAGTCAATACCATTAGTCAACTGGACGATACAGTGGTAGTCCGACTCGTCAAGCTGTGTCACCTCGGAGAAATACAGCTTGCCATTGTTGGAAATGAACATATGCTGGTTGAGGTCAGGACGAACAAAGTCGGCATTGCTGCCTCGATACCATTGATAGGTGACGGCTAAAAGAAGCAAACATACAGAGTTTTACGAAGTTGGCATACGTATAGATTTGTTTTAAAGATACAGTAACACATCTTTGAAATATATGAATATCAATGAGCTAAACATATGAATATCAATGAGCTAAATATATGAATATCAATGAGCTAAATATATGAATATCAACTAAAAAAAATTTTAATATGAATATCAATGAGCTAAATATATGAATATCAATGAGCTCAATGTTATGATGACATCACGAACAAGGGAACGGTTTGACCATGGCAGACTCTGTATAATCCTATCTGTATTACTTCATAAGCAAACAGAGCAGACCCTGATCAGACGGCTCCATAAAGGACCGTCTGATCGGGGTCTACTCTGTTTGCAAAGTTGTCAAAGGGCGCCACTATGTTGGAGTGGGTTAGTCCAGGATACAAACTTTTTTTGACATTCTGATCATACTGTTTGAAACGTATTTGAACTTTGAAACCTAAAGCAGATGGTTATCGTAGCAGGCAATAAACGTTTTGGGAAAAGAGTTCCGCTAGTGTCCACATGAACCGCAATTGCAACAGTTTAGATTCAGATGAGACGATGAGGAATTCGGCATCTCATCAGGGTCCAAGCCGTTCGACATTCGGACAATAGTTCTTTAACCCATTTATTCCCACATTATTTGAAGAAAACTCGTCCAAATGTCACTGTGGAAGGCTCCATTTTAACAGCTAACACACAATTTGTTGGAACAAGCCATTGACATCGGTGGTTTCAGCAAACTGTGCAGACCCTGATCAGAGGGATCCTACAACAGCCCTCTGATCTGGCTCTGCACTGTTTACATACGTCCCTTTTAAGGGACACTGTGCACAAATGAGTTAAAAAGCTTGATCGAATCGGGAGCAGTCAAAATAGCACCAGATCTCAATTTGAGCAGACATTTTTTTTCACAGCAGGATAAGGGTTAATCATTTCCCTCATAAATACGCATTTTGCGCCATTGCAAACAGAGTAGACCCAGAGCAGATGACTCTTGTAGGAGCTGTCTGACCAGGGTCTGCTCTATTTGCTAAGAAATGGAATTACAAAGATCAAATTTTACCGTTTCTGAAATTGGGAAAACTCCATTTTTCATTGATCAATATTTAACTTCGGATAATGAATATTCATGAAATCACGAATTCCTGTATAAATATTAACGAAGCAAAGAGTTAAGAGATTGCATACCTGGTTTATATTGCGGCGGACTACATTCCACGATTGCATTCTGGTATTCCTGCACAACTACCGGGGCTCTGACCACGTTGCTGAACGAACCAAGTTCTACAAATGATAAAACACGTTCACTTGAATAGTTGCATTAACCTTCGATCGTGTATATGTTACTTTATGAATGAAACACTTCCCAATATTTTCATCGATAAAGGAATATATATATTTTTTTATAGTAAATCCACTTTGAATCCAAATTTAATATATATAAAAAACGTTAGATATTTTATGTAGGTGGTTGCTTAATGCAGCCTGACAGTCACACAGAAATCTTATTTAGGGTCTTTTTGCATGACTTTCGCCCTTGAATGTCGTTTAGAATTTGACTGCATCATGCCTGTGTATGTAATAGTATACGACAGATACCTACCACCAAATGTGATGTTAGCCATGTTACTCATAGCGCTACCATGGTCATTGATAGCCACCCATTGGTAGTAGCCGGCGTCCAGCTCCTCCACGGGGTCAGTAATCACCAGTCTGAAACAGGGTACCAGAGGCGGACATAAAATTGCACTCAGTATTAACGCTTCACCTCATAGAAGCACCATGGCATTTGACACCTATACGCAAACAGAGTAGACCCATATTAGGACAGTCCCTGTAGGAGCCGTGTGAGCATGCCAAGTTATATGTGCGTATGTAATTATATAGATCTGATAACATAATTTCTGCAACGGAAAAAGAAATTCTTGCGTTACTGTACCATGATAACAATCCATCCAACAGATAACGATGATAGCGTCATTGCTTACATGAGCCTTCATTAAGTAAATGATTAACCTTTAGCCTGCTGAGCAAATTATATTTTACAGAATTTCACCTACTTCATTTTCAAAATTCAAGCTATAATTAATTTTCCTACCAAAATGCAATCAGTGTGCCAAACAGTTTGGATCCTGATGACTGGCCGAGTTACTCGGCGTCTCATCTTGATCCAAACTGTTTGCAAATGTATTCACTCACCTGTCCATATCAGGCTAAAGGTTAAGGGGTAGGCCTATTGCTAATCTTTACTTTTTGGACCTAGGTGAAGCACCGAGACAATCAGTCTCTTATTGTCGCCCCGCATATAGAGCGGGGTGACTATATGGGCTTACGAATAGTTTCCCTCATCGTGGGAGCAGTCATTTCTATAACGTTGGGGAAATGAAAGTTAACTTGATTGGGCAATGCAGATTGCATATACTGGTCGATCATAGGTGATGAAAATAGGCTAAGCATTTTTTTTTTTTGATTATTGCATTAAGAAATGAATACGTTATTGATACTAAATAGCCGATCCTTCGAATTTCCGGTGCAATAAGGTAATCTTGTCACAATTATTGGTAGCAATGGGCCTATTCGACTGGTACATTTCGTTGTTGACGGAAAGTGGGCGGGGCATATGCGCAAGAGATTTTTGTCGTCAACAATTTGGAGCGAGTCGAATACAAAATGTTGACAACATCTTTACATACTTCCGGTAGAGCATGCGCATTCCGTTGTAAACAAACTTAGCTCTTCACACAGACATTGCTTACAACGAAAATGGTATTTCCAATGATGTTGACGCTGTTTGAAAGCTCTGACAGCAGTGACAGAGGTGACAACAGCGATATCAACGAATACATTGTCTACAGTTTGTCTCACAGGTATGTAATGGTACTAATGGAACGTGTATCATTAATTTTATGGGGTGGGTAGGGTGCTTTATTAAGTTTTTTTTTCTAACACGACCATTCTATCTATCTATCTATCTATCTATCTCTAGATCTATCTATCTCTAGATCTATCTACCTATCTATATAAGATTTTCTCCTGATTTATCCAAATAGTTTAACCCATTACTTCTTGAATATTCATATGCAAGAGTAATCACACAATTAATAAACCCTAACAATATTGAAGTGATGCATCTTTATTATAAATAAATTACAGATCAAGTCTGAATTTTGTTACGCTGTGTTGATTTTTCATCGATTTATAACAGTTTGAGTTCACCCAGTTGGGGACAATGGCATTGCTATCAATGCGATCATTAATTACATGTTTAATTATAAACATTCACACTTTGACAGAGCAAATATTCTTACGTGCAGTTGATTGTCACAGTTTTTTCATCATCTTATATCTCCCTAGCCACTGTAGCTATTCGCATGGAATTGCTTGTACACATTAAATACCATCTATACTTTCTTTACAAACAGAACCCATGCTGCCCGAAATCCCAATGTCAAGGTCAAATGACTTAGTAATTTTACGTGCAATTGATTGTCACAGTTCTTTCATTGTTTTATATCTCATTAACCGTTATAGCTATTGGCATGGACTATTGCATATATACACACTAAACATCGCCCATACTTTCATTACGTACCCGGTCGATGCTGCCCGTAAGCCCAATGTCAAGGTCAAATGACGTAGGAATTTTATGTGCAGCTAAGGAATTTTATGTGCAGCTAGGCAATCGCCAACATTGGGGCATCGCTGTGTCTTACAGACACCATTTTCTAGTTTTACTAATATGCATGTCTTTATTTTTACGTTAGGCTATTGCTCTGGATGTTGGGGCCAACGACATAGGCAGGAAAACAGCAGTTGAAATAGCAGACGACATCAAAGACCTATGATAACACATAGGTCTTTGACGACATCAAACAACTATTCTTGCGACTGTACACCTTATCTCCAAGGTAACAATCCTTCAAGAAAATTTCATTATATTTCTGAAACCATAGGAGAAACCATGGGAGCAAATGATATATTTATCACAGTGGTTTCAAAACTTCACAATGTATATCTTATATGATCAGATCAATGGTAAGCATTCTAGTGAAACCCCTTTAATTGTCATGTAGGAACCGTCTGATCAGGGTCTACTCGGTTTGCATGTGATATATTATAGATAATATTGTGCAATTTCTGCCTTGGTAAAACATTCCTATATTCATGTCCGAGCATAGAATATATTCTGATTAATATTCATGATGCCATTATTTCTGCATTAATTTTGACCTGCATTTAGCTACCATGGGTTATATATATGCCTTCTATATTACGGCCTGCCCTAGTAATACATTATTATACATGTATATAAATATTATGTGTTCACAGGTACTGTCCATCGGTTTCTGGGATGAGATGGGTTACATCTCAATTTAGAAGGGACTTAAAAGATGGCCAGCACAATTGAGGCAGCAGTGGACTTTGCATTATCATCGTGTGTACGCATGGCCACTCCAGCAACATGTCAAGGCACCTAAGATTTGTCGGATCTGCAGCTGAATGGTTCATCGATGTCGTCACGTCGTATCATTCCAGACGGCTTTAAAATGCAACTGTCTCTAATTTATGGACAAAAAAGACTGCATTAATGTTATTGTACCACCTATGTAGAAACAGTATAATTCTGTAGATTGTGGCATGCAGGCAATTGCACATGCAACTTCATTCTCTTTCAGATAAAATTATGTTTTGATTTAATTCATGATTCCAATAACATTAACTCATTCACTCCTTGACTACCTTTAGACTCAACCTCTTGGAATTAATCTACAGAAATTGAACATTACCAATAGAAAAGGAAAATTTTAGAATTGTGCAGTTTTTAAACCATTATGACAAATAGAGCGTTGCTCTATTTATCACAATGGTTTCAATAAATATTTTTTACAGAGAAGCAAAAAGAGGTCAGTAAGAGAGAATGGGTTAAGACAACATTTAATCATATGTTTTAAAAATGAAATAATGACAAGTCCCCACAACTGATAAAACAATAAGTATTCGTAAGGGAAAGGGCAGAAAAGTATTTCGATACATGATTATTGCGTTTGTGATAAATGTACCATATGGTTCCATAAACACTGTTGATGCGCCTGAAAACAATCGCTTTTAGGGGTCTAATTTAGATGTCCTTGATACCCATTTATTACCCCAAATTACCATGTTAAAGACATGTCTGCTTATTTCTTTAAAACATACCACTGCTCATTGTGATTCACAGGTTAATCCAGCGATAAGAAAAACACATGCTGCCACGCGTTTATCCATAATGTATTGTAAATGCCATTGTTTATTAAACCCATTACTCGATGAATATTCACGTAAAAAATGATGACAGCATTAAAATTTAGTATATTAAATACTATAATGACTATTGGATCTACATTGTATCATAAACAAACAGAGCAGACCTGGATCAAATGGCTCCTACAGGAGCAGTGGGATCTGTATCTACTCTTATTTGCAAAGGCTTAGCTCATGCGTATTTATGGAGTTAAGGATTAACCCTCTCCCTGATGAATATTTAAATTAGAGATAATAGCATAATGCATATTTATACATTACTGTAATAACATCTGTATTAACCATTCGCTTGCTATTCACGTCAATATACCTATTCACGTCAATATACCTACCTGTAAATAATGAAGACCCAGATGAGACAGCTCCTGCAGGAGCTATCTCATGAGGGTCTGCACTATTTACAAGTTGATTGTGCAACCAGTGCACTCCACAGCAGTGATTTCACAGCGAAATACTTGTACACAGTGAAGATATATGTAATTATATAACAGGGCATGGGTAAAGCCGGAGAAATGTATTTTAAAATTCAGCAAGAGAAGGGTTAAGGATCTTTTAGTATTGGTAGAAATGGCTGAATCAGATCTACTATTAGTCCAAACATTTAGACGTATCTACATGCCCCTTATTTTATAATTATTTATCGTGCATGTAACGTACTAGCAAATGTAAAAATGTAAAATAGCAACGTCAGGTCTTATTTATAGGACTAATCTACTATAATTCCATAACTAAACAGAACAAACCCTGATCATACAGAATCTGATCTACTCTGTTTGCAAAGGCGTGAAAGTCTTTATAATTTGAGGGAAAGGGTTCAAATCCGTGATTAGTTGCTATGTTTACATTACTGACAATTTTCGTTTATGGTTTAATATTGTTGATTCTTGTCATAATAAAATGTGAGTATTATTTCTGTTGTGTATTTTGTAAGTTTGCCTTAAATACTATAAAGGTACAGTAATACATGTCTTAAGTGACAATTAAAAAGAGATCTAATTTTGAACCTTTAAATCAGGTGGTAGATTAATGCAGGTCAAAAGTAATACAGGCAGTTCCTACATAATGCAGCTCTGAGTATTACTTTTGCCCTGCATAAAGTAATCACCTGTTGTTTTCTAGCGTTGAGGGTCCCTTATACAGGCATTATTGTACACTGTAATTTTAATAAGGCGAGGAATGTGATTAATTCTGTGACATGAGTAACCTTTAAGCTGCTGATCAATATGACGTAAGCTCTTTAAGCCTCCATAACTTAAATTCTATCATATTAACCCTTTCCCTCATAGAAACTTGTTTTCACGCATTTTCAAACAGCAGAATCAGATCATGAACACGGCTTCTATAGGAGCCGTCTGATCAGGGTCTGCTCTGTTTGCTTATGAAATTTGATAGAGCTGTGTCGTTAGTTTCTAAAATGGCTGCAATGTTCAACCTTGTACATTTCATTATAATTTTTTGGTCCATGAATATTCCATAGTACATGTATTGACATTTGAAATAAAAATAGAGAAAGAGTTAACATATTGCATTTTTCTTTTTAAATCATATTCACAATCTAAGCATCAAAGAGTTTATATTCAGAGGAGACACTGAATAAACTGACGTCTCATCAGGATCCATACCGTTTACTAGGGTAGCCTTACCGCACCAAATATACCAAAGTATACAGGAAACTTGATTAAGAAAATACGGTCTCTTTATAAACCTGCAATTTCTACAATTATTCCATCACTACTAAATGGCTGTCAAACAGTTTAGGTCAAATACACAACGCAGTTTGGATCCTAATCAAAATTCAGAAACTAATCTAGCTAAAAACTGTTTGCAAATGTTTAATTATCACTATTTAGGAACTTATGCCCTGGAAATAAAATCTGGAATAGACATAAGCATACATGTATGTATATGTCTCTGTAAAATCTAATAAAATTATATAAATGGTTATGGTTTGGATCTAGATCATGTGCTCCTACAATAACACTTTTTTCTATTCTAATTAAATCAAAACAATAAATTATTATAAACCGCTAAATATAATTTTGTAATTTAAAACTATTTTAAACATGATATTTATAGTTTGTTATTATTTAGGGCGATATCGAATTTTAATTATCGGATCCAGATCTATCCCATACCAGCGCATTTTTGGCCTGTTCTTTATCTAAGTCGTCAACATTGTCCGACATCGTTTTGTGGTCACTGGTCAGCAGTTTCCTATATATCTTATATGGTCAGTCAGCGTTTTAGTGGACTCTTTTTAGTCACGTGATCAACCTAACACACTTCGTGAAGGGTTGACTTTTGTTGTTAACGGAACTTATCGGTGGCCCAGTCAAATAGGAATTGTTAACAACGGAAGTTCCGTTGACAACTAAATGTACCAGTCGAATAGGGCCAATATTTCAGTAAATGCACCAAACTCCTGAGTCCTCACAGTGATCTCCCTTGTCACTTCGTGCTTCAGCGTAGCGATTATGGGAGATAACTGCGTTGGCGGTTGTAAATGCACATTCCAATGTATTGTTTTTGGTTTCATGCCGATTTTAAGCTAGTTTTAAGAAATAACGTTTTAAGCTAGTTTTAAGAAATAACGTATGCTTGCTTTTTTAAAGTTTGGCCCACTTAGAGTAAGATTCCTACAAATTACGGTATATAAATAAATGGTTTTAGATCGACTTGAAGCCGGCCAGAAGATTTATATTTCAGCGGAACCGACAACGGATAACACTCCGTAACAAAGAAATATTTTGCTTTACAATTTCGAAATTGAAAGAAATAAACAATTTCGAAACGGAAAGGAATAATGTTATATGTTATTGAATACTTCGAGCATAATGTTTTCTCTAACTAAACTGTGACAGAATTGTCCTTGATAAATTGACTTAGTTTAAAACGATTAGTCGAAAGTTTTAGTAATTTAAAAATGGAACAGAAATCAAAGTGCTGAATGTACTCGTCCGGGGCTCGTTTCTATTAAACAGATTGGTGTGTGCTTATGGGTTAAATGCATTAATCCTTTCCCCGTTGCAGATTCACGGAGGAGATAATGACACTATGAATAATTATTAGCTTTTTTTTTAATAATGACAGGATTATTTTGGTTCTAGTAGAAACTACAGTCGAGCCTATTATATTTTCATAAACGAAAAGAGAAGACCTTGATCAGATGCATGGCACCTGTAGGATCTGTCTGATCTGAGTCTACTCCATTTGCAATGCGTGAAAAGATGTTTAAATGAGGGAAATGGTTAAGCAAAATAATAGCTGTTCACTAACAGCACTTTCTTTTATTGCTAATTTTACAGAGGAGGCTGAAGTGTTTGTTAGATAGATAGATAAATGTATTTCAATATTAAGACATGGTTACAATTTAGCAATTTAAATCAAATTAAAATATTTCTTTCCTATGCAGTGACCTCCGTTAAACAGGAAGTGTCCTTTCTGCTCTAATAGGAAAATTAATATAACCTACTTATTAACTTGAGATACTGAAATATTCATGAAATCTGCGTACAGCTTACATTATAAAAAGTGTCAGATATGTCATTTCTAAACTTATGATTAATAGAAATTGTAGTAAAGACTTGAATAATAACGCATAAACATGACGGGAATAAATATCGTTTTGATAATATATAGTCACTATTCCGATTCAAATAGACATTTTAAATTGAATTTTAATTTCATTCATTCTTAGCAGTAGTAGGGAAGTATGAGTTGGGCAGAATGCCTGCTGCCCCTGCTGCTACTGCTGCTGTCACGTGACCGATGACGTCACAATAGGGAGGGTATCCTATGACTGCCTAAGAACAATGCGGAGGGCGTCACGCTCATTGACCGTGACTTAACAATAGACTAGCACAATCCATTATGGCGTACGAAGTGGTTCATAACTCTCCAAAAGCGCATGATGCGCTTTCTAAACCGCATCATGCGCTTTAGAAAGCGCATCATGCGGTTTATAAACCGCATCATGCGCTTTACAAACCGCATCATGCGCTTTCTAAACCGCATCATGCGGTTTATAAACCGCAAGATGCGCTTTTGGAGAGTTATGAGCCTTTCGTACGCTATGTGCCGAACCGCGACGCCGAACCGCGACCCTTTAACCAATCAGAATTACCCTTACATAAAAAGGTAAGGTATAATCAATGAGCAACCGCGCATTCGTTGTGCATTGCGTCGACTTTGAGAATATCTTTCTCGCTGTATGTATTTGCACGAAGTAAAATCTGTATTTACTTCGTGGTATTTGTAATATTAATTATGAACCTCAAACAACGGAACTATAATTGTTCTGATACTGATTTATGACTTAGATTTAGAAGTTTTACGATATTGATCTAGATCCAGCCTCAAAATAACCGGAGTATCTAAAACAGAGTAGCGTTAGGTAACGTATAAGTAAATATGTTGTATCTTTTTATCTAGAGCATGTAATCTGTAGGTATTTCGAGGGATTTATTCTGTGGTACAATATTACATGTTAGTAGCATAAAATTGGAGTTTATTGCTTAATTTTTTTTTTTTTGATTGGTAAGTCGACCTTCGGTCCATCGAGGCTCCCAATCCAAAAGTAAAGTCATGTAAATATCGGGGTGCGGAAGATCGAGGCAACGCACCGAACAGAAAAGATGCTCCATTTATTTCTATAGTTCTTTATTTATATTTATTTCATATGAATCAATTCAAGCAATACTGTTTTACATCTGTATCAAATTAAAATAAAGTAAAGCACCTAGTTATAGTCTACTTTCAGTCCGAAGGACCGCTCAACCGACTGTACAGCCGATAGTTATATTTTGTTACGCATATCACGAAGTAAATACTTCGTGCGCATATTTTGTGTTTTTGCTGTTTATTTTGACTAAACTATCCGGTTAGCTGTACATTTTTAAGAACGACTTTCCGGCTATTGCAGCGCAACTTCTTGGTTTAAATATATTTTATTACTGGAAAATGCAACTTTTTGTGGACTATCGAAGCGGCCAGCATTTACATCGCCTTTACATAGAACGGAATAGTGGATTGTTTTAATTCATTTTTGCCACGTCATTGACTAGATAGTTCTCAACGAATATGAATAAAGAGGCGACAACTACTTTATTCTATTTATGTAGTTCTGTCATTACAAAGTTTGGTCATTCCTCAAAATATTGAAGCATGATTTTTATAGCACATTGAAGCAAATACTGAAATGTTTGATCCAAACATGGGGCTGGAAAATAAATTAAGATAATGTAAATCATAAATTACCTTTGTGTGAGAGTGTCATATTCCAAATAGAATGGAGCACAAACTGCTTTTTACACACTCTGCCAGCTTTATGGCTTACCTGATTTCAAGCCCATCAGTTCTAAGGCATTTCACTTACAAAGGGGATCAATTAAAACCTTCACAACTTTGTGGCAAACAGTTTGTAATGTAGAAAATTGAAAGAAACTGTGACAAACAATGCATTAACCCTCGAAAAAGGTGTTAAATGACACTTGGTACTTCTGTATGTAGCTTGTGACCAGAAGGAATAGGTAGAAGGAACACAGACTGTATGTCCGTCCGTCCGCTCACGCGGATTGATAGTTATGTGACACTGAGAACAAAATACCCTTTGTGCCCCCCCCCCCCCCCCGTAAACCGGAAATTTAATAATGAATAATTTAGGTATATTTATGGAGGTGTCTACTTAATACAGGGTGAAATCTGCCAAAGAAGCTTTCTGCATGACTTTCAACCTGTATTAAGCATACCTGTCTGAAATACCAGTACTGATACTTAAATATTTCTATAGTCTAATAAATAAAAACATTGTATGAATGTTTCAGCATTTGATACGATATACAAAAGTTATCACCTCATTCAAGAATGTCCAGCAAAGCACTGTGTCCTTTCCACAGTTTGTTTGCTAAAAATATTTTGCTTAATATAATTTTTTCTTCAAAGTACCAGATTTCTCCTAAATTAACACAAATTGAAAATCTAGTGTGTCAAATTGTTTTGATCTTGATCATCCGTTGAGGTACTCAACGGATAAGCAGTCATTCGGACTGAAAGTAGACTATAACTAGGTACTTCACTTTTTTTAACCGGGAGACCTGTTTTTGGATATGTATTTATGCCATGAATATTAATTACATGATTTTTATTATGGCATAATTATCAACACTGAAATTCATGCCATGGTAGTAACTATTGAATCAGGTCTACAGTAAATCCCCTCTTCAGCGACCACCAAAAATGGTGTAATTTGGGATTAAAGCAAGGCTCACACGCTGTCTCTCTCCCCTCTATCTCGATCTTTCTCTGTCCGTCTATCTCACTATGTCTCTTTGTCCCTGGCCCACTTACTCGCCATTCACCCTATGTTTCTAAGTTACCCTTCACTCTCTCTATTTTCTGTCACTATCTTTCTCGCCCCCTCTCTCTCTCTTTCCTCTCCTCTTTCTTTCTCCCATCTCTCTCTATCGCACTATCCCCAACCTACATGTACTTACCACCATTTCATCCGTCTATCAATCAGCCTACCTCTCTTTCTCTATCTCCTCTTTCTTTCTATCCCGGCCATCCTCTCTATATATCTTCCCATCAATCTATCAAACCATTGTCAATTATCTCCTCTCTCACTTTTTCTCTCTCTTTCTCCTCTCTTACTCTCCAGTTCTCTCTTCCGCTTTCCTCTTTATGTGGTCGCCTTAGACGGAGTTTAGTGTATAATATTCCATAAGTAAACGGAGCAGATTTTGATAAGACGATTCTTGTAAGTCCCCAGTCTATCGTCTTTGTAATTGCGTTAAAAGACATACGTATGTAGCAAATGGTTGTGGCAAAAGTAGCCCTAATTCAGAACTGGGTTATGCTAGAGTCTTACGTAGGTGCTTCCTGTTCTTTCGTTCTGGATTTTAAAAGAAGTATATATGTTTATTTGTTACCTTTTGTTTGCCAAACTCTAGGAGCATTTTCACGCGTTTGCAGACTAAACCGATGACAGACAAGCCCTGTAGGAGCTGTCTGATCAGGGTCTGTTAGCTGATGACTCAATATAGACATGGCTCTACAGTTTTTGTAATAACCACAAATACCACTGTTAATATGCCATTATAAACTTTCAACTAATCGATATTCATAAAGTCAATATTGCTTAACCCTTTCTTCACATAAACGTATTTTCTCGCCTATACAAACAGAGCAGACCAAGATCAGACGTCTGAACAGTGTCTGCTGTGTTTGCTTATGCCGCTGCCTGCCTCTTTGTCTGTGTGTATGTCTGTGTGTCCATGTCTGTGTGTGTGTGTGTTTGTCTGTCTGACTGGCTGGCTGGCTGATTAGCTCTCTGTCTCTGTCTCTCTGTCTCTCTCTGTCTCTCTCTGTCTCTGTTACCTAACGCTACTCTGTTTTAGGTACTCCGGTTATTTTGAGGCTGGATCTAGATCAACATCGTAAAGCTTCTAAATCTAATTCATAAACCAAGCCATTTTCTCTCTTTTCTGTTATTCGTTCTGTTTTTCTCTCGCTCTTTCCTCTCTCTTTCTACATCGTTGTGTGCGCACGTGTGTGTCTCTCTCCCGCTAACTCTCGGTCTCTCCCTTTTTTCATTTTTTATTTCTTCTCTCTCGTTATATCTCCCTCATCTATCGGTCGATAACTGTGTAACAGTCGTTCATGTGCAATATGGGGACGCGACAAGGGGACATAAGTAGTCTGACATTTTTTTTAATCTCTTTAGCAATGACCTTTGTTCATATATACGTGAAAAATGCAACACTGGCATCTTTATATAACTAGTGAAATACCTGATATCCAATGTATACTTTTTGCCGATGACGTTGTGCTGATACAATTCACAAATTGATGCTATCTCAAATTCCTGTACTGATACGGGAATGGAAGTCAATTTAAACAGACATCATTGTATTTAGAAACAGCGGACCGCTACGATATTATGAACATTTGAAATTTAATAATACAATCATCCATACAACATCTGTCTATAAATACACGGGTTTTCTTTTTACTCCTAAACTTTCATGGACAGCAGAGAAAAGAAATTTTCTGCACAAGCTAAAAAGACAATTTATTCATTGAAGAATTATGAGAGACCTATATTAACTTTTGAATCCGAAATACGGGGATTTCAGTACTCAGCAACCATTGAGCAGGTGCAAAATCAGGTATGCAAACAGTGTCTTGGTGTAAACTATACGATTAACACTAGCACGACCCTTGGAGAATGTGGTAGACTTTCAAAGTGTGTTATTTATCATACAAAGTGCATCAAATATTGGTGTGAACTCTTAAATATGCCAATTCATAGATATCCAAAAACTCCTATAAAATGCTTAAGGCTCAAGATGACTTAGGTAGAGTAAACTTGGCGACAAACTTAAAAGAACTTTTGTTTAGATATGGTTTTGGTTTTGCCTGGCTGTCGCAACTAATTGGTGATGTTAACTTGTGTGTGTTACAATTTAGAAGAAGGTTAGAAAACTGTATAACACAAAACTGGCATAATGATCAAATCCATTTTAAATCCTGAAACATATCTGTGCTTGAATATACATTTCAAATTAAACAAGAGAGTCAGAATGGCCCTGGCATCGCTCACCAGACAATCAGAGGAGAAGGTTTTCAAAGTTTTCACTATGTTTCAAATGGAACAATTTATACAACTTTTATAGAGGAGCTGGACATGATGCTATGTGCCGAATATGAAAGCTGAGAATCTTCCAGTTTCAGAGGAGAAGATTTTTAGAGGAGAAGAGTTTTACTATATGTTTCAATAGAAAACAAGGAACCCCAGGGGCGGGCCAATTTTGACCCAAGGGGTATAATTTATATAACTTTTATAGAGGACCTGAACATGAATCTATGTGCCCAAGATGAAAGCTGAGAACCCTGTAGATTCAGATGATAGGAGTTTAAACGTTCAAATTGTTGACGACGCACGCCGACGGACAACGGACATCGGGCGATCACAAAAGCTCACCCTGAGCACTTTGTGCTCTGGTGAGCTAAAAGAGTTTAGCCCGTCCTAGGTATTCAAGTCATAAACTAAACGTTGAAACTGGGAGACATCTAGGCAGCGACAGAGAGTACAGACCTTGTGTGTATGCTCTGTAAAGTAGTACCAAGGCAATCTTGGTCGAAGATGAGCACCATGCTTTCTTTAAATGTTGTAGATATAATGATTTACGTCAGGATCTCTTGTTTAGACGTTAGAATGGCAGCGTTAAGTTGGCTGTCACTCGCAGTTCGTTATTCAAAAAACGAACAGCGAAGTATTACGCAGTTCGTTATTCGCATGCGAATAACGAAATAGCTTGCAATTGGACTTACGAATAACGAAATGGTCATTAAAAGCTATATTTAGCAGTAATTATTATGTGTATTGTAGACATTGTAATTTTGCAGTTTGTCTGTCATTCGAGCAACGAAATAGTTCGCACTTCAATGCCACAATATATTTAAAACACTGTAAATACACATCATAGTTTGATCAAATCTTATACAGTAGAACCCTTCTAGTGCGATCCCTTAATGAATAAACATGTGTGTCTTTTATAAGCAGGTGGTTGCTAAATGCAGGACGAAGGTAATGCAGAAAGCTACCCTAGGAGCTTTCTGCATTACATTTGTCCTCTCATTAAGCTATCACCTGCCTCTAACATATAGAATTATACCTCTTTTAGGTAGTTGCGTTAGAGGGGTGTGACTGTATATAAAATCCGGAGCCATTTTGCAAGTCGTCATTTGAATAACAAAATATTTCGCAGTTCAACCAGCTAATAACGAAACAGTCACAATAAGTTATAAACGCGTAGTGATGATGCTATTCTAGACACTGTAGACCCAAAAAACTGCTAATATGCTAGAGTGCGAAAATCAGAACAAAGGGGAATATTTCAAAAAGTATTGCATGCAGAGTGATGGACTTTAGTTACATCAATGGTCCTCGATGAGAGGAAGACACATGTGAAATATTAAAGCTCTATAATGATTAGTTTAGAAATGACAGCCAAAAAAAAGAAAGTGTGACGGACAGACAGACAGACGGACGGACGGACGGACGGACGGACGGATAGACAGACAGACAGACCGGATCGGACCGGACCGGACCGACCGGACCGGACAGACCAGACAGACAGAAAAGTGATCCCTAAGTGATACACTGCCTCTCGGCAGGTGACACAAAAACTAGTTCGCATTTCAAACTACGAATAACGCAATGGTCAAAATAAGTTAAAAACGCGCAATGATGTTCTCAACACTGTAGACCCAAACCAATGTGGACGCAAAGCTTGCATATAAAATATGTTGCCATTATCCAGTTCCACATTCGAATAACGAAATATTTCGCAGTTCGCCATTTGATTAACAAGAGTGTTCGGAGGAACACATGTGTCACCTGCTCGCAACTGACACAAAAACTGCTAATATGCTAGAGTGCGAAAATCAGAACAAAGGGGAAGAACTCAAAACGTATTGTATGCAGAGTGATGGACCTCAATTACATCAATGGTCCTTGATGAGAGGAAGACACATGTAAAATATGAAAGCTCTATAATGATTAGTTTAGAAATGACAGCCAAAAGAAAGTGTGACGGACGGAGAGACAGACAGACAGACAGACCGACAGACGACGGTTTCTGTGAATAATGTAAACCAAAGATTGCGGACTAGGAACTTAATTGTTGTCACAGTAGATATGTAAGGTCATGCCCATTTGCAAATGCAAATCTTATACGCCTAATTTGCAATGTAGAAATATTTTGACCATATTTTTTATATTTAGATAAAATCACTTGATAGTTTTAGGTAGGAGTATAATGCTATTTTACAGAAAATGTAAAAGAAATGGAAATACAGTTAAATAAAACCCACTCCAGCATACCGGCACTTGTGACTCCGGAAAATTCGACATAAGGCAGGAAGATCTCTTCGAGTATGTGTTTGTTTGCACTATATTTCCATTTTCACAAAAGCAATTTCGGCTGCCGACACTGGCAGTCAATTTCGGCAAACTTGTTTAACCCTTTCGCTATTCAATATTCATGTAAGAAATAATGACATCATGAATATTCATTTTCTGAAAAAAAAAAAAGCTTTTCTGTGATAAAAACTATAGTGCTATGTCTATATCCTGTCAAAATCAAACGGAGCAGACCCTGGTCATAGTAGCCGTCTGATCTGGGTCTATTCTGTTTGCAAATGTGTGAAAAGGCGTGTACGAACTCGTATATGAAGGAAAGGGTTAACAGTATATTTGCCACTCGATTGACCGGCACCTTCAGAGCATGTAGGCACGCTCGAAGCCTATGCCCGCTGGTATACTCGTATGTGTAAAATATTTGGCCCATTTCGTTATTCGGACGCAGAGCTGCGATGTATATAGTTATTCAAATAATAAACTGCGAAATGGCTCTATAATTAATATATATAAAGCATTGATTCAACTATGAGATAGGTCAAGTGTGACTAAAATATCATCATTGCGCATTTATAACTTATCTTGACTATGTCGTTTTCCGGAGTTTAAACTGCGAAATAGTTTGTTATTAGAATAACGAACTGCGAAATGGGTCCAGCATTAATATATTAATCTTTGAATCCACTATGACTGGGGTCTACACTGTCTGAAATATCATAAATGAACACTTATTACATATTTTGAACACTTCGTTATTCGGAGGTTGAAATGCAAAATATTTCGTTATTCGAATAGCAAACTTCGAAATGGCCCCCGAATTAATATACATGTATAACTCTTTGAATCCACTGTGACTGGGGTCTAGTGTCTCTAAAATATCAATATTGCGCATTTATAACTTATTTTGGCCATTTCATTATTCGAATAACAAACTGTGAAATGGCTCCGGATTTAATATATAATATATCTAATCATGGATTCCAATATGACCTGGGTCTAGTGTGTCTAAAATATCACCATTGCGCATTCATAACTTATGTTGGTCATTTCGTTATTCCGAGGTTGAACTGCGAAATATTTCGTTATTCGAATAACGAACTGCGAAATGGCTCCGGATTTAATATATATTAGATCTAATCATTGATTCCTAAATGACTTGGGTCTAGTGTGTCTAAAATATCACCATTGCGCATTCATAACTTATGTTGGTCATTTCGTTATTCCGATGTTGAACTGCGAAATATTATGTTATTCGAATGACGAACTGCGAAATGGCTCCGGATTTGATATATATTATATCTAATCATTGATTCCAATATGACTTGGGTCTAGTGTGTCTAAAATATCACCATTGCGCATTTATACATTATTTTGGCCATTTCGTTATTCCGAGGTTGAACTGCAAAATATTTCCGTTATTCGAATAACGAACTGCGAAATGGCGCCGGATTTTATATATAAATCAATGATTCCAATATGACTTGGGTCAAGTGTGTCTAAAATATCAATCTTGCGCATTTATAACTTATTTCGGCCATTTCGTTTTTCGGAGGTTGAACTGCGAAATATTTCGTTATTCGAATAACGAACTGCGAAATGGCTCCGGAATTAATATATTATCATTGATTCCATTATGACTTGGGTCTAGTGTGTCTAAAATATCATCAGTGCGTATTTATAACTTATTTGGTGTCTAGTGCGTATTGCATGGCTTTCATATGTTGTCTTTATTATGGTTTGCCACGCTATGTACACTTTTTACCGAAATAGATCTATCTATATACTAGTATCTATTAATTCCACTATGACTGGGGTCTAGTGTGTCTATAAAATCATTATTACGCATTTCTAACTTATTTTGGCCCTTTCGTTATTCGGAGGTTGAACTCAAAATGTTTCGTTATTCGAATAACAGACTGCGAAATTGCCCCGAATATTTCATATAAACTTTGAATCCACACTGATTCGGGTCTACAATGTATATAATGTCTGTGCTCGTTTATAACTTATTTTCACCCTTTCGTTATTCGAAGGTTGAACTGCGATTCCGTCGTTATTCGACTAACAACTTGAGAAAAATTTCGTTATTCGAATTGCGAAATTGCCACAGATTTTATATATCAGCTTTGAATACACACTAATTTGGGTCTACAGTATCTAAAATATCATCACTGCGCATTTACAACTTATTCTTACCGTTTCGTTATTCGAAGGTTGAACTGTGAACTAGGTCGTTATTCAAATGGCGACTTGCAAAATGGCTCCGGATGTTATATATTAGCTTTGATTCACATATAATTTAGGTCTTCACAAACTGCAAACTTGCCAGACTTTTATATGTGCTCACGATAATTCGGTTCTACTTATCTAGAATATAATTACAGTTAACCCCTTCTAATGCGAACACAAAAAAATGGGCATAATTCTGTCTGGAAGAGGCAGGTGGTAGCTATAGGAGCTTTTAGCATAACTATAGTCCTGCATTAAGCAACCACCTTCTTATAAAGACAGCTATGGTTTACATATAAAATTATGACCCCTCATATAACAAAGTGACCCCGTAGTAGATCGACCGGGGGTCAATTTACTATATAGTACTATGACCCCGGCCATAGTACTATAATCGTCTCTCTGTCCACGTCTCTCGGTCCATGTTTGTTTGTGTGAGAGAGAGATATATATAAAAATAGAGAGAGAGAGAGAGAGGGGTAAGAGAAAGAGAGAGGGTGTGAGGGAGGAGAGGATGTGAGGGAGGAGGGTGTGTGTGTGTGAGAGAGAGAGAGAGAGAGAGAGAGAGGGAAAGGAGAGAGAGGACGGACGGACGGACGGACGGGCAGACAGACAGACAGGCAGGCAGGCAGGCAGAGGATGGGGTGTGAGGGAGGAGAGGAGGAGATGGTGACCGTGAGAGAGAGAGAGAGAGAGAGAGAGAGAGAGAGAGAGAGAGAGAGAGAGAGAGAGAGAGGGGGGGAGGGCGGACGGACGGACGGACGGACGGACAGGCAGAGGATGGGGTGAAGGAGGAGATTGGGGGTTGGAGGGGAGCGAGAGAGACAAAGACAGATAGACAACATAGAGGGTCAGGGCTGGATTTCATGCGAATTTGTTTCAGGTAAATATTCATATCCTAACCCTTATCGTGCTGAAAAATACTGCCCACATTCTGAAAAGTTGCATTTGTAGCGTTTGACATTGGTGCCTGAGTGTCGAACAGCTGAGAAACCTGGTGAGATATCGAGTAAATTCGGTGTCTCATCGAAATCCAAACAATTTGCAAATACGAGTCTGATCGCGCTGATAAGGGTCAATACATTATTGTAAATAGCTTCCTGTTGAGATTAAGACCGGTGGCCCGCTGTTTTCTTATCTGGGGACTTACCGCCGTGATATATGGTATTGTTTAGATGTGTCAGTTACAGTCCACTGACTGATTGACCAATAAACCATTAGGGAGGTGACCTGACTTATGGTCATTTTTGATTGGACATCTTTGAATATAGAGGCATATCTTCAGTCTCGAGAAAGAAAAGAAGTAGCTTTTCCGTAGACATTTTTAAACTGATTTGATTGCCACACAGGGTTAAATATAACTGATTCGCAATACATGGGTAATTTGTTGAAAAGTCGAACGACGGTCATCTTCCTTATTAATCTTTTGTCTGTGGGTACAAGTCAATGCCTGTAAACACAACTCGAAGTAAAAACTGCGTGTAATGTTTTAGGCATATAAATCCATAGATTTTGAGAATTTATCTTTAACCCTTTTCCTATTTAGTATTCATGCAATAGAGAATGACCGCATAAATATTTATCAACACAATTTTTATATTGTAAACTTTTCAACCGATTTTATTTTGCCTTGATAAAAACTGTTTGGTTTCTATATCATACCAAACGCAAACAGAGCAGACCCTGATCAGACAGTTCATGTCTGCACCATCAGATCTGGGTATATACTTTAATTTCCTTTATTCCCATAACTATGCCTTTCTACGCCTTTGCAAACAGTGTAGATCCATATCAGATGGGGTCACTTTACTTCGTTACACCGACAAGTCGTCTGTTTTACAGCTTACCAGCATACCAAACATAAACAGCAGAAAACACTACGTTTACGTAACAGAATAAATTTCATTTAGTACAGATGCAAAACAATAATTTTACAATTAATTCACATATAAATGAGTATAAATAAAATACTATAGCAAAAAATACAGCATCTTTACTTTTCGAAGCGTTGCCTCGATCGTCCGCCCGCCGATATTTACACATGTACACTGCCGACCCAGTATTTTTAAAATATATGTACATGTAACGGGGTCCTTTTTTGGTTGTAGAGATCTAAAATATTTCTTATAGAATTGATCCACATAGAATTACATTTTCATTGAACAAAAAACGTCCATAATGTTTTCATTTAAAGTTAAATAAATTTTGATCAACGTATCTGTTCTGTAATAGGATTTAATTAGCCTATATCTAGATAATACAATTTGTAACAACAGTTCTGATTGGCTGAGAGAAATCATAATATAGCCCGAACCGTGATCAATAAAGTGCCAGAACCGGTGAGCTGAACCGCAAGATGCGCTTTGAAATGCTGTGACTATCGCGTACGAAAGGTCCAAAACTATTAAACCGCATCATGCGGTTTAGAAAGCGCATGATGCGGTTTAGAAAGCGCATCATGCGGTTTATAAACCGCATGATGCGCTTTACAAACCGCATCATGCGCTTTCTAAACCGCATGATGCGCTTTTGGAAAGTTATGAACCGTTTCGTACGCCATAATCCATAGAGGTCACGCTGACCATCCCACTTTCCACAGAAGGTATCCTACGAGAGCCCTAGAACAATAGGGACGGAATCGTATGACACTGCCCAACAACAACGGAGGTCACCCCGACCATCCCACATTCCACCATTGCTGGGTGCCATCCCGCATTCCACCGTTGCCGGGTGCCATTTACTATAAAAACCTTTTAGGGCATTCGCAAACAGCGTAGACCCGGCTTTATAATCGGATTTAGGATCGGTTTCACCTCCATATTCTATATATACCATTATAATAGCGATTTACAATTTCGGGACCCATTTTTATATAAAGAATATTCTTATTCTTCCTGTCAAAGGCCTAGAACAATAGGTCTGTCCAATTCTTTATAATAGCGCTACACCTTTTAGATATAAAATCGTATCAATGTCGGAATACCCGAAAGTATATCGACCTTCCAAGGTGTCGATGATCCGATACAATGCCAGTCCTTTCGACCGTTTTGAAAGACGACACTTTTTTACCAGTGGAAGGACAATGTTAAATTTAACAATGGGATCGAGGTAACATCGGGACCCCTTATATCTTTTCCTTCTAAATGACGTCTATACGGTGGATTTATATCAAACCCATAGCAAACTGTCCATTCGTTTCTATCATATTTTGATTAAAATCCAAACAGTTTATAAAATGTTTACCGAATGACAAGTTTGTCTTTCAATACAATGTCTTACAAGCTTCACCGCCCACCGAAATACAAGACCGTTACGAATTACTCTGTAGCCGTCCAGCGTGAAAATGATAGATTAAATTTCTTCTGTTACCCTTATTCAAGATATTCCATATCAATTCTTTTATATTTACTCCCAATCCCTTAATATTAATGAATTAACTCTCATTAGGGTGCGCCTAATAAGTCTGAACATGTCCAACGGGCGCGGTTATTCTTTTGTTTTTATATAATAGAACATATTAAAAGTATATACCAAATGACTGGCGCGTCAGATCTAATTATAGATATTGCTGAACTCTGGGTTTACTCCGTTTGCAAAGACGTTGAAATGTGTATATATGGAGTAAATGATGCAGGAAAGGAATGGTGATTACTGTCAGTTGCAAACAGTGTAGATCCAGATCTCTAGACACCCCCTGATCACGGTCGGTACTGTTTGTCATTCAAAATATATTCACAAATTATACCTTTGTATACTAAATGGACCATTTCACTTTGACTATTCAGCACTCAAAGATTTAACCCTTTCCCTGTTCAATATTCATGGTAGAAATGATGACATGAATATTTATTAGCTGAATTTTTATGCTTTTCTTTACATCCTTCTTAGTAGAAAATATTAACTTTGAAAATATGCAGCATACGACATTTTTGCGCACAAATTACGTTGGACCCAAACCAATCGATATGGAACAAATGCTATATCCGATTACGATTTACGCTTTTGCTTTAACCCTCGACTGTTGGACACGCACTCTCCGTCATTTGTAAACGGTATAGAACTAGATCTAGGAGCCTCTGATTCGGGTCTGCATAGTGCATCATTCGAAATTGACTACTAAGTTTAAGCCTTTGCTACTAAATGTCAATATCGTGAAAATGATAGATTAAATTTCTCCTGTTACCCTTATTCAAGATATTCCATATCGATCTTTGATATTAATGAATAGATACTTACTGAGAGAAAATTATATCGATATATAGGTTTCAATAAAAACATTTAGTAGAAAGGATTAACTTAGAAAACATGCAGCAGACGACATTTTTGCACACAAATAGTAATGGAACAAGCGCGATATCGGCTTATGATTTACACTTGCGCTTTAACCCTTTAGTGTCGGACACGCACTCTCTGACATTTGCAAACGGTATAGAACTAGATGAAATGGTTACCAGTTCTAGGAGCCTTTGATTCGGGTCTGCAAAGTGCATCATTCAAAATTGTCTACTAAGCCTTTGCTACTAAATGGTCGAAGGGCTATTCCACTCTGAAAATCGGCGTTTAAAGGGTTAATATTGGTAAGATTTTACGTTCTACAAGTATCGCATTATAACTCGTATTCCCTAAATTATTTTATAATAGTAGAGCTGGTTATCCGTATATACGATATACTGTAACGTTTGAACCAAAACCAGTCAATAGAATATATGTATAAAAGTTTAAATACGGAGCACTGGACTGGACTTTCAATTATAGATATTGTTAACGTTTTATTTCGTAGAAACGCCTTTGTAAACCGAATAGACTAAGATCAATCAGTTTCTGTTGGAGCTTAAATATCGAGCCGTCTGATCTGGGTCTACTCTGTTTGCAAATACTTGAACAGGCGTTTATATGATGGAAAGGGTTCAGGCACATAGAATCTACTTAAACCTGGTTCGGGCGCCAACCGTTAATTTCAGCATTTAAAAATATATTGATCCGCGAGTAAATTTTACATTATAACAACATAGCGATCGTTAAAGCGATGCATATATCAACATCACGAAATAATTAGTAGTCAGAATCGCTTATCAAGACTAAACGCTTTTGGTGATCCCTTCTTTAGTCTATATAGATGACGTCATCGAGTTTTATACTCTCTATCTGTATTTGACACCTTCCGTAAAATTGGCTGTAAATGGAGAGGAATTTTAAAAAGAGAGAGAAAGGATATATACATGTAATATATTACGTTTTATTAGCCCCGCTAAATACAGTGTGTCGGGGATTAGGGCCGTCCCCCGGTCACACTTTACAATAACGGCATTTCAAATAAAATAGGTAAACAAATGTTGTAGAACGGATGTTCAATAACTGGGTCTGGCAGTTTGCGTTCGCTGTACACACGACGCTGGTGAACATTTATTACCAGTAAGTATAACCGTTTGGATTACACTCTGAACACCTCAAAAAACCCAGCTGGTTGGCGCCAATCGTTAAAAATAGTAAAGTCAGAACTCCTCCTCATGAGGCAGTGCCTCCTCCTCCTCCTCCTCCTCCTCCTCATGAGGCATGAGGCAGTGCCTCCTCCTCCTCCTCCTCCTCATGAGGCATGAGGCAGTGCCTCCTCCTCCTCATGAGGCAGTGCCTCCTTAGGAGGAGGAGGAGGAGGAGGCACTGTCTCATGAGGAGGAGGAGGAGGAGGAGGCACTGCCTCATGCCTCATGAGGAGGAGGAGGAGGCACTGCCTCATGATGTCGTCTGTTGCATGTTTTCTAAGTTAATCCTTTCTACTAAATGTTTTTATTGAAACCTATATATCGATATAATTTTCTCTCAGTAAGTATCTATACATTAATATCAAAGATCGATATGGAATATCTTGAATAAGGGTAACAGGAGAAATTTAATCTATCATTTTCACGATATTGACATTTAGTAGCAAAGGCTTAAACTTAGTAGTCAATTTCGAATGATGCACTATGCAGACCCGAATCAGAGGCTCCTAGATCTAGTTCTATACCGTTTACAAATGACGGAGAGTGCGTGTCCAACAGTCGAGGGTTAAAGCAAAAGCGTAAATCGTAATCGGATATAGCATTTGTTCCATATCGATTGGTTTGGGTCCAACGTAATTTGTGCGCAAAAATGTCGTATGCTGCATATTTTCAAAGTTAATATTTTCTACTAAGAAGGATGTAAAGAAAAGCATAAAAATTCAGCTAATAAATATTCATGTCATCATTTCTACCATGAATATTGAACAGGGAAAGAGTTAAATCTTTGAGTGCTGAATAGTCAAAGTGAAATGGTCCATTTAGTATACAAAGGTATAATTTGTGAATATATTTTGAATGACAAACAGTACCGACCGTGATCAGGGGGTGTCTAGAGATCTGGATCTACACTGTTTGCAACTGACAGTAATCACCATTCCTTTCCTGCATCATTTACTCCATATATACACATTTCAACGTCTTTGCAAACGGAGTAAACCCAGAGTTCAGCAATATCTATAATTAGATCTGACGCGCCAGTCATTTGGTATATACTTTTAATATGTTCTATTATATAAAAACAAAAGAATAACCGCGCCCGTTGGACATGTTCAGACTTATTAGGCGCACCCTAATGAGAGTTAATTCATTAATATTAAGGGATTGGGAGTAAATATAAAAGAATTGATATGGAATATCTTGAATAAGGGTAACAGAAGAAATTTAATCTATCATTTTCACGCTGGACGGCTACAGAGTAATTCGTAACGGTCTTGTATTTCGGTGGGCGGTGAAGCTTGTAAGACATTGTATTGAAAGACAAACTTGTCATTCGGTAAACATTTTATAAACTGTTTGGATTTTAATCAAAATATGATAGAAACGAATGGACAGTTTGCTATGGGTTTGATATAAATCCACCGTATAGACGTCATTTAGAAGGAAAAGATATAAGGGGTCCCGATGTTACCTCGATCCCATTGTTAAATTTAACATTGTCCTTCCACTGGTAAAAAAGTGTCGTCTTTCAAAACGGCCGAAAGGACTGGCATTGTATCGGATCATCGATACCTTGGAAGGTCGATATACTTTCGGGTATTCCGACATTGATACGATTTTATATCTAAAAGGTGTAGCGCTATTATAAAGAATTGGATAGACCTATTGTTCTAGGCCTTTGACAGGAAGAATAAGAATATTCTTTATATAAATATGGGTCCCGAAATTGTAAATCGCTATTATAATGGTATATATAGAATATGGAGGTGAAACCGATCCTAAATCCGATTATAAAGCCGGGTCTACGCTGTTTGCGAATGCCCTAAAAGGTTTTATTGTAAATGGCACCCGGCAACGGTGGAATGCGGGATGGCACCCAGCAACGGTGGAATGTGGGATGGTCGGGGTGACCTCCGTTGTTGTTGGGCAGTGTCATACGATTCCGTCCCTATTGTTCTAGGGCTCTCGTAGGATACCTTCTGTGGAAAGTGGGATGGTCAGCGTGACCTCTATGGATTGTGCTAGTCTATTGTTAAGTCACGGTCAATGAGCGTGACGCCCTCCGCATTGTTCTTAGGCAGTCATAGGATACCCTCCCTATTGTGACGTCATCGGTCACGTGACAGCAGCAGTAGCAGCAGGGGCAGCAGGCATTCTGCCCAACTCATACTTCCCTACTACTCTTAGCGCTATTTGATATCATTTTCATACTGATGTTGTTTACTGATAGTAAAATTCCAAATCTATAGACGTTCCTCCAAATTGGAACCGAAATCAAATTCGTCAAAACCTCAATCAATGGTTAATTCAAAGACCTATGCTAACACATAGATAAGAAACTACTGTATAACGCTAGGAGACCTATGCTAACACATAGATAAGAAACTACTGTAGGTGGCGGTGGTCTAGTGGTAACGCGCTTGACTGTCAGTCCGGAGGTCCGGGGTTCAAATCCCGGTCCCACCCGGAAATTTCAGAGACGCTTTTCCGTGTCTCCCACCCGCACATACTCTCCACCCAGGGGTTAAAATGGGTACATGTGAGGGTCACTCGCCGGTACTGCGGCTGCATGATTGCGCCATATGTTAGCAGTGCTCAATATTGTAGGCCAATGACTCAATGACCAGGGGAGTAAATGTACAGTCGGCTGAGCGGTCCTTGGGACTGAAAGTAGACTATAACTAGGTACTTTTTTTTTTTTTTTTTTATAACGCTAGGAGATCTTTATCCTGATGGGTCGTTTGGGTCTTTGCATAAAACTGTTTCGTTTGTGAACAGATTTTAACAATCAAGGTGCCATATTGTAGCTGAATAATTTCACTACACAATGATATGCTTATATTTCCTGAGCTTTTCTTACCTTCCGAGATATTTGCAAAAGTGACTCTGTTTGATTTGGTACATGCTAAGACTCATTCCTTATTTCGGCACGTGGCAAACTTTGATATTTTATAACACTACTGAAAAACAGTTTCATCTGTGATGATTATTTTTATTAATGGTATTCATAACCATTTTCCAATCAAAATATGCCATATTATTTTGAAGAAAGTATGCAAAACTTTAGAAATCTTGATTTTAAATGGCAAACTAAGGTAATTTTCATAAACAATAAGTAGATTGCAATTCAGACAGGTGGGTTGGGTCTTTGCACAAAACTTTTTTTGTTGATGGACACATTTTAACCATCAAGGTAGCATATTATTGTTGAATAATTGCTATACACAATGCCATGCTTATATTTCCTGAGCTCTTTTTACAACCACAGATATTTGCATACGTGATTTGGTACACTTGCTGCAAGATTTTGCGTGATTTGTCCAAGTTTCTTATCTATGTGTTATCATAGGTCTTTGGTTAATCTGGATGGATTCTTTTAAACCATCCAAGTGATCAGAGTCAGGTTAGTATTAGATTTACACATTAATAGATCTACATATTATTAATTTACTTGTCAACTGCTGAAATTACCAGACACACTACTTAGACAATAATTCTAAAGATAACACAAATATCTTGTTCATATTACGTTTCAATGTTATCATTCTCGATTATTATTATTCACTATTCAGTAATGGGCGACCTTTGATGCTTCGCATCAATACTTTTCTTGTTTGGATATAGGCTGCCTGCCACTTAGGTTGGTTTTTAATTGGAAATGCGATATGCTTGGTCAAGCAACGACTCATTGAAGTTGAGCTACAGATAAAGGTACGTACTCAAATACTAAAAATCGTCATTTCTCCACCAAACACTATGTTGAGACCACTCTTAGATTCGTCTCTTCATGTGATTCCACAGTTCCTACCATGGCAAAACTTCCTGTGTCCATGTGTTATTACAAGTATTGTATTTAATATTGATGACGTCATTATTTCTTAATGACTATTCATGAAGTAAACGATCTGCGTTTAAGGACCAATAGGTTTATTAATTTAGTGGTGACTATAGAGAGTTTCTGTTGTATTCGTTAATATTCAGATAACCTTTTACCTCATGAATATTCATATAAGAAAATACTGACATGATGAATATTAATTAGATTATTTTTTATAATTGTATATGAACACACAACATTTTGCTCAGGCAGAAACTTTTGAATCAAATCTATATTTTGCTATATGCAAACAGAGTAGATCCTGATCAGTGTCTGACCAGGCGTAAACTATGTTTATATTAAGGAAAGGGTTAATTGGTAAGCCATGAGCAATTACTTAGACTATAATGCGTTCGTGTAGCTGATTCCTACAATGCACTGGTTGATATGTTACAATATCAGACTCTTAATTCATTTATCATTCTGTACCAAGTTTCACGCCTAAATGACATACGCATTGCTATTAAAAATACGCTTTTTAACCGTTTACCTTATGAATATTGTAAGAAATTATTAACTCATGAATATTTATCAGCTAAATAAATACCATCTATAATGGTATATGCACACAGGACATTTCGACCGTGGCAGAAATTGTAGAATCAAATCTATATAATTCCAAAAGGAAACAGAGCAGACCCTGATCAGTTGGCTTCTACAGAAACCATCCGATCGGAGACTCTTTTTGCAAACGCGTCAAATGAGTCTCTATTGAGCAAAGAGTTAACTATATTTTAGTTCAGTTTTTCAGAGCAACTGATAAATGTGCGCACACGAGTCCTAAAAGCCTTATTTCTACACCAAAGCCTATGTTGTGACCACTCTTCAGAATCGTCTCGAAGAGACCACAACACTAAAGAGTGGTCACAACACTAAAGAGTGGCCACAACACACAACACTAAAGAGTGGTCACAACACTAAAGAGTGGTCACTAAATAGGACGTGGTGGAGAAATAAGGAAGTTATTCTTGAACATGTTTTATCTGGAGCTCTGGGTTTTGTTCTAAATAGCAACTGGCAGTCCCATGACTAATTTATCAAACATTTCACTATTTATAGGTTTATAGAGGACATAAGGGCTATTGACTAGGCACACAATTACATGGGTTATTTAGGGTATCCAAACTTTTATTTGATATATAGTCTCCTTCTAAATCTGTACATTATAAACAGTAATGTTCAGTTTTTGTATCATAAATTCAGCCCAATCCTTTATTGAACGAACATGCATAAAGGTATCATGAATATCAGGCACGGATCCACGATTTCAGATGGGGGCGTAGATTTTTATTTTTAGGGGGCGTAGATTTCTAAAAGTTGTATGACATCACTTGAGTGAGGGAAATAAAAAACCCCCAGATTAAATCATTGTTTTATTGATTTTTATTATATCTAGATCTAATAAAATTACACAAAAAAGTTTGTTTGGGCAATTTAAGCTGATGGTAGGGCGTATGTCGGCTCTGCCCCTCTATATCTGCGTCTGAATATCTATTAAATGATTTTTTTTTGCAATAAAATATGAACATATGAATATTTGACCATAGCAGAAGCAATATAATCAGTTCTATACTATTCTACAAGCAAACAGAGCAGACCTTGATCAGACGACTCCTACAGGAGCTGTCTGACCTGGGGTCTTCTCTGTTTGCAAAGGTGTCAAAAGGCGTATATACCAGGTAAAGTGTAAATAGACAACGCAATCAGGCAAACATATAGTAAAGCATCGCCAAAACGTCCACTAATATGAAGTCTAAAGCTACTCATTAAGTGACCGCTATCGAGAGTGTTTACTATACATTTCTTTTCTAAAAACAAAGCGTCTGTGGAAGAAGATAATCCGCTAGGCGCTTGGTTCAGTTCTGGTGTCTTTTTACAAATCGATATCTATCCTACATCGATTCTTGAAGAAGCATTTTCAAACAGTGTAGATCAGCATGAGATGTCGGGTAATTTAAACTTTCGTCAGGATCCACTCTTTTACTGTCACTTGGTAAAAATCTTGAACGAATCAGGCGCATAGAAAAAAGCAGCATATCAGAGTCTGAATCAACATCAACTTTACAAGTGAGATGAGGTTTAATTCTCAAAGTAAGGTTTTCCTACTTATATATTTAAAAGCTGACCTACCGTCCACCGGTAAGCGTGTACCGACCGTCAGTGTCCGAGGATATCTCTATCTCCTCGCCATTGGGTATTCTGTGGATCACGGTATAGTCTGGCAGGGGATTACCTTCCGCAAAGCATTCCAGACTGACCGAGAAAACTTCCCCAATGGTGTCAGCCCGGGAGTCGGAAACCACGACAAGGTTGTGGGGCTGTATCGTGAACACAGGACCCCTAGCCGCAAAGTTGGGATCTGTCAAGTTTGTGCCGTAACCTGTTGAGTTATTACGTTGTACATGATTCGTCCAGCAGAAAAAACACACATCACGGGTTCTGATATTTTGCCAGCAGTCTGGTTGAAACATAGAGGTCTGTACCGCTCCCTCAGATTCTTGTTATTATATAGTAGCCTATACCGGTATATAGGCCCCGAAGAGAGCGGTACAGACATCTATGGTTGAAACAAGATATCTGATCTGGGCATACTCTGTGCTTCAGCTTCTAACCATTGTGAATAAAAATGTTGCAAGCATAAAACAATATTTACATTCGCCCTGCAACGTCCTTATATAACCTTATTCTAAAAAGAAAGTTGCATAACCTCATGAACACCGGAAGCACGTCATTCATTTCTTAAATTTAAGAAATACAATGGAATATAAATATAAGAAATAAATGACGTGCTCCCGGTGTTCATGGGTTATGCAACGCATAGCTTTACGAGCAAAGATTCACGTGAAGCCCTTCGGGCTTCACTAACTTTGCTCGTAAAGCTATGCGGTGCATAACCTCATGAACACCGGAAGCACGTCATTCATTTCTTAATTGCAAACATTGTATATGCAGATGAGGTTACTACTGTAAGAACGAGCGAATATGATCAGGCATTGCATTGTTTGCTTCATATTTTCCATGTAGAAAAGTAATCTGTACAGTCTATATTCTACTAAAATAGATCCGATAAAATACTATTTCAAAGAAAAGGTCACTTAACCCTTTCCGCCATACAAACGCCTTTTCAAACACTTGTAAACAGAGTAAGCCCAGATCAGACAGCCACTATAGGAGCTAATGAAGTTATAATAGATCTGGCTCTACAGTTTCTACGAATATCAACACTTCCTGTATAATATGCCATCATTAATTTAACCTAATTGATATCCATCATGTCATTAATTCATCCAACTAAGAAAGTGTTAAATAGATGTAGTGACTACACAGTGTCTATTATTGTTTCACATGTATCATAATCTGTAGTAATTTGCTCAGTAGTTTCACATATAGTGTAACACCTAATCATAGTTGTAGTGTGGTTTTGCAATGTTTGAAATTCAATGAGACCCCTTTTCCCTCTTCTCGCGATAGATATATTGATTTGACAAGTTACCTGATGGAGACGCCTTTTGACGCCTTTGCAAATCGAGTAGACCAAGAATAGACGGCTCTTGTAGCTCATGAAATAATACAACCACATAATTCTACATGTTCTACAATTGTAAAAATTCATCTAGTTGTTATTCGTATAGTCATAATTTCTTACATGAATATTTATCAGTTAATGGGGTAACAATACGCTGCAGACGCAGATAAGTATCAGAGACAGTCGAAGTACCTGCTCCAGCACACGCTACAGTAAAACTGCTAACCACTTCTAATTCTAGGTGTTTAAAACAAGGTAGTTTATTGCAGGACGAAAGTTATGCAGAAAGTTCATACTGGAGCTTTCTGCATTACTAAATCGTCCTACATTAAGCAACCGCCCTGCTCTTTAAGTACCACAATTAAAATCTAAGGACAACAATGGAAATAAGAGTATCTATTACTCTGTTTGTGTCCTCCTTTGCATATAATGTTGATTGACATGGCTGTTTTAAATCATACATATTGTTGCTTGTTTATTATGTGTGTTTTTAATAAAAGATTACCATGTGATTGTACATTATATGTTGAAATAAATCTATCTATCTATTTTTAAAGACATCAATGTCTATTCATCACACGATCGCTTTAGTGTTTTCCGCTTTAGTTGTTCTGCATAAAGTCACAACAATCTCTTATAAACTCCAGTAAATCTAATTACAAAACATGTTGAGAACATACTTACTGAAGCCTCTGTCTTCCTGGCTTATTCTGTACGCTTCTGTCTGAAGTATCTCACAAATGAAAGGAACCTCGTGATGGCGAGACACTCGTGTCCACCCAAATGGCTCGACTGGATTAAAAACAAGTTTTTCAACCAAAGCACTTTAATAAAATACAACACGTCTATCCAATTAATATGGTATGAGTTTTTAGTAAAAAGAGTAGATAACGATACGTGCTTGTGCTTTCGAAGCAAATACAAGTACACAGCACTAACCCGAATACTAAAATTGGCATAATTATCGGTCTTTCACCCTTTCAATCCTGAATGTACATGTACTGTCATTTGCAAACAGTGTAGACCTAGTTCGGAGGGCTCCTAGAGCAGCCGTCCCATCAGGGTCTGTACTGAATGTCATTTAAAAGAAAACCAGAAATCCTTTTGCACGTGTAAGTCTTTTTTTACTGAGTGGACTATGTCGTTAAACACAGATTGGTTATTCCACTCTGATAAGTCAGGGTTGAAAAAGGTTAAGAAAAGCGGCAGCGTAATTGAGAGAGAAATTCGCCTCTTGGAGATCTTGGGAGTCTCCTCTTGGAGATTTCTGCATGACTTCCACCCTGCGTATCGAATTAGTTCTCAATTCCGTGTTACAAAAAGTTGTAATAGTTGGAGGTGTTTCCTATATATTACTATATATTCAGACGGACCAGTTCGTAGCTAGACACAAATGTTACTGTGCCAATGATATCCCAGTAACCACAAAGCATGCATCTACAGCTTGGAAGAAGTCAACTGGGTCCATTTGTAACCTTTCAGCAATGGAACTGGGATTTGCAAGTGGCAACTAGGTTCATCATTTGGACTAATTATGTCTAATGTTTTAAAGCTACACGTATATCGGTTCGACTACTTACAATAATAAAGGCATTTCGTGCAATAAGTAGTTAGAGTTAAACGAGGATTACTGGATCTTAAGACTAGCGTGTATGTACATGTTAAGGCAATACACGAGTTCAACATGCTGAAATAATAATGCCTGCTCAATCTCGGATTTACTGAAAACTGACAATCCAAGTGTCAAACAGCCTCGATCCTGTTGAGAGGCCCAATTACCCGTCGTCTTATCTGGATCTATTTGCAAAGGTCAATCAAAACATGCTTAGTATCACTGTCTGTCAACAACTCCGGAAATAGCTATGTAAAAGTACTAAGTGAAGCGAACGTTGATTGACTGTGGATTAGTAAATCGATATATTTATATAGATTATGACATTTTCTAGCATTGCATTGCTTGAAATTAGTGGTAGATAGATCAACCAATGATTATATGGTTTCTGATCAATTCAAATTCAGGTATGTAAATCATTTTGGGTGCATTATTCTCGGATTAGTACAACCGAGATAGCAGCGAAAAGGTCAAAAACGTGTTCGCAATCGCTTTTCTAACCCTCCGACACACGATTTCACACATTCCTTGTCATCACACAGCGAATGCAATCTTATGTCAGCGTTGATTGCAGAATACGATCGAAATTGACTTTGAAATTGATAAAAGAAAAACAAGGTGTGTGTACGGCGAATAGGTAAATGTGGTATGAATATTGCACGGCGATTAGCTTCCGATGTGTACGGCGAATAGTAATATATTTTACAATTATGAAAACTGCTCGGCAAATAGCTTGCGTGGTGTGCAGCATTTTACGGCTAAAAATTATTTATAGTCGTTCCCTAAGGTCAGTGCGAGGAAAATAAACTGACACCGCATGTCTATCATGAAAATGCCATTGATCTAGAATTAAAATGTAAGTTGTGCAATAGCAACTGAGGAAACTTTCAGAAGGAACAAATGGCAGAATATACACATCTACTATTGCGCTACTTTCGGTTTTGACGGATCTGCACATACCAATGATTACAGAATTAATTGCTCATGAATACTCTCCGTCATTATGGTACTAACAATGTTAAGTTTTGCTGATAAATAAAGATTTAAGTTTGTATAGATTTGTTTTATGACCGATATTTTAGGAATTTGTATAGAATAATAAGTTATATTAAACATATTTTATTTCCATATTAGAGGAAATTTGTTCGGGTCACAAGTTCTTACAACATTAGATTTGACCCTCCCCATACAGAGAATTTATATATACATGACATGGCAAACAAAATTAACTTTAATAGAAGTTTCTTTGAAAGAGAGAGATGCACAGAGAGAGAGAGAGGTAACATGTATATTGTAGTACGATCAGAGGACACTTAAGCAAGACATCTCAGCATATGAACATATCTCTGTAAGTCAGATATCTTAGCATAAGTTTAGAAAAAAAGAATATAATATCATACTAAGAGTCGGAACAAATATCGATAGTTATACTATAGGTGAAGCTAAAAACCTCCGTGATTGCTTTATTAAAACAATGTGCAGCAGCAAATATGTTTTTACGTCAAGATATATGCACGAATAAAGAATTAGTTTATTAACCACTTTGTATTTGAAAAGACTGGTGTTTGGTCTAAACAAGAAATTCTGCTATATTAATTGCAATGAGAGAATCCCCTGCGTAAACAAAGACTTGAAAAAAGTCAATATTTTGATAACCCCCCCCCCACACACACACACACACACACACACACGCACACACACTCACGCACACGCGCACACACCAGTCCAGTACCTTATTGACTTGAGAGTGCTACCTCTTTGGCATAAACTGACCAAATGACATCAGTCAGGCACACAGCCTTAAATAGTCAGGGAATAGTTGGGCAGAAAAAGGACATCCTTGCTTAACTCATTCTCTCGACTTATCAATCAGCTCTCGTATGTCACAGGCTGTAGCTGACTTGTATCAACACGTGTACAGAATTGCTATGCTATCCGGCTTTTATCGTGCCGCAGTAGATTATTTGATTAAGAATCTCGAGGACTCGGGCTCACTCCACACACCCGATGAGTATATTTTCTCTACAGAAACCCTGGTTACAGAATTCTTGATTAAATCATTAATGATGTTCTTCATATAAACTCATTTTACGCATTTGCAAACTGAGTAGATCCAAACCAGATGACACTTAGGAGCCGTCTGATCAGGATCTGCTGTTTGCTTATGACATAACATGTGTAGATTTATAGACCAAATTATTTTTTGTGAAAAGAAATATCTCACTTGAAAAATTTACATTACAAAATATGGCTAATATTCATGATGGCATTATTCTTGCATAAATATTGAACAGGTAAAGGGTTAAATAATTCTTACTAAATTTCTTTAGTAGAAAGGGATTAATACTATGAAAAGTAACTGTATATCAATACATATATTGAACATAGGAGTCTTAAAAGCAGGTGGTTACTTAATACAAGGCAAAAGTAGTGCAGAAAGCTCATAGGAACTTTCTGTATTAATTGTAGCCTATATTACGCTACCACCTGCCTTACACCATAATTGGACCTTTTTGATAGTCGGTTAAGATAGATTCTACTATATTCTTTGCCAGAAACAAATATCTGTATAGAAACACACATCTGAGCCTTTGCAAACGTAATAGGATCAGATTCATTTATCTGCTCTATTTGCTTTCGGATGGCTGTCATAAAGCAGGAAACGTATTCATGAAAATCCATAAGTAATGCACTTAAGAATAGAACTTCAACTTGAATGTTCTGAAATTGTTAAGTAGCATATTAAGGTAATTTAACTCACGGATACTTGTTCGACACTGTCGTTTAAGATAGCACACCTATTTAAAGCCTTTTCTTTCGAAAAATGTTGAAGCTATTCGCCGTACCTCAAAATCCCCTGAAACGCTATTCGCCGTACACCGTAAAAACTATTCGCCGTACACAATCCTACATATGAATTGTGTAATATCTTCTCACACAATGTATGGAAAGATACAATTTTTGGTATATGAAACAAAACAACCATATGCTTCGATTCGGCAGTTAATTCGTGAATATACAAATACAAGTTTCCTTAAATATGACCCAAATATCAAGCGGCGTTGACTTTTCCTCGCTACTAGGGAAGCATTTAACAGGTTAAATATGATGATATTGCCAAAATATGTAAGAGTTTAAACTCTGAGTGAAGTAATTAAATGTTCATGGACCCGGGAGTGCTTTATCTATGATAGTTAAGATAATGAGAGTTAAAATAACAAAGGATTGTCTTACATCGGGCTGGTCAGTTTTACCACTTTCTTCGCTTCGCTTAGTACTTTTACCTAGCTATTCCCGGAGTTGTTGACAGACAGTGAGTATGAGAAGAGTTAACCCTTTCGGCGCCTAATTTCTAATTGTCGTCTGAAAACCAATTTTGTTAAATCATTCGGTAACATAAATGTAAATTTCAAAGGAATAAAACACAAATATAGAAATAGAGTTTGAGACAAAAAGTGAAGTCCCTGATCAAACGCCGCCTGAGACTGCACTATTTGTCGAGGTGCATTTTTGCGACAATCGCGGTGAAAGAGTTAAGTAGGTTTATAAACAAATATTTACCGACTTTGTTCTACACTATAGAAAATACCATAATTTGGAAAGATCTTGCTGAAGCACGGCCTACTGACATGACACGAAATAGAGTTTTTGTCTGTTACCATAGGTGAGAGACTTACGATCTGTTCTGTAGACGATTCTTGTATAATTGGTCATTCTGTCCTGCTCGCTGGCCCACCACTGAGCTGACCGGTCTATATCGGTACCATCGCCTTGCCATTTCAAGTAATTAAGTGTTATATCGTTAACTATACCACTGGTATACCAGAGTTGCCTAGAATTGAACAAAAACTGTTTCAACTGATTTAACCCGTAATCTGCTGAATAATTAAAAATGACTCCTCCTCCCTTTCTGAATATTAACCCTTTCACCGCCAATGTCGCATAAATGTCCACGACAAATAGTGCAGTCCAAGATCAGACGTCGCCTTTTTCAAGGCGGCGTCTGATCAAGGACTTCACCTTTGTCCCAGTCTCGAGCTCTTTATCTGTGGTTTATTCCTTTGAAATGTGGCGCCAAAAGTGTTAATTAAACAAAAATGTATATCAAAGTATATCACTGCGGAAAAATATTTGTATGGCACACAGTGCAGACTCTGATCAAAGGGCTCATTCTGTGTCCACTTTGTTTGCAAAGGTATTGATTGATACTTGATTCTCGCATATTAATGGTTAAGCCCCATTCACAAAAATATGTACCATGAGCCGATTTAGTTTTATTTGAAAGGATGCTTGTTGCCATTCGATATTTACAAATAAAACGGTAGTTTAGGAAAGGAACAAATGCGCATCCTAATTTCATAGTGCTCCTGAAATAGTTTTTTATATTTTTTTTTAATTTGGGTTTCCACTGGTTGCCTATGGACCTTTTAGCGACGCTATGTTTAGCAAAAAGTGACATTGACACAGAAATGAAAACAGTTATGTTTATAGCAGCATCTATAACGTACATACAAAATGTATCTTAATTGTATCCCCGCCGTGAAAAAAAATAATGTCTGCTCAAATTTGGAGTTGGTACAGTTTCGACTTCTTCGATTCGAACAAACTTTTGAGATACTATTGAGTGAGTGTCAAACAACGTGCATCATGATGAGACGAGTGAGTGTCAAACAACGTGTATCATGATGAGACCAGTGAGTGTCAAACAACGTGCATCATGATGAGACGAGTGAGTGTCAAACAACGTGTATCATGATGAGACGAGTGAGTGTCAAACAACGTGTATCATGATGAGACGAGTATGTGTCAAACAACGTGTATCATGATGAGACGAGTATGTGTCAAACAACGTGTATCATGATGAGACGAGTGAGTGTCAAACAACGTGTATCATGATGAGACGAGTAAATCGGTGTTTCATCTGGATCCAGGCTGTTTGAAAATGCGAGTAAAGTCACGGGTAGCTCATTTTCTTAACTCGAATCTAACTGTCTTTTACAACAGGTAAACAAAAGCTAGAAATGAAACAATATGACACGAAATAGTTTATTTTATTCTTGTAGTGATCGGCCTATGTAAGGCATCTCCAACAGCCTTGCTGTTGGGTTAACTCTTATCAACTTGGTTAGAGTGTCGGACTAGTATTCCAGAGGTTCTGGGTTCGAATCCCGGTTGAGGCCAGTAACTTTTGCTCTTTAGAATTACTTCATTCTGATGGAAATTCATCTAAGTGGTTGTATCATAGAGTCAAAAACTAAACTTTTTCAATTACACACACAAAGAAAATTTGGAAAGTTACCTGGAGCTTTCATCGACTTCATGTGAATTTCAACAGCAGACTGGCTGATTTGTATTAGAGATTTACACCACTCGATAAGGTGAGCGATGTTCACGTTTTACCCCACTCGTGCAATCTGCCAAACACGTAGGACACCATCGAGCGGTGTTAATCCCCAGTAGAAATCAACCCAATATGTTGACGAAGTCAACAGGAAGTCGACGAACACTCTAGGTTAGCTTTTTATTTTTCATTTTGAACAGTTTATTTCTTGATTACAGTTTATTTTGTATTCGCTTGTAGGCTTGTAACACAGTATTATTCTACGTCGTTCAACAAATTCAGCAAGAGATTCGGGATGCTTACATATCGATCAACTAAGTCTAAAGGCCATATGATAAATTGTGTTCAGTGGAATATTTGTCGACAGTCTATATATAGACAGTCCAGTATTTACCCGCTGGTGTCAACTGACGTCTCACCAGGCTCCAAAGGGACGCGTGTTTTGCAGTTTGGTAGAGAAACTGAATGTGTTGTATTTTAAAAATGAAGCAGGTGAACATTTGGATAGATACCAATTTGTTCAGCAGGCCAAGGTTTCATTACCCTTTACCCTTAATGGAGACGCATTTGCAAACAGAGTAATCCTAGGAGCCGTCTGATCTGGATCTGCCCTATTTGCTTATGAACCCAGGGTTACAGATAAGGGGAGTATTGGAGTATTTACCCAATTAAACTTGTGGAAAAAGCAATTGTTTTTCAAAACAATGAGTAACACAAAGCAAATAAATATAGCACAAAGCAAATTATTTTTAGAATACCTAATGAGAATATGAATAATACCCAATTACGAAAATTGCCAATACCCAATAAAAATTGCAAATACCCAATTCTGTAAAAAATTAAGAAGTAAATACCCAATTGCATAAAAACCTTATCTGTAACCCTGTGTGAACCCATACATGTCTGAGTCTACAAATTATGCCACTGACAAAAAATCTTGTTCATATGCCATAATAAAGCAAGAGTAAGCAAGAGTCATTTATGGAATCAACTTATGTCCACGAAAAGAGACTTCCGCAAACGGTGTACAGTAACATGTCATAACTTTCTAAGCGGCCATTCATTTATTGAACATAGGAATCTTAAAAAGCATGTGGTTGCTTAATGCAGGGCACACTTAATGTAGAAAGCTCCTATACTACTTACTACATTAACCCATTACCTAATATGCTATTTTAGATACAACCTCTTTGAATGAATCTACCGAAAACGAACATTAACGAGAGAAAAAAGGATTTTTTTTGATAATTCTGTAGTTTGAAACCATTGTGATAAATAGAGCATTTTCTCCTATATGAGCAAATGCTGTATTTATCACAATGGTTTCACAAATTGACTTTTACAGAGTCGTCAAAGGTCGTCAATATGAGGGAATGGGTTAAGCTACCGCCTGCCTAACAGTTCCATAATTAGACATCTTTGTGATGGCCGCTTAAGATAAGTCAATTACTAATCATCAAACTAGATAATAGATGAAACCGATCCTTCAAGAGATCCTATATGAAAGCTGTTTTGAACTAATTGACACTATAAGGTAACCCCTGTCTTAAGTTACCATCAAAGAGAGATCTCAGTCTGGGCCTTAACCCCTATTCTTTCATATACACGTGTTTTCAGGCATTTGCAAACAGAGTAGACCCAGATCAGACGGCTCCTATAGGAACCGTCTGATCAGGGTCTGCTCTGTTTGCTTATGGGGTTTGAAAGATCTGTTTCTTTACTTTCTAAAATGGCTACAAAACTCCATCATCCATATTTCATTATAACTATTTTGTCCATGACTATTCAATAGGTGTTAAAATTTGGAATACACACAGAACGGGGAAAGAGTTTAAGCCATCTTGTAGCTTAGCTTAATGCAGGACGCAGGTATGATGCGGGAGCTTTCTGCATTACTTTCGTCATGCGTTAAGCAATCACTTTCTTTTAAAGACACCTTCATTCGGTGATAAAGTTTTCGCTTTAGATGGGTTTCACTGTAATTATACACACTGTATGTTTATATGGAGTATACAGTCACTGTAATGTACACACTGTATGTTTATATGGAGTATACAGTCACGGATGTCTACAGAGAAAGACATTCTACAACGCTCTAGACAGAAGGTAGCTGAATACAGAACTAACGTAATACAGATAGCACCAACTCTCTTACATTTAGAGGGCAATTTGCCTTTTTCAAACTCCCATATTTTGCCATTAAATATTCGTTATAATGGGGATCTACTGTGTTCATATTGAGGAACATAGAAACTGGGACACATGTATACATAACTACATGTCATAAACGTTAGTTCCCTCTTCACAAAGTCAATTGGGTAACTTTTACGAGGTTTTTACATTCTAATGGCACTTACTGAAGCTCCCTAACACTGCGGAAGGCTGATCCAACAATATTAAAGCTGGTGTAGAAGACGAATTTACTTCTTATATAGCCGTAAAGGCTATAGACCTGCAGTTGCAAACAGCTTAGATCCAGATGGGACGCCAAGTAACTCAAGTCTAACCAGCATCCAATCTGTTAGATAATCAGTCAGTAGTTTCTCAAAAGTTAAAAGGAATCAGAAGTCAGTAAAAACTTCAAGAGTCTGAGAAGACACTTTTTGTAACTTTATAAGGGTTAAATAAACATTTCAGTTATAACACTGAATCTATATTTTGAGTATAATTCAAATGTTGTGCATTATGTGTGTTAAACACGCCATCATATTTTTTAATGCGTCTAAAAAATAATGACATCACGAACATTTATTAGAATTTTTATAATGTTTATAATGCTATAATGCTATATGAATATAGTATAGTTTTATTTTGTCCAAAAATTAAAAAAAATGGAATCAAATCTATATAATTTTAACAGAGCAGATCCTGATCACATGGCTCCTATAGTATCTATTCAAATCGTATGGCAAAGATCACACGACTGATGTGACAAGCGCTTTACTCAGGGAGTCGAATAGTAACCCAGTAAAAGTATGTAACGATAACAATTAAAGATCGCATTAACCCTTTCGCCGTCAATTTAATTTCGTCTTCTCAGATTTTCGTTTTCTTCAGATTTCAAAGGGGGGTTTTCCCCAATTTCTTAACCCTTTCCCTGTTCTGTGTTTATAACAAGTTTAATGTCTACTGAATATTCATGGTCAAAATGGCATTGATGAAATATGGAAGGTAGACTATTGCATTTTAGAAAGTAAAGTAATTGATCTTTCAAATTCCATTAGCTAACAGAGTAGACCCTGATCAGACGGCTCCTATAGGAGCCGTCTGATCTGGATCTACCCTGTTTGCAAACGCGTGAAAATACGTTTATATAAGGGAAAAGGTTCAAAGAACGTATCATATTTTCAAACAAGTTGGACCCTGATGACAGACCCCAGATTACCCGGCGTCTCTTTCAATTCTCGCAGTGGACGTTTTCACCTTTTAATCTTTAAAATCAATACCAGTGTACTGATATCAAGCGGTTTGGGTCATAAAGAGACGCGGAGTTACTGTATAGATACAGACTACGAGGGGGGATTGATAAGTCCGCTGCCTGTGGTAGAAACAGACCACTTATAAACATACCATTTGATGTCCATGTAGAAAAGGTGTTATAATCACTCTGCTGAGACAGAAGGATTTTTTTCTCTCTGTTGTTTGCCAGAATTTGATTCTCAAAGCTACTTACTATGAGTACTTCTAAGCAAATTGACAACGTTGGCCATCGCGCGATTATTCAATACCTTGGCCTCAAAGGCTTATCACCTAAGGAGATTCATGAGGACATGGTAGTAACATTAGGGGAGCTGCCCATGTTATAGCATGGTGAAAAAATGGGCGGTTTAAAATGAATTTAAACGCGGTAGATAGAGTCTTGAAGATGACCACGTCCTGGCAGGCCACCAACTGTCTACTCAAAGGACACCATTAATAAAATCCATGATATGATTATGGCAGATCGGCGAATTACACAGCGATACATTGCTACACAGCTGGGCATATCACAGGAACGAGTCCATGCAATTATCCATAATGATTTGCAAATGACAAAGGTTTCTGCCAGATGGGTCCCAAAACTTCTGAGTCTCGACCAGAAACGAGTTCGGTGCAACATGTCCAGGGAAAACCTTGCCATGTTTGAGCGGGATCAGGAGAAGTTTCTCAAGCAGTTTGTAACTGTTGATGAAACATGGGTTCACCACTTCGAACCTGATACAAAACAATAGTCAAAACAGTGGAAGCACACAGGATCATCACCCCCGAAAAAGCCAAGTCGACAACATCCGCTGGGAAGGTGATGGCCACAGTTTTCAGGGATGCGAAAGGTGTGCTGCTAGTGGATTATCTTGAAAGAGGTCACACTATTAGCGGAAGGTATTATGCTGACCTCATGAGGCAGCTTCGTGAAAAAATCAAGGAGATAAGGCGTGGCAAGCTGTCATTAGGTGTGCTCTTCCATCAGGACAATGCTCCAGCACACAAGTCCACTGTTGCCATGACTGCCATTCAGGAGTGTGGTTTCCAAATGGTTGAGCATCCACCATATTCACCTGATTTAGCACCCTCTGGCTATTACCTATTCCCCAAGATGAAAAAGGAACTCAGTGGCCGCCATTTTCGCACTGATGATGACGTCAAACAAGCTGTTGAAGCATTTATTGAGGCCCAAGATGCCACCTTCTACAGGGAAGGTATCCAAATGCTCCAACACCGTTGGACAAAGTGCGTAAGCTTGCAAGGTGACTACGTTGAAAAATAAATGAAAATATTGAGGTCAAACTGCTGCTCCCTGCCTCAGGCCACGGACTTATCAATCACCAAACATCTATGTGTGGTATGAATTAATCTAGATTACTCCGTTGTATATTTCTATTTTAAACATTAGTATTACTTATATTATTCTAAAAATCATCTAATACAACAAAATGCCTTAACCCTTCATATAAACATGTGTTCACGCATTTGCACAAAGAGTAGACCCAAATCAGACAGCTACTTTAGGAAGCGTCTGACCAGGACCTGCTTTGTTTGCTAGTGGACTTTAAATGATCTGTTTCTTTACTTTCTAAATTGGCTACAATGTTCCACCTTCCATATTACATTATAACTATTTTGTCCATGAATATTCAGTAGGTATTGAAATAAACCTAGAACAGAGAAAGGGTTAATCTTAATACATTACCTAATGAGTATGTGAGAAAGAATGATATTAAGGCGTATTTATGAAGAAGCGAAACTATAGCCTACCCTGCTATGCCGTAGACCCGAAGTTGCTGGACTATAAAACTGTGTTCCGATTGTGTGTTTACTGAGACGAGCGATGCACCATACCTCTGAAAGAAAGCCAAAGCCATTGAACCTTTACTCCAGGAATATTCACGTAGACATAAAATGACATCATGCATATCAATTAGATTTTTATAATGCCACATGAACACAAGAACTATTGGCCATAACAGAAACCCTATACATTTGTACATGTAACTCCATTTAATTCCATAAGCGAACAGAGCATGATCATACAACTCATAAAGGAGCCGTTTAAGCTGGCTCTATTTGCAAAAACGTAAAAAGGCATACTTATGTAGGGTTAATATTTCTTGGGGGTTTATGTGATTTTTTTTAAAGTTACTTTAATTCTTCAATAAAAATACAAATAATAAAGATAATGATATGTTCAACATTAAGCAGTCATCTGCCTAAAACGATCAAAATTATTCTTGTCCAGTTTAGAGACGTTTGTACCGTCATTCGCACCAAAATATGAGATGTATATCAAACAGGATGATGCTTTGTATTACCTTGTCTCATCTGGATTTAAACTATCTTCGAATATAACATTAATTCTCTTATAAATAGATGAACCGTTTCCCTATTGAATATTCATGTAAGAAATAATGACATCATGAATATCAAATTGGCTGATTTTTTATAATGGCCTATATATCTACATGTTTTTGTTTTTGGTATTGGTAGAAACTGTATAGTCAGATCTATCATAATGGCATAGGCTCAGCAGGCCCTGGTCAGGTGACTCCTACTGGAGCCGCCTGGTCTCGATCTATTCTGTTTGCAAATGTGTGAAAAAAGCATTTGTACGAGGGAAAGAATTAACACCAAAAATAATACAATTCATATGCGATATTTCATGACAACTTCTTTAACAGTCCAGATACACTACATCCATTGTCATAAAACAAAGTCACCTCACCTCACATAAAGTTACAGCATTGATGTAGTGATCAGGTTGTGACTGGTCAAACAAGTAACAAGACTGAGCGAAAGATACCCATGGTGGAGGACAATCTGAAAAGTTGAAATCACAATAAATGTACACATCGAGCTACAAATTGTATTCATGTAGCTAAAAATATAGTATTTATTTACATACATATTCAAAATCCATTTTCAATAAATCATGAAAAAAATGAGAGGATGGTTGTTGGTTGTTTAACACCCGTGTTTACCATGTAGGGCTAAGGCGCGCCCAATTTGGACCCTTTCAGTACCTGGGTTGTCGTCTGCTGGACACATTATTGTCTGCTGGACACATTTTCGTGTGCTGGAAACATTGTCCGTCGTCTGCTTCAAGCTTTACAGTGGATGGTTCTTCAATTTATTTATGAAGCGATAGATGGAGTGTCAGACAAGTTGGATCCTGGTGAGACACCAGGTTATTCGGCATCTCACCTGTTTGCGCATCATATAACTGACATGTCTTTATGCCAATGAAGGGGTTTAAGGTAATATTTCTAAAAATTCAATGACACGAATAAGAAGTCAGTTAAAATGCAGTAAAAATGCAGTTTGTTTAACGGAAGGTATTACAGTAAAGCCCCTCTAAACTGGACGTTAAAATCAGTATCAAAACCGGTCTATCACAGAGGTAGCAGTGTAGACACGTAAAATGAAAAAATACGAGAAATGAAAACATATTTCAAATCCCGTTAAGAAAGGGGACATCATAACGAGAAATGAAATATTTTTTCAAATCACGTTAAAAAACTTCGGCAAAAAACATTTAACGTGATTTGAAAAAAAAAGTCATTTCTCGTTGCGATGTCCCTTTTCTTAACAGGATTTGTAATATTTTTTTCATTTCTCGTATTTTTTCATTTTACGTGTCTACATAGCAGCTTAATTCAGGTTGAAAGGCATGCAGAAAGCTCCCGAAGGAGCATTCTGCATAACTTTCACCCTGCATAAAGCAGCCACCTGCCTAAAAATACCTAAATTGTTTTGTTTTATTATAAAATTCCGTTTTAGAGGGGTTCTGCTGTACTTTGTAAAAATATCTTAAAATTTGCGAAAGTTTGATGTTAAAGTATTGACGTCGCTCTTGTGATTCTCTCCGCGTTTTAGACTTAATTCGTACGCATTTTAGTTTCGTATCATTCTACTCGGCAATGTTCCGATCGGATCACATCGGTGTTCCGATTGGTTCCGTATGCACTCGCAAGATCTCAATAACACTTTGTTCTAGAACGAGAAATTACGATTGACGATGTAAACCTATTTTGTCGATTAGCAGATGAACGCATACTTTTAGTGAAATGGTCCAAACAGTATTCGTGTATGGTCGTGAGATATTTTAAAACAACGCGTTATTTATAGACATATTTCCTGAAGGGAAAATCCGCTTTACCTCCTAGGTATCTGACACAGATGCCCTTTAACGCCTTTACAAACATAGTTGATCAAGATCAGGTGAATCATGTAGTTAATCGTCCGAAGTCACGGTCTAAGCACTTGTATTCTTGTTGAAGCTGTCCGATCAGAGTGCTTTGTTTGTGACATGATGTATATCTGATTCTACAGTTTCTATCATGACCAAAAATCTCTTGGTCAAATACCATTATAAATTAAACAAGATGTGTTTGTGAAACACTATGTCTCCGATTATCGCCAATATAAATTTGACAGTTGACCTTGACATTAATACGTCATCCCTAAGTTGCTCATGCATGCCAAGTTTGACGTATGTATGTACAATGGCTACAAAATTGTCGTTATCGCTAAAGTTGGGGGCAAACCAACCAACAAACAGACATACAGAGCAAAAACAATACCCCCTCCCGGTGGGGCATAAAAAGCCAACTAAATTATTATTTATAAGGTCATTATTTCTAACACTGGTATCCATTAGGTAAGAAGAAGAAGTTATGAACAAGAAGTACATATGAGAGAATGAACGAGACAGTGAGTCAAATTTCACATGTCAGATTTCGAGACAGACGAATCTCATTATTTTCGATGTTGACGTCATTTTATGCCAAAGTGTTGTAATTGCCAGGAAGTCAGACGGTTAAAGTGGAACGGAAACTAGGACCATTAGTTGACTGTGACAGTCACCACTGAAGTCACCTTTTAATGGCTAATGTATGTATGCTATAGTACTCATAGTTCCATGTAGCACATCTTTTCACCGTTTGAATTTGTCGGTAATTGTTTAGCGGTAGAGCCCACCGAATATGAAATGAGTAAATCTATTAGGGGCGATTGAATGACAAACAGTACATGCCCTGATCAGAAGACTAATCTATATAAAGATTCTAGGAACTTCTATTCTCAGATTTTTTTTATCCCATATAGTCATGAAAAACGTCAAAAACGTGTCGGCGTCTCATCTGGACCAAAACGATGTATAAAATGTAACACGTCATTGCTTGAACGAATCAGAAGTCAGTAATAATGTCAAGAGATCAAAGATTGGACAGACATTTTTTCAGCATGAGAAGGATTAACCCTTTCGGCGCCAAATTTCTAATTGTCGTCTGCAATCGAATTTTGTTAAGTTATTCGGTAAAATAAGGAAATGAGATAAATAAATGCAAATTTCAAAGGAATAAAGCACAGATATAGAAATACAGTTTGAGACAAAAAGTGAAGTCCCTGAAAAGGCAGCGTCTGATCTGGGACTGCATTATTTGTCGTGGAGCATTTTTGCGACATTGACGGTGAAAGGCTTAAGGGAAAACATGTATGAAATATTATCAAATAAATGGCGTCTAAATTGTGCCTGATTGAAAGTTCGGTACTTTAAGTCTGTGGATTTTATGTCCTAAGTATCAATGGAATCTTAATTGTAAATATGACTATATATACTTACGTATCAACGGCGTAACTGAATCCAAATGTAATGTACGCTACGTGGCTATATGGGTCCGGGAGTTTTGAAACCATTGTGATAAATAGATCATTTGCTCCTATAGGAACAAATGTTCTATTTATCACAATGTTTTTAAAAGGTGACTTTATAGAGGTGTCAATATGAGGGAATGAGTCAAAGCTTACACGACAAAACAGAACGTTTATCAAAGTCTACCGCCCTAAGCCTTCGATTTTTGTTCCAATTTTGGCCATACTAATGTTTTCACTTTTCAGATTGATGTTACACACGTGCGTAAATGCGTATCACTGGATACGTGTCATCTAAAATGGGTCCATTTTGCAATGTCATGAATTCGGTTTCAAGCTTTGAATTGGAGATGCAAACATGTTTGTCTCTAACATTTAGTCTCAAACATGCTTGATAATATTCATTCGAGTATTTAGTCTAAGAATGTGTTGGCGCGTGTCAATGCGGAAGTTCTGTGTTTAATCAAGAGTTAGAGAAACTATTGAACGATGGTCAAACAGCTTGGATCCCAATGAGACGCCGAGTTACTCGGCCTTTCAACTGCATCCAAGATGTATGCAAATGCAAGAGAGATCGCGGTTAGCGGGACAAATTCAGCTGTATCTAATGTCCCTTCATAGGGACACGTGTAAACAATATAGACCCAGTTCAGAGGACGGACTACTGACGCAGCCCTTGAAATTGTGGTTTGCAATATCGCAATGTTGTTTACAATAGCACATGCATATTTGTCATTTTATTCAAATAAGTACTGCGATGTAAACCATCAAGCGACAAAGAAAATGCAAATTGCATGTTAGTAGCATATGCGCAATTTCAAAATCTAACTTTTTTCACATTTAGTACAAAATGTGCAAAACAAATGATTTATTACATACAGCTATCTAAGTATATACAATTGTTTGATATAACTGTCTTAATATGTACAACTGTCTTAATATGTAAAACTTCTCAGTGTTGTTATACCTTCTGATGATTCGAGATCATGAATTTCAGTACTTCTTGTTTTGAAAATTGAATACCGCTTAAGCCGGTGCTAAGGGGCATGAGCAGTGTTGCACTTTCAATTACTGTTCATGAACAGACTCAATAAAACCGAGTCTGCAGTTTTCTCTTTTTGTGTTGCAATTTTTGCTCTCGGGGGATCACCTCCCTTCAGAATGTATACATGTGTAACTATATAACAGTTTTAATATAGATTCAGTTGTATTAATATATACAGTTGTCTTAATATATACAAATAAGTTTAAACAAATGTCTTATTATATACAACTGTTTTAATATATTCATTGTCTTGATATTTACAACTGTCTTAATACTTTCAACTTTCTTGATATATAAAATGTAAAGTACCTAGTTATAGTCTACTTTCAGTCCGAATGACCGCTCAGCCGACTGTACATTACTCCCCTGGTCATTGAGTCATTGGCCTACAATATTGAGCACTGCTAACATATGGCGCAATCATGCAGCCGCAGTACCGGCGAGTGACCCTCACAGGTACCCATTTTAACCCCTGGGTGGAGAGGAGGTGCGGGTCAGAGACACGGAAAAGCGTCTCTGAAATTTCCGAGAGGGACCGGGATTTGAACCCCGGACTTCCGGACTGATAGTCAAGCGCGTTACCACTAGACCACCGCACATATACAATGTCTTAATATATATAATGTATTACTATATATCATTTGAACACCTATTGCCGTGATGCACATATTTCCGCGAATCCCCGTATGATAACAATTCATCAAACGTCATACATACAACTATCAGATTTTATGATATCTGTGAGTTAAGTTACCTATGTCATATGTAAAAAGAATATTGTATATCAGAAAAAGAAACAATATTACTATTTATTATTGATTTCATTAATTCTTTGCCATATTGATTTATTCGCGGGAATAGGTGTAATCAGGATGCATTGTCTTAATAAATACAACTGTCTAAATATGTACAACCGTCATAATATACCGGTAACTGTCCTAATATATATAAATAATACGTACACCACTTTTATTATATATATAACTTAATGTAACTTAATATCTACAACTTATATATACAACCATCTAAGCTACATGTACCATCCATCTTAAGGACATGCATTTACCCTACTTTTGAATGACATGTCTATGGAGGTTTTAATGTATTTAGAAGTATTTTCTACCACGACGCCATAGATAATCAAACGTATTTCGTACACATTAAAAGCTATCTATTTCTAACAGTTTGTGCAAGACTCGTTTCCTATGACTATGGCGATTACGAGTATTGTCCTTTATTTGAGAATAGACCGAAACACACATATTTTGTTTTACAAGGGTGCTAGTCCAGGATAGGAGTGGTGTCATAATGATGAGAGACCTGTGTCCTAGTCCAGGATAGAAGTGGTGCCATAATGATGAGAGACCTGTGTCCTAACGGCAACGCACCCCGCACAATAACTACTGTATTTAAGTTTACGTCCCCAATGCATGGTCATTTGTATCCGACTCCCAGGGTATATATATTTTGCTTGATTCTGAATTCATTAACAAGCACCTGATTGGTCAGATTTTGAACTAAGCTCAAACGCTGACCACTCAGAAACTCATACTCAAATTTAGAAGTTTACAGTCACGGGGTATGATTTTAAAGAATGACCTGACTTTGCACATGATCTTTTCCATGTTTTACTGGGTTCAAAGTTAGGTTTTTCCTAATTCATAGCCGTAGTTAAGAGGAGAATTTGTATATTCAAAATATATTACATCTCAAACAAACTCTATATTTTTGGGTACTCATTAAACATTTAACTCACAGAAACGTCTATGGCATGCCTTTGCACTCAGAATACAGTAGATGCTGTCTTAATCGGCAATCAGAATGTGGTCGTTATGGGTCTGTAAGGCAGGCGGTAGCTTAATGTAGGTCAAAAGTAATGCAGAAAGCTCATACAGGTTCCTTAAACAAAACTCTTATCTAGGTGTGTGATAATTATTCCAATACTTACTATTACTTTGTGACGCTGCCAATCCAATCAACAATTGCAGAATCAACATCAAAACCATGACTATCAATGATTTGTTTATATCCGCATTGTAAATGATCTTGTGCTAACTGTACTTCACCAAGCCGTTTGGATTTATGAATTGTCCTCAACACGTCGGACCACTCTCTAACTATTACCAACCATAAATCCATCCACTGATAATGTTTGCATTCGGCTATGGCAGTCTCTTGAGGACCATAAACAACTGGTTGACATTCTGAATCAGCGACAAAAATATTGAGCTAAATATTGCACATACAGAGTAATGTTAAGCAACATAACATGTGTGTACGCATGGATATACATTTAAGTTACCTTATGTAATATGCATGAAAGTGTAGCAAAAACATGTCGTCAATATTTCACATGTGAATTTTTAAATTTATTTAGAAATATGCATATAATTTAAATTTGCTTAATATTTTCAGTTCCAAATTTCTAATTGTAGTCTGCAACCCAATTTTGTTAAAACATGTCGGTAAATAAGGAAATTGGATAAAACATTGCAAATTTCAAAGGAATAAACCATAGATGTAGAACTAGAGGCTGAGACCAAAAGTGCAGCCCCTGATCAGACGCCGCCTTGATAAGGCGGCGTCTGATCTGGGACTGCACTATTTGTCGTGGTGCATTTTTTCGACATTGGCGGTAAAAGGGTTAATCCAAATATGATGCATGCTGCACCAAAAATACGAAATTCTTACATGAGAAGTCTTATTTGGTACTTTTGTTTCCTATCTCTATATAAAATGTAATCTCTGTAAAATCTCTATACCGCGAACATTATAAAGGTGTTAAAGAGATAGTTCATACAACACACATATATTTTCAATAACGTTATGAAACTTTTTTATTGTTAAGTTCAGCAGGCCTAATACCAATTTGAAGTTCTATTGAAATGTGCCCCTTTGTTATAAAACAACCTGCTTTCGTCGATATTTATCGTATTACTTATCAGCATATGTCGAACAGTTACGAAACTAAAACGCAACCCGAATAAATACTAATACATTGGCGAATAACATCGGGGTCTTTGATATCAAACACATGAAAGTGTCGTCAATTTTGGCGTTTATTCCACTGGTTTTCTTGCGATATACCAATGATTTATGTATTTTAGCCATTATTAAAAATTCATTGCAATTAGAGACTATCACATCAAGACAGCTAGTGTAGAGGTCCTTTATTTCTCGACCAAACCCTAAAATGTGACCATTAAAACCCTAAAATGTGACCATTCTTTAGAATCGTCTCGAAGAGACAGTTCTAAAGAATGGTCACTGTATAGGGTTTGGTGGAGAAATGACGATTTCAGTATTTGAGTACATACCTTTATCTGTAGACCTGAGTCATTGGTTTCATTCCAGGCGAAAGATAAGCGGAAAACTAGTACAGGACTTTCTGCATCACTTTCCTTCTGCATTAAGCAATGACTTGCTTTAAAGGCACCAATCATTAGTATTATTTAACCTTTTACTCCATAAATACACCTTTCTACGCTTTCGCAAACAGAGTAGACCCAGATCAGACGACCCCTACACGAGCCGTCTGATCATGGTCTGCTCTGTTTGCTTATGGTATAATACTAATAATGAGTCTACAGTTTATGTCACTGCAAAGTGTTCTGCATGTATGTGCTATTATAGCAATTATTCTAATTAATATTCATGACGTCATTATTATTCATGGAGTAAAGGGTTAATGGTCGCTACAGTGTGACTTTACTGAATTTGAACTTGATCTAAATCTTTCCCTGGTCATCTTCTGTTTGTTGGTTTCCAGTGTTACTAAAGTCCGTCTTATAACTCAGGCTATAGATCTACAGAAGAATGAAATATGCCAAATCTAATCTTCAATATTTGTTATGGAGCGCATTCCTTAACACTTTACTCTAAGAATATTCATGTAAGACATAATGGCATTATTGATACCAATTAGGTCAATTGTTGTAATAGCACATTGACACAGGAATGTTTGGCTATGGCAAAAACTGTAGAATCATATCTATATTACAGCATAAGCAAACAGAGCAGACCCTGATCAGAAGGCTCCTATATTCATGAGCCGTCTGATCTGGGTCTACTATTTGGAAAGGTGTTGAAATGCGTATTTATGGTGTAAAGATTGAAACAATAAATCATGAATCGGTTCTAAATTTGATAACCTTGCTTATAATTGGTTTGTTTATCTCAAGGATTTCTATAGGACATATCAAACTCTTGCTATATTCCGGATACCCCCAATACGCTAAGTAGTCTACATTTCCCATCAGTCCAATAAAGATTAATAAGCATTATTGCCATTTTGATAATCCCACAGGAACTGTCTGATCAGGATCTGCTCTGTTTGCTTATGGAATTACATAGAACTGACTCTACAGTTTGTCCATCGTGTGTTGTTTCAAACACCAATATAAACTTCTGCTTATTAATAATTAATACTCATGATGCCATTATTTCTTACATGAATATGTATTCATCTGAAAAAGTGTTCACAAGGCGGTATCGTACTAGAGTGATATCTTTAGCCAGTGGTGGACGATGTCTGACACAGGCAAATATTTCATTTTGACTGATGTCTCATTCATCTAACCCTGTCTACAACATACGGAAATGAGAAGGCAGCTGTATGTTACTTTAACACTTTAGGTAAATGTCGTTTGCAAATTATTATCGTCTGCTTTATATCAGTTGTTTCTGCCAATGTGTTTTGGAGGAAAAAAACGGATTTTGACGAAACGTCGATTTACTGTACATCTCATTTGGACCAGTGTTCGCAAAGAGTGTCACCATCCATAGCATGTCAGGTGTGTAAAACCGCTATGTATAATAGTGATACTGTGAATGACGGAACACTGCAAAACAATTGCTTAATAAACATCGTGCGTACAGTCATGGACCATTGGAAAATATAGGCAATATTTCTTCATAAGAAAATTGCATGTGTTTTATTCTCCTTTGCAAATACTAGTTAACCCTTATACCTGCTGGTCGTGACCTACATCGCATGTGCAAACAGATTGGATCTAGATGTGATACCGAGCGGGTAGGGTTAACATGAATAGATGTATGATAATACCTTTGTCTAATATAATAGATGTATGATAACACAGTTGTATTAATACCTTTGTCTTATATAAATGTATAAAACATTTTTGTCTTATATAATAGATGTATGAAACTACTTTTGTCTTATATAATAGATGTATGAAACTACTTTTGTCTTATATAATAGATGTATGATAATACATTTGTATTAATACCTTTGTTTTATATAATAGATATATGGTAATACCGTTGTATTATATATTATTACAGAATATTAATGCATTATTGAATCAATACTTGTATTTATTTATTCGTTGAAAACCACTCACGCACACAACTTAGCTAATACCATATCTGTTATCGTATGTCTTACCTGGCAGTTCAGTAATATCCACGCCAACATTTGATGCACATTGGCAATGGTGAAACATAGATCTCAACTTCCGATAGAGATTTCACTATAAAGTCACTTTGACACTGACAAGTGATTGTGTTCAACGGAAATCGCGATGGGGAGCATACAAGAAAGTTCTAATTATCATGGTCATGTAAATAAGCCCTTCAAGGTGCAGCAGGACTTATTCGCCGGGAACATTTATCATTGAGAACGCTTAGAATATTAGCCGATAGAAAATACTATTTCCATCCTTTCAAAATTAACGTTATATCATATTCTTTGACAATCACATTCAGCGTTCCTAACAGTATGGAGTCTGATGAGTCCTCCGAGTTATTATGAGTTTCATCGGGAAACAAAATGTTTGCAAAAACAGCAAGGCAAAATTTTAATTGTGTATTTTAAGAGTACAATTAGCGCTTGTGTGCGAGAAATATATTGTCATTTGTCATGGACCTAATGACGTCAGAACAGTTCAACAAGATGTTTCATTTAAATTATCTTCTTTAAAAATAGTATGTACATATTGTCTTCATTCTAAATATGGCAACCATTGACGTCATATTACCAAAAAATTGCATACTTAATAATACTGACTGTACATATTAAATAGCTAAATCTTAATAATGTTATTATAAACAAGAGAATGATTTAACATGACAGAAACCGTGGAATTAGACCTATACTACTTAATAAGCAAACAGTGTGTACCCTGATCAAACGGATCCTAAATGTGTCTTATATCTGGGTCTTCTCGGCTTGCAAATGCGTTAACATGCATATCTATGGATTAAGTAAAGGGTTAACCCATTCCCTGTTGAATATTTAAGTACGAAATAATGGTTTAACGAATATCATTTATTACCTGACTACAGGTACAAAGTACAAAGGATATTTTGGTACTGGAAAAAATATAGTCAAATATATTGTAATTTCTCAAACAAACAGAGCAGACCCTGATCAGACGACTCGTACATGAGCCGTCTGATCTAGATCTACTCTGTTTGCAAAGACAGAAAAAGCGTTTGTGTGAAGGAAAAGGTTAAGCAGACATTTGTTTTTAATGTTAACGTTGTCCATATTTTTTATGTGTGTGGTGGGTGGGTGGGGAATATGGCAATTCTACTGTATAAGCAGGTTTAACGATGTCGCCGGTTGAAAAGCTGTTAAGTGGCGGAGCACGTGTGAATGACATTTTTAAGGCAAACGTGTCTCGTATGTAACTTTTGTATAGAACTATATTGCTCGATAAAAGTACTAAATTCTGAATATTGAAATCTTATGACCGATATTTACGATAAATACCAGTTTTATAAATAAACAAGATGTGTTTGTGAAACACTATGCCCCCGATATGACCTTTGACATTGATGATGACCTTGACCTTAATAAGACATCCTAAAGAATGTTCGCCCCACATGCATGCCAAGTTTGAAGTATGTATGTTGAATGGCGACAAAAGTATCGCCAATCTAATTTTGCCCCATAATTTGAGCTTTAACCTTGATGTATGACCTTGACCTTAATAACTCACCCCTAAAAATGTTCGCCTCTATAAGTTGCACATGTATGCCATATGTTTGTGCAATGACTACAAAATTATCGCCAATGTTAAAGTTGGGAATAAACCAATCAACCAACCAACGAACCAACAGACAGACAGAGAAAAAACAATATGCCTCCTTTGGGCATAACAACAAAATCATGGTTTCTCTATCACAAACATTACATTCATTCCAGAACATTCCTTAACTCTTTACCTGACAGAGAGACCTTTGGAAACAGAGTAGACCTAAATCAAACAAGTCGTATAGAAGCCGTTTGACCAGGGTCTGCTCTGTTTGCTTCTGCAATAATATAGATCCGGTTCTACAGTTTTTGCCAGGACCAAACATTCCTTTGTTCATTGGCTATTCTGATGATTCAGTTAATGAATATTCATGAAATCATTAATTCACAAATATTCATGAGAAAAAGGGTTAGACATTGTTATGAGTTCTGTCTGGAGATTTAGTATACGGTTTACTGCAAACAATCACTTCTGAATGATATGATGCATCTGACCAATCAGATGCTTGGGAATGATCTCAGACTCAAGCAAAGTCAAAAAGTTTTATAAGCCCGGGACCTCCTTACGTTTTTCTCGACCATTTAAATCTCTACTCCATATATACGCATTTTACGACATTGCAAACAGAGTAGACTCAGAGCAGCCAGTTTAGGTCGGCCCTGTCTGATCAGAGTTTGCTCATAAAATAATATAGATATTATTCTATAGTTTTTTTTTCTGTGGTCAAAACTTCCTATTTCTTATGCCATTTTAAACATTCAGCTAATTAATGTCCATAGGAATTATTAGTTAAATGAATATGCATGAAATGAGTGGTTAAACAGCTAGGTTACTATTCAGTTCGGCGAACTCTGGTAACTTACAAACTCTAACAAATTACATAATTCTTGTATGCAAGTCCATACAACCGCCATCAGATATGGTTTGAATTTCAGCCCTTATATGGATTATATCTCTACGTGTCAATTGAGTTCAATTAAATGCAGAGACAGGGGAATTGTCAGATTTCATTTGATTAAGACAAAAAAATTATGTGTAATTACTGTCAGATGTTGCAAGTACACATACTCTCCTAGTCCATTATTTGTAAGATAAACAGGTAATTTACATTTAGATAACAACTTTACATAAATGTAATGTAAGCCTTTCTCATCTTTTAACCCTTTTCGTCGACAAATACATTTCATCTGTTAAATTTATTGTACACTTCAGGTTTCAAAGAGGAATTTTCTTTACAACAATATTTTAAGTATCAAGCAGTTTTGATCCTGGGCAGACAGCTAGTTACTCGGCGTCTCCTCTGGATCCAAACTGATTGCAAAAGTGATCACGGATTCGCATATGGCAGCGAAACAGTTAATCTACATATAGTACTACAGTGATGTCTCCCTATAACCTACTCCCAACAAGTCTAATTCTGGGGTTTTAAGACGTCGGGTATCTTAACCCTTTCCCTGTTCTATGTTTATTACAAATTCCAATACCTACTGAAAATTCATTCACAAAATAGTCATAAAGAAATATGGAAGGTAGAACATTGTAGACATTTTAGAAAGCAAAGAAACAGATATATAAAATTCTATTAGCAAACAGAGTATATCCTGATCAGACGGCTCCTCTAGGAGCCGTCTGATCTGTGTTTACTTTGTTTGCAAATGCGTGAAAACACGTTTATATGAGGGAAAGGGTTAATACATGGCGACTGTTAAGCAGAAAAGTTCCAAGTTTCCAACAGCTGTTTCCTGTACCCCTTTCGTTCTGCATTAATTCTTTACTCCATATAAACGTTTTTGCAAATAGAATAAACCAAGATAAGATGGCTCCTGCGAGTCCTGTAGGAACCGTACGACCAGGGTCTGCTCTGTTTGCTTATGTCACATTATAGATCTAATTCTAAAGCTTCTGCCATGGCCAAATTTTCATCTCTTCATGTGCCATAATAAATATTAATCTAATAGCCATGATGTCATTATTTTTTTATAAGAATATTAATGAACACACCGTCCAATCGGTTATGGTTACCCCATCGATAAAGCTGTGGTTACCTCGGGCAGCGAGAGTCGATTAAAACGGTGAGTTTGTATTTTGCTCCTAAAGACTCCTATTTTCAGAAGATCGGCACTTCTTTGTATGCAGCCGTAAAAAGCAGTGTTTGCCGAACATGTTGGTGTAATATTTTCCCAATAGCATGCAGAATGGTGTATTAAATCAGTGAATCAACGTGGGTCAATATGCCAAAACACCATTTGCCTTTCTTTGGGACTGAATATCTCCGATATATGACAAACTCACGTTAATCCAACGATGTCGAAGGTAAATCAAAGTACTTTTCTGTCCATCCTATGCATATCATATTGCTTTGGTCAAAATCAATGTAGTTATAGGTGTTTTCGTGTACTGAGTTGATGCTCGAATGGCTAAGGTTACCCAATTTTGAAAATTTGGTGGTTAAGGTTCACCCTAAATCTGGGCGCATTTTAGGCTAAGGTTACCCGACAACTAACATATGCAGTATTACAGCATCTAAACACACACATGTCGTATTTTCCCTTGAACTTGAAACATAAGACCCACAACTGTCATGTATATTCTGTTGCTTGTGTTTAGCCAATTATGTTCACAACAATTATTATTTCTAACGTGTAACAGTCAGGATACTTTTAACCTGGGTCTACACGCAAAACTACGCTAACCCCTTATACTGTATACTGTAAGGAGTTTGTCTAGTGTTGAATAGATCCATCATTCCCGTGCTAATAGTTTGCAAAATGAAAGTTAATCAGTAAAAACACCACCACCAAAATCTATTGAGCATTTACTGAATTCCATATGCTTTTAGGTTACCAACCATAACCATGGAGCGCTGCATGTACCAATGTTATTACTTAATTTTTTAACATAGTTATATATATTACTCGTCAAACGGAAATTGATATAGATCTACACGGACACATCTTTCTTTCTTCATCATATACTAGATATCCAACACTTCATGGAGACGTAGATCTAAATCACAGGAGCATAGGACTGACTTAATTTAGTCCGAGTCACTCTGAGTACGAAAACGTCGGGGCCGAATCCATTTCCGTGTCTTGCTTTTAATTTTTATTCGATGCTCGACAATCTCTGGATATACTCGCATATGTCACACAAACAATCACAAGACAGTGGGACGAATACGGTACATGTAATTAAGTTTTCGGTCTCTGAGTGAATCATATTTTTTTCTTTTTATAAAAACAAATGTACAGACAATAATAAGACCATTTGTCGTTGAAATTATGCCATTCTACCCATTTGTATTAATTAGATCTATACACAGTTGATCTTACTTGAATTTGGCCGGTTTCAAGAGCGAAATATGATGTCAAAGTGTACACAAGGGGAGTGAACCCTGTATGGCTATTCATAACTACAGGTCGTTACATCTATATCTTCCCATGACACATCTAAAGTTACAAACAACTGTGGGTGGTTTTAGATGTGGTTTTTCTATGTAACGGCAGAAAGAGAGGCATAGCCAAATCAATTTCAAAATGTAGATATAACACTTTGTCTTCTAAGAAACCAATGCGTCAAGTATTAGATCTAGCTCGATTTATACTGTCTGAATAACAAAACTACTTGGAAAAGTGTAACGATGAAGATGTTTGCAAGGACGAATCAAGTGTTTATTAATGATTTCACATAGGAGATTTGCAAAACATTCTTCAATATGTGCATTTTCTAGTAGCGGAAATGACCCTTTTCTAGAAAAATCAATTCCGCTTGCGTAAACGGGTCGATTATTTGCGCTTTAAAAGTAATTCACCCATACATACTCAAAATGAGTTGTGTTTATATATATACACATTTGATACCGTGTTTGCATTGAGAATAATTTTAGTAAATCAATAACCGTCCTTACAATAGTTAAATACATTTATACATGTTGATAGCTCACCTAATTGTAAAATCGTGTAGGTAAACGTACGTTGTTGAATGTTATCTTTGTACAAACTCGATTTACACGTTAGAAATAATAACTGTTGTGAACATAATTGGCTAAATACAATTTACAGAATATACATGACAGTTGTGGGCCTTATGTTTCAAGTTCAAGGGGAAAATACGACATGTGTGTCTTCAGATGCTGCAATACTGCATTTGTTAGTTGTCGGGTAACCTTAGCCTAAATGCGCCCAGATTTAGGGTGAACCTTAACCACCAATTTTTCAAAATTGGGTAACCTTAGCCATTCGAGCATCAACTCAGTACACGAAAACACCTGTAACTACCTTGATTTTGAACAAAGCAAGATGATAGTCAAAGGATGGATAGCAAAATACTTTGATTTACCTTCGACATCGTTGGATTAACGTGAGTTTGTCATATATAGGAGATATTCAGTCCCAAAGAAAGAAAAACGGTGTTTTGGCATATTGACCCACGTTGATTCACTGATTTAATACACCATTCTGCATGCTATTGGGAAAATATTACACCAACATGTTCGGCAAACACTGCTTTTTAAGGCTGCATACAAAGAAGTGCTGATCTTCTGAAAGTAGGAGTCTTTAGGAGCAAAATACAAACTCGCCTTTTAAATCGACTCTTGCTGCGCGAGGTAACCACAGCTTTATCGATGGGGTAACCATAACCGATTGGACGGTATGATGAAGTAAAGGGTTGAGACATTCGATAGCTTACTGCCGGGTTTTGCAGAAAGTTCGGGTTTCTGAGTCACTTTCGTTCTACATTCAATCAGTGTTATCTAGTCATCGCGAAAGAAATTTTCTTCTGTTATCACAGTCATACGATTCCTAAAGCACAACATCCATACAATATCATATGACGTGAGTATGTCTGTCTGTTTGTCTTGCCTTCTTATTCCTTTACTTCGTGACACTCCGTGTAAGAAATAATGACACTATCACTACTAACTAGCTGATTTTATATAAGGTCAGTGGGTTTGTGGTAGGTCGATATTTCTACCCAGTTGCAGTTTGTTCCGTGTATAGAAAAACCTTAGGGGCCTCCCTCCTCCTGTAATTAGCTGGACCTCGTGCTATGAAGGAAACAGTGTTATGGTGACGTAAAACCAAGCAAACAAAATCTTTCAGCATTGCTCGGCAGTTAATATTTAACCTGTTAGAGACAACTTTGCAAACAGAGTAGATCCAGACCAGACAGCTCATGTAGAAGCCGTCTGCTCTGTTTGCCTGTAGATTTATATAGCTATGATGCTACAAAATGTTGTTTATATTTATATGCCATTATAAAATCATCCTGATATAAGTAAACAACGAGCAGTGAACCATAAAAATCAGCGCAGTTCACTTTTTGGGGGAGTAAGCATTCTGTCAGCATAAAACCTGCATGAGAAAATCGTGATTAACTGTCTCATTTAAAGTACATATCTTAGTTAGATTGACTGCAGCAATGCCGACACCCCTAAATCGTGGAACATACCAAAATGTAAAGTACGTTCACGGTTCACTGCTCGTTGTTTACCTATACTTACAAAACTATTCAGAAGTTCAGATGTTTTTATCCTGGCGAGATCTCGAGTTATAAATAAACAACGAGCAGTGAGCCATAAAAATCAGCGCAGTCCACTTTTTTGGGGGAATCAACATTCAGTCAGCATAAAAACTTGCATGACAAAAATCGTGATTGACTGTCGCATGTAAAGTACATATCTTAGTTAGATGGACAGCAGCAATCTCGACACCCCTAAATCGTGGAACGTACCAACATGTAAAGTACATTCACGGCTCACAGCTCGTTGTTTTCCATACCTGGCATCTCATTGTGTATATAAAGTGTTTGCGCAGACCATTATGGATTCACCTACAGTATGGAAAGAGTTACAGCTTATTCAAATGTATTCCTTACCACGGCTCATGATAAATTTACTGCCAGTGTTGAAAATGTTTTTTGAATCTTTTCTCGAGGGTTTTAATTGTCTTAACCCTTTCCCTGTTTCATGTTTAATTCAAATTTCAATACCTACTGAATATTCATAGATAAAATAGTTATAATGACATATGAAAGGTGGAGCATTGTAGTCATTTTAGACAGTAACGAAAAACATCTTTCAAATCCTATCAGCAAACAGAGCAGACCCTGATCAGACGGCTCCTATAGGAGCCGTCTGAGATCTGGGTCTACTCTGTTTGCAAATTTGTGAAAACGAGTTTATATGAGGAAAGTGTTAACCCATTGAACCACGAATCCGCCTTTGCAAACAGAGCGCGGGTGGAGCAAACAGAGCGCGGGGTGGAGGTGGTCGATAATAGAAATGTCTGTCCCAGTATATTAACAAGTGTTTTATTTAGATTTATAGAAAATATAACATATTGCCAAATACAACATTCTTAGACACATATGATAATATGATAACACAAATAGTAGACAATACATGCCGAAATCACAGCTCATACACGTATAGAATATCAAAGTACTGACAGTACTGAAGGTTTCGGACAAAATATATATTATATTGATTGTTTGCTGTGAATTGTTTTGCTGAAAATGTTTTATGACACATGTCACACACAGGGTGATTCCAATAGCTCAACTTGCCACTTTATGCCAATGGAGCTAAATTTGAAAGTTTAATGTAGTACAGAGCTATCACTCCATTATTTGAAAGTAACAAATGGCCATACTTCTGCTACTATCTGGTGGATCTTAACAGTAATTAGCATGCATCATTCACTTATCCATATATACACTTCCATGAATTTTGGACATATTCCTTGTGATTCTAAATACCCTACAAATAATTATTCATACTTTGGGGTGACATTAAAAATATGAAAAATTATAATGTTACAAATATATTTCAATTTAGCATGGCAGGATACAAAGAGTTAGAAAATAAAATTAACTAGAAAATCGTTTCAAAGACACAGATGCATACCCTCCCCATCCAATATTGTCTTCTATATCAAGCGCTTTATGTTATATAGTGAAGACAATTCCATAACGGGTAAAAATGGTCTGTCAGAGCAAAAATATGCCTTTCTATGCCTTTGCAAACAGAAAAGACCGAGATCAGATGACCCCTGTAGGAGCAGTCTCATTCGGGTCTGCTATATTTGCTTACGATATTATAATTAATAAAGATATGACTTGACAGTTTCTGCCCCTGTCAAACATTCATGTGTCCATGTGCTATTATAATAATCAATCTAATTAATATTCAAGTTGATGTAAGGACTTAATATTGTTGAATTTATATACTGGTAACTGTCAAAGAAATTTTTTGTCTTAACTAGATAGTTCAGTCTAATTGCTAGACCTTCATCAGCTGTTGTAAGAAATGGTAAGCAAATATCGTGTGACCATTTGAGTAATTAAAATTCAACGATATGGATCATTCAGAAAAAGACACCAACATTTAAATTTACAGTTTATGCCATGGCCAAACATGTATGCATTCAAATGCCATTATATTTTTTTTAATCTAATTCATAAGCATAAGGGCATAATTTCTTAAATAAATATCAAAGGAGTAAAGGGTTAACTAAGCCATCAAGTGTATGCAAATATCATGCAGTTCAACTTTTTCATTTTAACAAAAGTGGCAATAATCCACAAACTAAATCTGTATTTTATATATGAAAACTTTTGGAATTTAAAATTCGAAATTTGCTTATTTCCATTTTGTTCCTTTTAAAACTTTACAAACAGTGGCATAAATTTGACCAAATATACAGTGGTGTACATTTTCAAAATGTATTAACCCATTCCCTCATATTGATGCCTTTTGATGCCTCTGTATAAGCCACTTTTTGAAACCATTGTGATAAACAGAGCATTTGCCCTATTTATCACAATGGTTTCTAAACTACACATTTCTAAAATGTCCTTTTTCTGTAGTAAATGACCCCTTTCTGTAGATCTGTTCAAATCGCTTGGGTCTAAATATAGCCTATGAGGTAATGGGTTAACAGCTTATATCATTTACTATAAATCCAAAAGAGAATTAACCATGAATGTCCCTCATATATAAACATCTTTTCATGCCTTTACAAACAGGGAAGACACAAATCAAATTTCTCCTGTAGCAGCTGTCTGATCAGTCTGCTCTGTTTGCTTATGGAATAATGTAGATATAATTTTACAAATTTTGCCAAAGCAGAAACCACCTGTATGCATTATCCATTATAAAATTAAGCTGATAAATAATAATGATGAATATTAATGAGGGAAATGGTTCATAACTAAATAAAAGAAATTGTCTTCATATTAGTGGCAGCTGTTAAGTTACATGTAATCTGCATTTAAAGTATTTTCCTTTCACTTGTGCAGATACAGAAATTGGCAGCATGTTTGCACACTTTGTTTCTATGTCTCCTTCTCTAATGTCAAAAGCAATGGCCTTCTCTAATGTCTAAAGCAATGGCCAGATCTGTTACTGAAATGGTCAGGTCCCTCGACCCACAGGCAGCCTCTACCTCAATCTCCACACCAGAATCAAACACAAGGTATGACACCAGCTGGCGGTCATTGGTTGGTAGCCACGCCTCTATCTCCTGCAATAAAAGAGGTAGAAGCAATCATGTTAAGAAAATCAAGAACATCCAGATGGATTTGTTTTTGAAGAAAAAATGCATATACATATATGTCACATTGAGCTCAGATATTCAAGTATGACTCATATCTTTCAATGAAAGGTCATACTTGAACCTTACCTCATAGTCTTTTTAGTGTATAACAAGAAATGTGTCCATAGGACATGAATGACCCCCCCCCCCCCTTTTGTGCTTCTGAAGCATGTAGAATCGGATCTATATCGTGTCAAAAGCAAACAGAGAAGACAATGATCAAAGTTCTGTAACTTTGCAAAAGGTCACTGCAAAAGTGTTCTTCTTTATACACATCTTCACATCAAGGTTCTATATCTGTGAAAGTTTCAAGCAAATTCTCCAAGTGGTGTATGAGGAGTTTGACCCACAAGGTTTTATAGTGAAAAAAATACAAAGTACTGTAGCTCCTGTAAAAAACTAAAAATGGAGCAAAAGTTTCCTTCTATACAACCATCTTCACATTGAGTCTGTTCAATTGTGAAAGTTGGAAATAATTCCTCTACATGGAGAAGGAGCAGTTAGATACACAAGAAATTTTCACTATGACTTATACAGGGTTACCACAAACCAGAGAAACAACATTCCCTTACAAATTTCTCTGATAATTTCAAATTTCCCTGACACATTACATTGCAACATTTTGTCTTTTTCTGATAATTTATATGTGATATTTTTGAGGAAGTCTAAAAGATATTGCCTTAAATGATAAATCTCTTCTTTTTTTTCAAAATTCCCTGACATTTGCCTATATTTTCAAATTTCCCTTACAGTTCTCAAAATTCCCTGACAAGTCCCTGACCTTGAAAAAACATTTCCCCAACATGTGGCAACCCTGTTATATAATGAAGAAAATTTCAGTTCCTAACTTCAGTAATAATGGCTGAAACAAAAGTTTCCTTCTCTTTGTCCATTTGCACACCAAGGTTGTTTACCTGTGCAAGTTTGAAATAATTCTTCTAAATTGTGTTCGTACATTTATGTATGTACATATGGACAGACAAGAGCATGATTATGTGCCTCCAGCCATGCTGGGGTCATAAGAATGTATTGTTTATTGGTGTTTAACATGAATTTACAGTGTTACGACAATGTTCAGCTAATTCCAGGTCCAGGAAGGACCTTTGTGCTTTTTGTACTTGATCCCTATGTCTGATTCCAGTCAAAGATGCAATCAAGGAAGATCTACTGACCATCCAAAAGCAAGCCAGACAGATTTCTCTCATGTCCCTGATGAGACAATGAACTTATACAAAGCAAAAAGGGCCTTGCTAATGTTCATGTATTTTGAAGGCACATTTGTCCTCGTTGTCATGGAGGTCCCTTCCCCTAAAGTGGTTTTCAAGCTTGTCTTGAAATATATAATACTATATCTTTGATCAGGTATTATAGAGCTTAATCGTATTAAATGCTATGTACAGTAAATAAATACAGGAGCAATTATAACTGGGTTAGTACTTTGTATGCAAAGGTATATGAGTAAAGAGTAACTGATTAAAGAATAACTCATGTATGTGAATGAATGTCCTTACCTCCACAGTAGACAGCTTAGTGCTCTTCAAGGTTGTTTTGCTGCTAGGTTCAAACATGGCAGTTGGTCCCCTTGACAAATGATCCAAGCAAGACTTCACTTGAAGACACTTGACCTCATAGCATAATGTGTATTGTGGCACCATCTTGCAAAATGGTCAATGTTCTGGTGTCTGCAGGTGCAGCAGACTGCACCAACAAATCAATCACCTTGAGTTTTGCCTCCATCTGAAAAAGTATGAACAGGACAACTAAAGATACAGAATGCTACCATACTACTGATAGCTTATCAAAGAAAACCCTAAAGTTACAATACATGATGAATATTCAATAATTTTTTTATCAAATCATGATTATTTATTAGTTGATTTTTCCACTTGGGACAGAAGCTACAATCACATCTGAATAATTCATTTGGCAAACAGAGCAAACCCTTATCAGATGGCATCTTAAGGAGCCATCTGATCTGGGTCTACTCTGTTTGCAAAGGTTTTGGTTTAGATAAAAGAATCAATCAGTAAATCAAGTCTTTATTAAGTTTTTATTGAGTAAAGGGTTTACTCCATAAATACACATGCCTACACCTTTGCAAACAGAATAGATCAAGATCTGATAGTCCCCATACATGCATGTAGGAGCCACCTGAGGCTGATCAGAGTCTGCTCTTAGTGCTTATGGTATACATGCCATGATCAAACATACTTGTGTCAGAGCTATTATAACAACAAAACTAATTACTATTCATGATGTAATTATTTACTACATGAATATTCATGGAGTAAAGAATTAAGTAGACTTGAACATCCATATTACTAAATATTCACATATTTGCAACCAGTGCTGTTCCAGGTCAGACAGTTTCAGCCAGTGTCACAAATTAGCAAATTGAAATGGATCAAACAGGATTTTACGGGTTTATCATCACTTGTACGGCTTTGAAGTACAAGCGTGCTTTTATGGCCATGTGGTAGAGTGTAAGACTGCGAACCTGGCGACCTGGGTTCGATTTCTGGTCTGAGCGGGTATATTTCTTTATAATAACACCCGGTTACATGCTAAATCAAAACCTATTTCAAAAAGCATTGAAAATCATGAACTTGAAAGAACAGAAAATCAAAATATAACAACACTATGAGTGAGGTACAACAATTCAAACACTTTTATTTGGTCTCAATGCTTCTATTTATATCAGAAAATATTGTCTGATCTGCCAGATCTGGTATGATCCAATATGATAATTCATGATACCACTTTCAGAATATGTCTGATCAGGATCTGCACTGTTTGCATTCAGCATTTGATAGCTTTCTCCTGTCTTCTATATATGATATTCCTTTAAATTAAATCCAATATAACATTATACATAAGCGGTAATTATGATGAGGTTGGTACTGAATAGGAAGGTGTTTTTATGATATAGTACATGTAACATGTAACATCCATGACTGTATGAATATGTAAGAATATTTGTATGAATTAATGTATTATATGAATATAGCACATATGATACAACATGTGAAGTTATTATGTATAAGCATTATTTTATCTTTATATCTGAGTCTTGATCTGATAAATTAAGCTGTAGTGACACTCAAACAGCTGCATTGTCCCCAATGTGGCTGTTGTTCAGGGTCTGAACTATTTGGCACACATCAGTATCATTTTTTTAAAATGCAGCACATCTCGTAAACAGCATGTCATTATCATATATCTATTGTTTAAAATTGATATGTTCATACCAATCAATTATGAAAACAAATTATTGATTGAGGTTGTCCCTTATATTTCCAGACTTAATCATTATGGATAATCATTGGATGCCATTTTGAATTATTCAAAGAATACCAGGATTTATGAAAAAAAAAAAATGACTGTCTCTAAATGTAAACAACATGGAATAATTCTTCTTCAAAGAAGGTGTCATTATAGAGTTAAATCTATATTACAAAGATTAATAATGATTTTCTATCAAATCAATTATAAAACTTTATAAAATTATTGGGTTTAACACTTTAACCCTTTACTCCATAAATATTTAGTAAGAGATAATGATCTCATGAATATTAATTACCAGCAGATTAATTTTCAAAATGGCATATTAATCCATTACCTCATAGACTATTTTTGGTCCCTTTATCTCTTTGAGTAAATCTACTGAAAAGGAGCATTTACTAGCAAAAAGGAAAATTTAAGATTTATGTAGTATTGAAATTATTGTGGTAAATAAAGCATTTGCTCCATAAGGAGCAAATGCTCTGTTTGTCACAATGGTTTCAAAAAGGGTCTTTTACAGAGGCATCAAAGGTGTCAATATGTGGGAATGGGTTAACACATTAATGTTTAGCCAAAGCAGAAACTATATAGAATCACATGATGCAGACATCTAAAGCAGACTGTGAACTTATGGCTCCTATAGGAGCCATCTGATTTGGGTCTACCCTGTTTGGAAAGGCATATTTATGGAGTAAATAGTAAAGTCTGTTCCCTGAAAATATATTATTCTGTCATCAATACACAACAAGAAAGAAATTGTTATAAAAAGATCTTATTTAACCCTTTCCTTCATATTCAAAACATGTTTTCACATACATGTATTTCAAACAGAACAGACCCAGATCATAGGGCTTCCATAGAGGTCATCTGATCTGGGTCTGCTGTTTGCTAATGCAATTTGAAAGATGTTTCTTTACTTTCTAAAGTGGCTACAATTTTCTGCCTTCCATATTTCGTTATAACTATTTTGTCCATGAATATATTCAGTTAGTAATATAAAAATTTGGTATTGACATTTGGAACACAGAACAGGGAAAGTGTTCATTGAAAAGTTTCACATCTCATAGTCTCATCATTGAGTTGTTAGTTACAGCATGCTAATTGTTTTTGAAGGTTGCCGTCTGCCTGAATATTGTTTAAACTAAAAGTAGCTTGATATCACCATTTAGACTTAAATGTACACAATTGTGATCTATCATATAAGCAAGCATCACTTATAAAACAGATGTCAATTAATATTGCTAAATTTATCTATCGATCTATCTTTGTATAATGCCAGACTCCGCTTTCGCGTATTACTGGCATGAAAACGTGCAGGCCGAGAGAATAAAAGCTATTTATAACGGTTGTGAAAGTGAGACTCCAAAAATGGAATAGAGAGAAAGAGTATAGTGAGTTAGGTGTCAAAACAAGGTGAGGATTAAAATCAGGTAAAACACTTGATTCCAGACCTTTAGGGGTGGTTTGAAATAAAGAGGGGGATAACACTGATTTGAATCCCTCTAGATCTGGCTGCATAACAGCAGATGCTGGCAAGCTGTTCCACATGACCACTATTCAAGGGAAAAGTGAATATTTAAAGTAGTTTACAGAGGTGTATATTTGACGGAAAGATATAGGGTGCATATGGCGAGACATTCTCAATGGTAAACTAATGGATGGCGACTAAACCATACACGATCTTATAAAACATGACGACCCGTCCTGTGTCACTAAGTGTCTGCCAGCCAAGGGACTGCTGTAGTTCTGTTATGCTCTGATTGTAAGAATAGTTGGAGGTGGTCCATCTTTGCTGCCCTTCGCTGAACTTTTACATTATATCTACTACAAAAGGATGGGCCTTTTTGACATGGGCAAATCTGGTCTGAGATATTAAATGTGCCATTTTGACGCACAATCAATAGGAATCTAACTGTTATGGGACGAAATGATATAGATAAAAGTATAGTGAAATATTTAAATTTACTTATGCAGATCTACACGAAGATACATTATTTAAAATTTATATGTACTATTCGATAGGCTACTGTTTTAGGAGACATAAAATCTACTTACCAGTACCATGATCCCGTAAATCGTTTGAAAAACTTCTGTTTCTGGCAGGCCATGTCCGATTTCGAGCAGTTCTGTGGATCTGTTTGGGTGCTAATGTCAGAGATATGTCTCTGCTAATGTATAGAGATCAACGTTGTTCTGACAGTCAATCAATAGCCTTTCTCTGTAACGTTACTGATTCGACAAATTCAACAAGTGACTGTAGAGTTCAACTTAACGTTCAGTGATGTCTTTTAGCGCAATTTTTAAAATTCCGGAACCGGATTGAAAGCCAACTATTGCACATGCGCACATTTGGCTATAGGGCGACTTCGCTTTGGCCTATAGTTGAACACTAGTTACCACAGTTTGATATAAACGAACTATAGTCGATCCACTCCACATGGCTTGTTTGCTGTAGTTCTAAGATCTGGCGGCAAACGATAAACTGAAAGTTAATACTTTAAATTTTGATTAGAATTATTAAGGATATAATTCAACATCATGTGTAATTTGATCTCGGCAAAATTTACGATGGATCACATGACATGTACTATTCTGTAATGTACGGTAGCGATTTTCGTCGTTAAAAAAAAGATCAATAATAGTTTTGTTTTGGTTTGTTTACATTGTTTGACAATAGTTTCGCTACACATGTTCATTTTTGCAATTTCTATTTTTAGCATTTAGCGGCATTTATTGTTCGATCTATAGACCCAAGTGAAGTCGCTCATAGTGCTGTCACGATTATCTCCCCGTTATTAATAATTAGGGGAATTCCCGCTAGGTAGAGCTCGTGCAATAGGGTTTTCCGCCATAGTTTGAGTCGCAATCCATTTTAAAAGGATTTCGGCAAAGCCGAAACCCTAATAAGAGGCTTTGTGCAGTTGCACTATAAGTCTGGTACAGATAACTACGTACTAACAAAAGAGTCTTTTAAAAACATTGAAAATGACCACAATTTCAACAACTAATACAAATTTAAACATCTGTAATACAATTGATATATAATCCACAATGACGATTACTAGTCTGACAATAGTTCAAGAGAACAACGCATACAATAGTCCAAACATCACGCCAGAAATTACGAAATTTAACCCATTACCTTTTCAACTGAAAACAAATCCTCTTATGATTTTAGGAAAGAGAAGCTTGCCTCAGTCCCAAGTGTCATAGGTACCAGGTATGGGCTCGGGTCATTCAGGTATGAGGCCGCGCGGGTGTGGAACAGTCTCCCAAATGAAATCAGAACTGCAGAATCATTCCCCTTATTTCGGAGGCTGTTGCGCACTTGGACTGGCGACATAATTATGTGGATGCCCTGTACGCTCTACCTAATTGTGCTGAACAGAACAGAACAGAACTGTTTTCTGTTTCTGTTCTGTTCCCAATTGTGCTGACCTTGTCAAAGCTTATATTTTTGTTTTAACTCCTGGCATGTTTTTTCTTGGTTTTTTTTTATGTTTGGTCTTTGCACCTAGAACCTGCTTGAACTCTGCTTTTGTTTTTCGATTTTAGTATTAAAATCAGCTTTTTATTACTTAATTCTTATATGTAATCTATTTGCATTAAAAAAAATATTTATCCTTTTCCTCCACAAGTATTTGATTTAAGTATTTGCAGACAGACCATATCTAGATCGGGCAGCTCTCGAATGGGCTGTCTGATCGCAATCTGCTCTAGTTGGCTCTTGGGTGCATGTTAACCATATCGCTAGTTACTCTGGTCAGTTAAAGTTCTAACTCTTCTGATCCCCAACCACAAATTCATTAAAATAACTGTAACATTTCCATTTGTATGCACATATTGTGATACATTTTTATGTATGCTCTATGCGATGTTTTCCATGTGCATGTTCATATTTTTTTTATTTTGTCGCATTTGTTTTTCTATTCTTGTATGTCGGAATAAAAGCTCATCGGGACTTATGTTACTATGTTATACATATCCGACGTTAAATAAAACTTGTCCTATGTCTTATCTTTACCTGATAGAGCACCTTTTCACGCCTTTGGAAGCAGAATACAGCCAGGTCAGACGAGTCCTGTAGGAATCAACTGATCAGTGTCTACTGTGTTTGCTTATGGAATTACAAAACTCCTGCCATGGCAAAATATTTATGTGAATAAACATTATCCTAATTGATATTCGTGAAGTCATGAATTCGTGCATAAATAGTCATGGCATATAGGATGAATAGAGTTCGTCCACGTAACAAAACTGTTATATTAAGGCACGCCGGTTAATAGTTTGAGTTCGTTCAATATACAGTACATATGTAAACCTAAGATCATTGAAAATTAAAGTTTACTTATGGGTCTTTAAGGCAGGTGGTAGCTAAATACAGGTGAAAATACTGCAGAAAGCTAAGGTGAAAATACTGCAGAAAGCTAAATACAGGTGAAAATACTGCAGAAACCTAAATACAGGTGAAAATACTGCAGAAAGCTAAATACAGGTGAAAATACTGCAGAAAGCTCCTGTAGCAATAACCAGTATTACTTTTGTCCTGAAGCCTGCTTTTTAAGGCTCCTAAATTTAACCAATAAAATGTCGCTTAACCCTTTCCCCGTTCTATATTTAGTCCAAATTTCTTACCTTCTATTCATGGACAAAATAGTTATAATGAAATGTGGAAGGTGGAACATTGTAGTCATTTTAGAAACTCAAGAAGCAGATCTATCAAATTCCATAAGCAAACAGAGCAGACCCTGATCAGACGACTTATAGCGTCTGATCTGGGTCTACTCTGTTTGAAAATGCGTGAAAATGTGTTTATATGGGGGAAAGGGTTAAGACACGTTCTATCAAGTGAAGTCCTGATACAACCTATTGGTAAGTGAAGTATTCAGGAAATCGGGGGTAAACAGTTTCTATACATTCCCGCTATACCTCATCTTATTGATACAGCAGGACATGTCATAATCGACCATTTATTGATGGGGCATAGGAGTCTTCAGAAGCAGGTGGTTGCTTAATGCAAGGCAAAAGTAATGTAGAGAGCTCCTACAGGAGCTTTATGCATTGCTTTCTTCCTGCATAGATACCACGACCGAATAAAATGATTTTTAATGGTCACTTAAGACAGATTTACTGTACTTAGAATGCAAGATTTTTTTTTTTATAAATCAGTAGATTCATGAAGTGATAACCCTTTGAACACTTAGTAATTGTTCTCTACAAAAGATAGTTCCTTGTCCATTTCTTTCAAATACTGTTAAAAAGGTGTCCGAGTGTCAAAAGCAGACCCTTAGTTAGAAGAGGTCAAACTCAGTTTACAAAGGTCCTCACAGATTCGTCCACAGTAGTTAGATAGTAATATTCATTAGGTCTTTCCCGCTGAGATATAATATAAGCAATCCGACAGAATCCGGCCGCAGTCATCCTTTAATAAGACCAAAGAAGGCGAAATACGTTGAGGCCGGTCACTAGTAATCCATTTGTTAGGCGGTGCTGCCGTCTCGTGGCATATCCTAGATCTATTCTTCTAGTTTTTGTTACGCTCGAAGTAGACAAAATCAATCATGAATACGGCTCCAATGAGTAACGCTTTGTGGAAAATATTCATTTCCGTTGGAACTGCAGCAGAAAAAATGTATCATTAACAATCATAATCAGATAAACAAACAATAAATAAATTAATCTAAGTATTCGGATACCCAATATACACTTTCCGTGGGATTGTGGAGTTAAAGATGTATACTGCGCAAATTTCCGCAAAATTTGCGTTTCAAACTGACTTCAGAATCGGAATCTATGTACCTTAACACTTATTTAACACTAAACAGCATGTTGATGGGCGAGCTAAACATTCCAGCTCGACATTCAATTTCCCTATATAATGGCGAATGTAGATGGGCGAGCTCGACATTCCAGATCAACATTCGGTTTCCTTATATAAAAACGAATGTTAATGGGCGAGCTCGACATTCCAGCTCAACATTCGGTTTCCTTTTATAAAGACGAATGTTGATGGGCGAGCTCGACATTCCAGCACAAAATTCAGTTTCCCTATATAATGGCGAATGTTAATGGGCGAGCTAAACATTCCAGCTCAACATTCGGTTTCCTTATATAAAAACGAATGTTGATGGGCGAGCTCGACATTCCAGATCAACATTCGGTTTCCTTATATAAAAACGAATGTTGATGGGTGAGCTCGACATTCCAGCACAACATTCAGTTTCCCTATATAATGGCGATCGTTGTTGGGCGAGCTCGTCATTCCAGAACAACATTTGGTTTCTCTATATAAAAACGAATGTTGATGGGCGAGCTAAACATTCCAGCTCGACATTCAGTTTCCTATATAATGGCGAATGTTGATGGGCGAGCTCGACATTCCAGATCAGCATTCGGTTTCCTTATATAAAAACGAATGTTGATGGGCGAGCTCAACATTCCAGCACAACATTCAGTTTGTCTATATAAAAACGAATGTTGATGGGCGAGCTAAACATTCCAGCTCGACATTCAGATTCCCTATATAATGGCGAATGTTGATGGGCGAGCTCGTCATTCCAGCACAACATTCGGTTTCACTATATAAAAACGAAAGTTGATGGGCGAGCCCAACATTCCAGATCAACATTCGGTTTCCCTATATAATGGCGAATGTTAATGGGCGAGCTAAACATTCCAGCTCAACATTCGGATTCTCTATATAAAAACGAATGTTGATGGGCGAGCCCAACATTCCAGATCAACATTCGGTTTCCTTATATAAAAACGAATGTCGATGGGCGAGCTCGACATTCCAGCTCGACATTCAATTTCCCTATATAATGGCGAACGTTGTTGGGCGAGCTCGTCATTCCAGAACAACATTTGGTTTCTCTATATAAAAACGAATGTTGATGGGCGAGCTAAACATTCCAGGTCGACATTCAGTTCCCTATATAATGGCGAATGTTGATGGGCGAGCTCGACATTCCAGCTCTACATTCGGTTTCCTTATATAAAAACGAATGTTGATGGGCGAGCTCGACATTCCAGATCAACATTCGGTTTCCTTATATAAAAACGAATGTTGATGGGCGAGCTCGTCATTCCAGCACAACATTCGGTTTATCTATATAAAAACGAATGTTGATGGGCGAGCTTAACATTCCAGCTCGACATTCAGTTCCCCTATATAATGGCGAATGTTGATAGGCGAGCTCGTCATTCCAGCACAGCATTCGGTTTCATTATATAAAACGAATGTTGATGGGCGAGCTCGACATTCCAGCTCAACATTCGGTTTCCTTATATAAAAACGAATGTTGATGGGCGAGTTCGACATTCCAGCTCGACATTCAATTTCCCTATATAAAGACGAATGTTGATGGGCGATCTCGACATTCCAGCTCGACATTCGTTTTCCTTATATAAAGACGTATGTTGATGGTCGATGGTTGATCTTTGAGCCAGCTTCACACACATAAAAAACAACAGTGTCAAAATGTCACGCAGTTTTGATTTTAATGAGATTATCATGTATTAGATCATATTATGTTGAGATGATGCATCGTAATGAAGGTATTACACAGTAACGACAGATACTGCACATATTATGGTATATGTAATAAAAGAATATGTGTCCATGGAACACGGATGTCCCCGCAAGGATGTTTTCTATATCTAAAATATTCTAAGTTCCGTCAAACAGAAAGTGGACATGTGGCAAATTCGAAACTGTCTTACACGAAACAGTTCTCTATACTTATGTTCTGTGCCAAATATCAGGAAGCTGACCCGTGTGGTTCCTGAGAATAATGTGACAGGAATCATTTGTTGACGACGACGACGATGCAAGACGGATAGTGAACCCTGTATGTCGCCTCTGCGAAATGCAGGTGATACAATAATTTACTATAAGCTAATATTTTGATAATTATGTATACACTACAATTACAAGTTACTAATAATATAACCATAAATAGCAATTCACCAAAATCACAAAATTCAATTAAAGTGTTGGCAAACAGGAAGTAGATTAACGACAGACCTGAAAAGAGGAGGCATGGTACAACTCACTATGATTATGCTTCAGACCAAATATCATTCCAGTATACACAAGCCAAAAATATTTGGCGAAAGATTGTGTCATTAAGCAATCAAATTAAATCAAAATGTCGGCAAACAGGAAGTAGATAAACAACAGACCTGAAAAGGGGAGACATGTTACAACTCACTATGATTATGCGTCAGACGAGATATCAAATCATTCCAGCATACACAAGCCAAGAAATCTTTGACGAAAAAAATATGCATTAAACAATTACCAAAATGCAACCAAAGTGTCGGCAAACAGGAAGTAGATTAACGACAGACCTGGAAAGAGGAGACACGGTAAAACTCACTATGATTATGCTTCAGACCAAATATAAAATCATTCCAGCATACACAAGTCAAGAAATCTTTGACGAGGTTTTTGTCATTAAACAATCACCAAAATGCAATCAAAATGTCGGCAAACAGGAAGTAGATGAACGACAGACCTGAAATTTTACAGGAAGGTCGTGCGTATGGACAAGGGTAAAAGTTAATGCCCCCGTCGCCGAAAGGCGGGAGCATGAAAATACTCCCAACAAATGAAAAGCACCTTTGAAGATTTCACGACTGTATGTTTATATTACACTGTCCAATGATATTCTAAAAAGACATTACAAAATTACACTGATCAAAAGACAAGAAATAGTAACATCCGTTGTAAATTTTAATATTTAAAATAGATTAAAACCTAGTTCTAATACGTATCATAACCGATCTTTAAAACAGAGTGGCCATATACTTACATTGAACTCGGAAATCATTCACCTTGCCTAGCATCTCTCGCAACCCTCCCCAGTGTTTGATGATTTTAGCTACCTCCTGTCCTTGTGTGTCTGATATCTGTCAGTGTAAAGTTATAAATTAGTATTATTATAAACTAAGTTATGAGAAATCCGTCACAGGAAAGGCGCCGATTGTGTAGATGCAGATCCAGAAAGCCGGTGCATTCTAATAATTAACAATATAAGACACTCTTCATTAAATGCACGATTATTGTAAAACTTCACAAACTGCGCAATGAATTTTCTGTTTCTAGGCAGTTTGAAGAACCCAAGATACGTTTTGGGTTTTTACCGTGATCATGGTAAATACTTGTCGTTTGAATTCTGTCATGGACTGGTCAATTATAAGTTATAACCCTTCTTAAGCTATTAAAAAAGACGTAAGCTTAAAAGGTACCATTGCCATCATAAATAACCCATTTCGTCATAGGCTATTTCTAAATCCAGCCCCTTTGATTAAATCTACCGGAAAGGAGCATTTACTAGAGAAAAGGAAGATTTTATAATTGTGTACATGTAGTTTTGAAACCATTGCTATGGAGCAAATGCTGTATTTATCACAATGTTTTCAAAAAGTGAGTTTTACAGAGGCGTGCGTCAATAGAAGGGAATGGGTTAAATCATCTAATTGGCTTAGTATTTTAGAAACTAGTGGCCAAGAGGTAAAAAGACAGGATCCTGACGAGGCGTGAATTTTCTCCGAGTCTCATCTGGATCCAAGCTGTTTGCAAATGCCAGTTAGGTCATGCTTAGCATTAGAATGCCTAACTCTCTGGATAATGATGATCATCAGATGTTCGGACACCAATGCAATGTAATGCGCGTAAGATAATATATCTTAAAGCAGTATTTATCTATATTATATATTGTAAGGATTAAACAAAAATAAAGTAGAACGCCTCTCAACTAGACGTTAAATATAGTATACATATCTTGGAAACGGGTGGCAGCTCAATGCAGGGTGAAAGTCATGCAGAAAACTCCTCCAGGAGCTTTCCGCCTGAATTTCACCCTGCATCAAGCAGCCACCTGCCTAAAAGCATCTAAATTATCATAGGTCTATTAGAATTCTGGTTTAGACGGGTTTACTATACCCTGATTACCTTATGTGTATAGGCAAATAAGCTATTTGCTACTATATCAGTCTAATATGATGCCAAACCGAACTATTCAGCTTGCAATGCTGATGGAGCGGGGAGACCCAATACGTAGAGTAGTTAGGGTTAGGATAGCCATTGATTCAAGCATATACCATTATTGGGAAATTAAATTTCAAGATTTCATTGATACTATATTGTACCAATTTTCATTTCCATCAAGAGTCCTTTGACTTGCTATCGTGCTTACCCGGAAAAATACGTCTGTACAGCAAGCGCAATAGCAACAGTCGCCGTTTATGGTGAACACGTGGTTGTCCTGGGCATCGAAAACCTCATACTTGGGTGCCATTGGTGTCCAGCTACAAATAAAGTGGTATACTAATGACTTATCTATGTTCACATATGGAAAGCCGGTTTTCAATGTGCTTTGTCATCATTATTCCATACGTTTTTCCATTCCATAAATGACGATTAGGAAAAACACATCAATTTTAAAGCATACAGCTCATTTTAATGATTACCAACAAGACATGGTTTGACTAAGAAATAAGAGATTTGGAATGACAAGTACACAAATTATCTACAGATCTAGAATTCAGTTACATTAACCCTTTCGGCGCCAAATTTCTGATTGTCGTCTACAATCTAACTTTGTTAAATCTTTCAGTAAAATAAGGAAATGAGATAAATAAATGCAAATTTCAAAGGAATAAAGCACATATATAGAAACAGAGATTGAGAAAAAATGTGAATGGCCTTATCAGACGCCGCCTTGAAAAGTCGGCGTCTGATCTGGGACAGCTCTATTTGTCGTGGTGCATTTATGCGACATTGGCGGGGAAAGGGTTGCCCTCATCTCGCTACCTGTGAGCTGGTTCGTATTTGCAAACAGCTTGGGTCCAACAGTCAATGACTTCTCGAAAGCAATACAGCAAGAACGTTAAATTTAGTATGAATATTGGTTTTGGAGACAGGTGACAGCTAAATGCAGGGTGAAAGTCATGCAGAAACATCCAATAGGAGCTTTCTGCATGACTTTCACCCCGCATTAAGCAACCACCTGCCTAAAAGTATATAAATTCTCCTCTGCTAGAACTCCGGTTTAGAGGGGTTGAACTTTAACTGTAGATAATATTGCACCAGTTCCAAATTTAAGCAAATATGATTTGTTAACACTTAACAGTTGGGCACAAAGCCGACTTACGCCTGCTTCACGCTGCCGATGGAGACGCCGGGTGGGGACATAATGTTCATTTCCTGCATACAACAGCACCACATACATGAGCCGACACACTTGAGGGGCCGGTAGAGCTGGATCAGCTGAATGCCAGCGTTGTCCGTGATGTTCAAGGTGAACGGCCGCAAATTCCCACAGCACTGTCGCACCAAGCAATCCGTGTCTGCAATTATAGTCAGTAATTTAACACTAAGCAAATTGTACCTCATTCAATTATCAGTGTTCAGTTTTCAAAGATGTTTACATTTTTAGACCTCTTGAATCATGATGAGAGGCCGAGTTACTCGGCATTTAATCTGAATCCAAGTTATACACAAATGTTATTTCATAAATTCGTTCACTGTTTGGAAAGAGTTCATAATTCTCCAAAGTTCCTCATATAGATCCAACCGTTTTGATCATGTTACCATCTGTTCGCATACAGAGAGTTTGGTATACATAGTTTTGCACAGAGCCCTTAACCCATTCCCTCATATGTTATTTTTAGACCCCTCCTTTTAAAACCAGAACTATCACTAAAGGTGATTGATACCCCCACCTACTACCTTGTCAAGAGATCCAATGACTTCAATACAAAAGGCAATAGCTCATTAATCCTTTCATCCACACTTGTGGAAATACTTTTTTAAAGTCCAGTCAAGGAATGACTCACATCAGAGTTATGTCACACGTCTACACATCATTATAAATGCATATGCAAATTTTGAGGTTCAATGGTGAAGAAATGTAGAAGTAGTACTTGAGAAGTTTTGCTCTGGACAAAAATACTTAAGAAAAGTAACAAAGGGGAATAAATCCCTCAAAAATGAATTTAAGAGTTACAGTCCCTCTATCCTGTAATGTAATCCATATACAAAGTTTCACAGTTGTACCTACAATACTTGAGAAGTTATGCTCCAGCCAAAATATTGCTTCTGAATAGTAACTAAGGGGAATAACTCCCTCAATAATGAATTTAGAGTTGCAACCCTTGTTGCCTGCACATCTTCTCATCACCCTCTATTTATATATAAAATTCCACAGTTGTGCCTACAATACACGAGAAGTTATGCTCCGGACAAAATATTGCTTCTGAATAGTAACTAAGGGGAATAACTCCCTCAATAATGAATTTAGAGTTACAACCCTTGTTGACAGCACATCTTCTCATCACCCTCTATATACATATAAAGTTTCACAGTTGTGCCTACAATACTTGAGAAGTTATGCTCCGGACAAAATATTGCTCCTGAAAAGTAACTATGGGGAATAACTCCCTCAAAAATGAATTTAGAAATACGACCCTTGTTGACTGCACATGCTCTCATCACCCTCATAATGTGTACCAAGTTTGAAGACAATATCATAAGCAGGTTTCAAGAAAATGGCATGTCCAAAAAAATGTCCCAATTAAGCGACAAAATTTTGTGCAAGAGTTATGAAACAGTGAGAAGGCTGTCCCCACATAACACGTATACTATGTATTAAGTTTGAAGGTGGTATCAAAAATAGTTTTCAAGAAAAAAGCAAATGTCCCGGGAAAACGCGAGTGACGGACGACCGACGGACGGACGGACAATGTGGTTCCTATATAGCCCCCACCACAGGCGGCGGGGGTATAATAAATATACTGAAAATGAGCATTAACTAGAGAAAGGGAAAATTTTAGAAGTGTGTAGTTCTGAAAGCATTGTGATAAATAGAGCATTTGTTCCATAGGAGTAAAGGTTCTATTATCATAATGGTTCCAAAAAGTGATTTATACAGAGGCGACAAAAGGTCTCAATATGAGCGAATGGGTTAATCCGAAAATAAAATCAGTTGATTTGACTATTATAACATACGTAAATGATGTTTGTTTGCGCGAAAGTCACAAACTGTGCAAAGGTGGTCCCAAATTAAGAAACTAATTGCTATATTGTATTTTAATTTTATAACACACCTATATAATCACGATTACTAATTGACTGAACCAACACATACTAGTACAGTTAATACATGTAGTAAATTTTATACCGACATTGACTTCAGTTATACGTACATGCACGTTAACCCTTTGCATGCTAAGTAAGTTTTCGTCTGCAACAATTGCCATCTCCTTCAATTCTTAAATATAGTTTTTCTTATTTCTAAGCAAAAACATGGTCAGAGTGTATAACAGTTTGGATTCTGGTAAGTTGCCGCATTATGCGGCGTCTCATCAGGATACAAACTGTTTGCACAAGTAATAACGGTTTCGCCGCTAGCGTGCAAACTGCAAGGAGTTAGATCAATGAAGAAAATAGACATAGGCCGCATCACCATCCAACCTGTATCTCATGAATATTATTATAAGAAACAATGACACCATGAATATTATTTAACTCAATTTCTATACTGGCATGTAAACAAGAGACGTAATGGTCATGACAGAAACTGTAGAATCATATCTCTATAGTACCATATGCAAACAGAGCGGACCCCTGGCCACACGGTTTCTACAGGCGCCCTCTGATTTGGGTATGATGAGCCCTCTGATTTGGGTATGATATTCTATTTGCCAAAGTTTTAAAAGGGGTATCTGTAGAGTGGAGGGTTAAATACGATAAAAAATCGATTCGCTTATTTAGTTATCGTAATGGGAAAACTGTCTTTCGTGAAAATCTATCAACTTTCCACAACATTATGTGTACAACTTACCTTCCTGAGCGAACATACACTGTTGCTCGGCTGAGTTACACATGCTGTACCTGTTGTTTCTCTCACATCCAGTCATTACTGAAAGAACACATCGACATGTAGATACTCTAAGTAGACTGTCAAACTTAGGAGAATAGTGAAGACCCAGATCAAACAGCCCTGAAGGAGTTGTTCTACACTATTTGCTACTATGTTAGTCTATTTTAAAGTTATATAAATACATGTAGCACCTAACTGAACTACTCAGCTTTACCACCAGATGGATAGGGGAGTAATTACGGTACTCATTATAACAAAATGGATCTAAGCAGAGGTAGCACCTAACTGAACTACATGTACTCAGCTTTACCAACAGATGGATAGGGAGGTAATTACGGTACTCATTATAACACAATTGATCTAAGCAGAGGTCCAGATAAGATGCTTAAATTGAAACATTTTCAAGAATATCTATTTTTTTCTCTACCAAACCCTATGCTGTGACCACTCTTTAGAATCTAGGTTCTAAAGAGTGGTCACAACATATAGAGTTTGGTGGGAAAAGGACGATTTTAGTATTTGCACGCGCTATATTATCTGTTGCTCTGTCAGGATCAAAGCAGAAATTTCGAACAAACACTGGCAAAATTGAATCGCTCAATCAGTTATCAGCTTTTAATTAATAAGACCACATCGTCGGTATATTTAATTATCGAAAGTATTTTGTATTATATTCTACATAGTTGCATTATTTCTTTTATTGTTTCTACCATCTTTACCATTTTGATATCCAATGTCAAGGGTGGTGTTTGTCAAGTGATTGTCGGGAGTGAGCAAATATAACAATAGCGCCTAAAGCCGATCCTTCAAGTGAGCATGGTATGTATAAACTGAAAACTGTTACCATTCACTTCACATAAGCATGCATAAGTGCATGTCATTGACGAGTGGGATTTGTTGAGTATACAGTGATTTTAACAAGTACCATACAACCAACACCATTTTGTATGGTCATATATTCTAACACCAGTAAACCCCGATAGGTCGAGTACTATCTAGAACGGGACAGCAGTAAACCCCGATAGGTCGAGTATTATCTAGAACGGGACAGCAGTAAACCCCGATAGGTCGAGTACTATCTAGAACGGGACAGCAATTTGCCTTCCAAGAGCAGCTTTCTGTATGACTTTAGCCTGCATTATGCAGCAACTTTCAAAATTAAAAAAAAAATCAAAATTACTGTTTTAGCTTTCTGAGTTGTACCTGCGAACTCCTATTGTTTTATTATGCATGGTGGTCAGTTTTTTCATACTTAATCATCGATGATAAGACTTTAAATCTATGAAATGTCAGTTCTGTAATTTACCTTCCATCATGTCAAACTGTTGATGAATTATGACTTCATTAAGAGAGCCCAGATAAGCTAGGCCCGGGGGTAGCCCCTGTGGAACCACCACTACTGAGGTGTCGGTCTGTCCAAATGACGACATCTGTTCTGCCTTGCCCCCTGTTCCGGGCTGAGCTATTACTACGGTCGCCATCCTTCTGAAATACAATGTCAGGAATCAACATTTGTATCCCAAATAATAGATATCTGAATAATTGTTGCAATTCTTCCAGATAGTGTTCATAGTCTCACCAACTAAAGGAAGACAACTACTCGGATTCACCAATCCACAATGCTAAATCAAAAGCTTTATGAGAGTCTTTTTAGATAATACAATCCAACAGACCATGATATGCCTTCATTCCGCCCTCAGCAATACATGGGTCGTTTATTGCTCCTATTTGTTTATTCCTTAATTAATAGATGGCTTTATAAAAACGCGTTTCCAACCTTTTCCAAAGAAGTAGATGATGGTTTGTATTAACTCTTAGGCATACCCTGCATTAAAACAGTAACTGCTCAAATTTGAATCTGGTGCAATTGAACTACATTCTATTCAATCGAGTTTTTCAGAAACTGTTGAACGAGCGTCAAACAGCTTCTATGTTGATTAGATGTCGAGTTATTCCGCGTCTCACCTGGATCCAAACAATGCGATTATCGGGTAGATCATGTACAGTATCGTCCTTCGTCGATATTTGTTTTATGTTCAAATACAATATGGCGGCTTATGGTCTGCATTTTACATCACTGAATTCATCTTACAGCATTGAATTTAGATTCAGCCACGCCCCGTTACCATGACATCAGAGCAAAATCTTATATTGGTAGGATATTACAAACAATTGTGTTGAGGTACACACTGCAATGTCTTTCTCGCCAAGAGATACAATGATTATGTTAATTTAACGCTTTACTCCATAAATACAACATGTTGTACGCCTTTGCAAACAGAGTAGACCCAGATCAGACAGCTCCTACGCGATCAGTGCAAACAGAGTAGACCCAGATCAGACATCAGACAGCTCCTACAGGATCAGGGTCTGCTTTTTGTCAGTATGTTAAAAATGGGATTGTCTAAAGTTACAATAGCAATAAGTTTGCTTAGTACAAAAAATAGATTATTTGCTATATCTGACACGAATATTCATGGAGTAAATGGTTTAAAAAACGTGTAGCTGTACATGTGTGTATCAAACTGAGTTAAATGACAATTGTCTTAAGAGCTACTGAAAAATAAATGAATGAACACAAAACAAATACACTTCATAACTGTGTGTCAATTATTTTAATGAGAAGAATCTTTATATAATAAGTAAAACCTCTATAAGCCGGACGTTCAAATACTATCAATGCCGGTGTGTAAGACAGGTGGCTGTTTCATGCAGGATTAAAGTCATGCAGAAAGCTCATAAGTGAGGATTTTGCATGACCTTCGCTCTTCAATAAGCTGTTATCTGTCTAAAAAGATCTAAATTCTTCTTTACTAAATTCCGGTTTTGAGGGGGTTTACTGTATGACCAGCTAGTTCAATGTTTAATCAGTCAGGTTGCTGCTTAATACAGTGTGAAAGTCATGCAGAAAGCTCCCAGAGGAGCTTTCTGCATGACCTTCACACTGAATTAAGCTAAATTTAATGTATTGTAAATTGGGTAAAATCAAAGCGTTTAAAAACAATTCATGGCACTGTAAGTACATGTAATGTAGCTGTGTCGATTTATGATGAAGGTAAGGGACACAGCGTGGTTGACTCGTGTCAAGATAATATGATGATCTTGTTATTATAATCTCTCGTGTAATGATAAAAACCGAACATGTGAATCAGCAGTAGCATATATGCAAGTAATTGGTCAAGTTAAATAATATGTGTAATCTTTATTAGGCATTTGTAATCTTTATCATATCGTTACATATCTTTATCACATATTTAAGAAGTACACACTGTATACAGTATAAGTTGGCGAAATTGAAATACTATCTGAGTATTATCAGAATACATATAAATTTATATGATAAAACTGTCAATTAAACGGTAATTTAATTCATTTTGCAGTCTCAGCATATTACAGTTTTATCAAATATAAAACTTACATAGTGTATGATCAAGACAATGCATGTGGGTCTAAAGGGTAAACGGACATTAGCCCACCCGGACGACAGCCCACCCGGATGACAGCCCACCATTTCTCTAAGGGCGGACATTAGCCCACTCGTGTTTTTGAGGGGGGGGGGGGGGGGCGGACAATAGCCCACTCGTTGTTTTGTGGAGGGCGGACATTAGCCTAACTGTCTCGCTGTTCGCTTATTAGTGTAAGATGTCCGTTAAATGGCAGCAACGAAGAGCAAATAAAGTCAATGTATAATGTAGATGACTAGATGTGTAAAGCAATAAAATAATGAAATTAACTATATACATGTCAGTCAGTTACATACCTTGCTCAATAAATCACGACAAATCGAAATGTACTTTACAGCATGTATGTAATTTACCAACTACACATACTCATGCATATCCTTTGATACTGAGGCTGGTCTCAGAACACCACTGTTTTGTAATATCATGAAGACACGCCCTGCAAAAATCGATAACCTTGACAACGGGAGGATCGTATGACTAAATAGTCCGATATTGTAATACAGCAAAGTAAGTGTCTTTCACACAGTAGAGGTCGGTGTGAACGAAACATCTAATTAGATATATCATGATGATGTGATTATAACTATCTAGGGCCTATAGTTTATAATGATAAGTGTATATGCATTGATTGCAATATGGGCGAATCATCGTAACCGTTGTTTCCATTGTTGATATTTAACTGCTACGGAGTTCATTTTGGCACTGGTGGCGATTATGTCCGCATCAATACATTTTGGCTAATTTATTCTAGCAAACCGTCCCTGAAAAATGCCGGATAAGGATGGTGCTACTGCTAAAAATTACAGAACCTGTACTAAGCGGCCTTTCATTTATTGATCATAGAAATATTAAAATGCAGATGGTTGCTTAATGCAGGGCAAACGTAACACAGAAAGTTCCTATTCTGCATTTGATGTAGATTGTAAGGCTTGGTCATGAAGGTAGTATGTACTTTTTTCTAACATTCCTGTTTCTTTTGATATGTAGAACCTGACACTTGGAGGGGCAAGATTCCATGCCCCACTGTTTTCCCCGTAGCTGGTGTTGATCTGTTGTATAAATTTTGCTTTGGAATTAGAATCCGTAGATCACACCGTTAAAGCAATTCAGCTAATCAACAAGTATTCATGATGGCATTAACCCTTTCAAACTGCATACATTTTATACGCCTTTCTACGCCTTTGAAAACGGCGTAAGCCAAAATCAGACGGCTCCTGTAGGAACCGTGTGATCAGGGCCTGCTCTTTTGTTTAATGATATATGAATATGATATAAAGTGAATCTACTGTAGATATAATGATTCTACAGTTTCTGTCGTAGATAGATTGATTTATTCGTTAATATATGTCAGGGACATACCTGGCCCTAATGCTTGGATACGCACCAATGCTAGGGAAGGTAGTGAAATATGCCATGAACCCCAGGAATGATGGAAGATATTGGCTAGGTATATAGATGTATATTACCGGTTTAAAATGCTACACTTTTAAACACATGATATATAACATGAGTGCACACATCTTTGTCATGCTCATAGCTTGTGTTAGTAAAGAAGAAACCTGAGGTAAAACATGACAGAAAGTCAGTAACTACTTAATAGTTCAGCATATTTAGCTCAAGTCAGACGTACATAAACATTAAAAAACAGCTAATAACTCATCAAGAAAGTTGTTATTCTGAAGGTGCACAAAGGTGCATTCTAGTGCCATTTCCGCAACATTAAAAACTAAATATTGTCTACTTATTTGTTGCCCAGGATGTGTTTACTTACATAACAAATATGGTCAATTTGTAATTTTCAAAGATGGGTGCAAAAGTGTACATTTTGAAAAAAAACAACAACCTTGTTTTATCTTTTCATGCTAAGACATATTCATTTCAGAGTTATTATTACTGAAACACAATTTAAAATATACAAAATCCACAAGTTTCTATTTTCAGAATAAGGATGTTATACATTTGCTTTATTGTTATCAGATGTACCACAATATCATTACTTTTAGTAGGTGGCGGTGGTCTAGTGGTAACGCGCTTGACTATCAGTCCGGAGGTCCGGGGTTCAAATCCCGGTCCCACCCGGAAATTTCAGAGACGCTTTTCCGTGTCTCCCACCCGCACATACTCTCCACCCAGGGGTTAAAATGGGTAAAACAAATTAGAATTGTTTTGTAGTGATAACATAGAAAAGAGTACTTTATTAGTATACAATGGCTTCTAAAGATATAGAAAGTGACACAGATGTAGTTATGAACAGAGATATGGAGTCAGAGAGTTTTATATTATCAGAGCAAGATAGGAAAATATTGCGTGCCTTCCATGACCTACCTCTTCAGCCTGTAATTGAGTCAGCTGAAGATCTTGTTAGATTTTTTAGTAAATGTGAAACTTCGAAAAGTGGAGATATGATACCGGAAGTTCCACAGACAAGCATTAACCTAAATAGCCATTTGTTGGAAGACCCAAGATGTAATAGGACACCTCAGACTACTGTTATGCATACTCCATACCAATTTCCCAGAATTTCTAGTTTTGGAGGTGACAGTGGAAAAGGGGAAGTAACCTGGGAATGTTTCAAATTTGAAGTAGAGTCTCTTGAGACAGATGGTGTTTATTTGCCAGAACAAATTTTACATGGAATTAGAAAGGCTGCAAAGGGTGAAGTAGCAGAAATCATCAGAAGATTAGGAACAGGTGTAACAGTACAAGGGGTTATGGATAAGTTGACATCTACTTACGGCAATATCGAAACCAGAGAGACCATTATGAAGAAATTTTACAGTTGTATACAGCAGGCTGGAGAGTCGGTGACATCTTACGCATCACATCTAGAAGAGTACTTTGACAAAGCCGTGTCACTAGGGGGATTACGGAGAAGGGACACCCACATTTTGAAAGGAGTGTTGTATCAGGGACTCCATCGATATTTAAAGCAGTTATCAACATATAAGTATGATCCAATCAGTGATTATGACAGGTTCAAGATTGAACTGAGAAAGATGGAAGCAGAAATGAAGGAGGTAAGGATAGTTGATGAGAGAAGTAAACCATGCAGACCTGCAGTGGCTGATCCAACGACAAAGGAAAAGGTTACAGAGAAGAGTGAAATGAGTTAAGTAAAAGATATATTAAAAAGTCTGAATGAACGCATTCAACAGTTAGAAGAATCACAAAAATCAGGTAATGTGCCAGCTACACAGTATATTCCAGCATATAGAGGCAGAGGACATCAAGGTGGTTTTAGAGGTAGAGGAAATGGAGGTTATGTAGGTAAGGTATGAACAATAGAGTAGGTACCGGTAGACCCCTGGCTGGTACTACATTCCGTCCTACCTGCTGGAGATGCAATAAGAAGGGACATGTACAAATGAGTGGTCAAGCATACTCATAACGCAGTCTGTACTGGTTCTAGAACTTAGACCCTGTATATATTTAAGACATAAGCGATGCGCTCGCTCAAGTTTTAGTAAATCTGTCTTACTTAGCTGTGGCCAGCATTCACATCCGTACAATGCTTTGGGCAAAACTACTGCGTTATAAATACGCTTGCAACTTGTAGGTTGTAACCCATTATCGTTGAAACAATTGTTGGTTAAACTGAAAAAGTACCCCGTAGTTTATCACAACAATCCTTAAAAACAGATTGAGCTTTCAAGTTTCCATCAAGAAGAATACCCAGATGCCTATAACTTTGCACTGGGGGTAAAATTATCAGCCCCAAGGTAAAAAGAAGTTGCTGTATTATTATTTACCTGCTTTTTCTTCCTACTATTAAACATAAAAATGCCACATTTACTGGGATTATACTGGTGTCGCCAGAGGCACGAATAGCGGTAACATTCATTTAACAGTAGCTGCAACGACGTTCTAGATAGTGACAGTAGGAGCATGTCATCGGGCACAAAAACCGTTTTCTTCTCCTTTGGAGATTCCAACACCTAGCTGTTCTAGCTTAACGATCAATTCATTAATATAGCAGAGGTACAAAAATGACGACCAAACGCCGCCCTGTCTGGTGTCCTGCTTTATGGGAAACCAGTCTGATCTATACCCTTTATGCAACACACAACTTGACATATCTTATGGGGTTTATATTTCTCAACTTATTAGGTTTGCCCGAGCCTGTTCTTTGCTTGAAGATTTTAACAGACGTAATTTAGTTATAACTGATAAACTTCTTAAGCAAGGTTACAGATATCACAAACTTCGGAAAACTTTTTCTAAATTTTATTATCGAAATTTCCCTCTCATTACAACTTATTAGGTTTGCCCGAGCCTGTTCTTTGCTTGAAGATTTTAACAGACGTAATTTAGTTATAACTGATAAACTTCTTAAGCAAGGTTACAGATATCACAAACTTCGGAAAACTTTTTCTAAATTTTATTATCGAAATTTACCTCTCATTAGTAAATATAATTGCAATCTACGGACGTTACTGCGACAAGGCATTTCTCAAGCAGACTTTTATGGGGATGTTATCTACAAACTTAGGAAAATTCGGGGTCATATCCATTTTCATGATTTGTTTATAAAACGCATTAAAACATTTAAAAAGAAAGGTTATGATCCTATTATATTGCAACGCACTGCATGTTTGGTTATCGACCCTTTTACAGTCGGTAGCTACGCTTCCCTCTTTGCTTGCGCGATGACAGGCCGAGGGTAGTATTCTATGATCGTATACTCTTAAACTTGGATACAGGATGAGCTTACCAGACTCATGTATTACTTTTTCCCTGTCGTGCCCTTAACGGCTTACCTGCAGGTGCTCTGACTTCAGCAAAGTCATTGAGTACATATTTGACGGATTGTCACAGTTATTAACTTATTATGCTATGTTTTACATGTTGTCCTGTGTTCACCGTCGTCTATGTTGCGGGTAAGTCCAGCGGGGATACCTTTATTTACAATATTTGTAAAGCTAGGGTGACTTTGAGAGAAGTGTGAGGTTAGGACGTCCGTAAACCGGTTTAAACCCCCAGTGGTGTTTTTGCTACTGACCGTGCCAAGGCGGTAATCTCTTTGTCACCCTTCCTTTTGTTTGCCTTGCGTCTTTGTGCTTGTGATTTTGTTCATATGTGGAACGTTTGTCTCTGGTTCTTGTGTGTCTTTTGGTGTTTTCTGTGTTCATTTCGTGTGTGTGTGTGTGTGCGTTTGTGTGTGTGGTTGTGTGTGTGTGTGTGTGTGTGTGTCATGCTGTCTATCGGTATTTTGGTGGTGGTTGCGTCTTGTATGTGGCTTTGCCTGCTTGACTTTACTACTTTTCCATATCATTATGCATTTCAATAACATTTTAAAGTAATGGTAACGGTACACCATGCGCATACAATTTATAAAACAAACCATCATGCCAGACACGGTCGAAAGCCTGCCTTGCATCGAGAAAGCAATCATACATTGTACTGTCATTCTCAAAACTGTAAGAAACTGCCTCCCTTAACAAAAATGATGTCATAATACAACTCCTATTCTTTTGAAAACCGCCTTGTAGGCTATGTACAGACATGCTAATATCATTCTTTAAGCAAAACACCTTCATACATTTTCAAAATGGAAGACGATAGAGTAATCGCACGATAAGTCTTAGGTTCGTCTTTCGGCTTACCTCCCCCTTTGTGCAACGTAACTGTAACTCCCTTTTTAAGATCAGTCGGAACGTAAGACAATCTATACATCATAATAAAAAGCTTAGTGATATACTTCAACATAATCTTACCACCATATATCAAATGCTCTTTGTAAACAGCATCAAATCCACACATCTTGTTCTTTTTAAGTTTCATTATGAGCCCACTTAATGTGTCACCGTCAGTAATATTATCATTTACTAAAGACTTAGTCTGTCTTAAAATATTTACCGTACTCTTTACTTGATCAAAGAAATCATTATCATAACATGAGTGTTCTGTATCCGAGTACAATTCGGAGAAATATTTTCCCCATGCGTCTACCATATTCTCAGGATCCCGTACTGTGACCCCATCAAACTTTATTTCACAGCCTGTTCTTAGGACCATGTCATTTTTCCAAGCATTAAACAGTCGCCAAAACAAACCGCAGTCTACCCCTGCAGCACGATCAATCTCGTCATTCATCTCACGCAAATACTCGCCTACCCTGTTTCTGTGATAACGACGAAACTCTCGTTTCGCGGACTTATAGACCAAGAATGAGTGAGAAACCGGAGTGCGCCGTTTCCCATCTGCTATCCATTCACTCCGCTTAAGCCTCATTAGTACATGAAGATCTTTTAAGGATTGGTCCCAGTAAGGCTTTAAGTAGGAACGGTAACATTTATAGGGGAGGTAATTGACAAACGCATTTCCTTTTATAGCTCTAATAAACACCTTCTTCCACCTAAACATAGAATTTCTTTTAGACATCTTAAAAAGGGTTTACAGGATTTCTATTCAAAATACGTTTTTGTTCCTGCTGATAAGGCATCGAATAATGTGATTATTATTTGACGATTACATTATATCGATGTCTTGAAGCAGGAAATTATTAATACCAAGTTATACATTTCAGTTACTACTGACGAAAAGACCATCCTTTCAGACCATGTCAAAAAGTGTGAACAACTTGGAACCGATATTAAAATTACACAACATAAACTTCCTACAATGTATTGGTTACCAAAACTACATAAAAACCATATAAAGCGCGCTTTATTGCAAATTCTAGTTCATGTACAACTACTAAATTGTCTATACTTTTGACTTCTTGTTTAACGAAGGTAAAGGAACATGTAAAATTCTACTGTGATAAGACTTATGAAAATTCTGGAATAAATATCTTCTGGTCTACTAAGACCTCTTCAGACGTCTTAAACAAACTTAAGAACAAAATGTATCTTGCATCCACTGTAAGCACGTACGATTTTTCTACTCTGTACACAACTCTTCCTCATATTTTAATTAAGGATAAGCTTACTAACTTAATCCAAAAAGTATTTGCCCGGGAAAAAACATCATTCCTGGCATGTAATGCTGAAAAAGCTTTCTTTACTGACGAGCAAATGAAATATTACACCAATTGGACTTGCTCAGAAGTTTGCGAATCACTAACCTTTCTTTTGGATATCATATTTGTACGTTATGGAAATGCTATATATACCGTCAGGTAATTGGTATTCCTATGGGTACGAACTGTGCACCACTTGTCGCAGATTTGTACTGCTATGAGATTTCATGTTGCGTTTGAATCCTCAATCACAAGAAGATGTTATAAAAGCCTTCAATGAACCTTGTCGATATTTGGATGATATTTTTACTTAGATAACCCTTTCTTTGATGCTCTGATTCCTACAATTTATCCTAAAGAACTCAAATTGAATAAAGCTAACCCGTCCGACAATTATGTAGCGTTTCTTGATCTAGACCTTAAAATTGATAATGGAATGATTTCTTCTAAAATATATGACAAAAGAGATGATTTTGATTTTAATAATGTAAATGTTCCTCATCTTGACGGGGATGTTCCCCGTGCTCGATCTTAAGGGGTTTATAATATATAAACTTTATATATCTCAACTTATTCGTTTTGCTAGAGCTTGTTAATCTATTGACGATTTTAACAGTCGAAATCTCATTTTAACTGAAAAACTGCTTAAGCAAGGATATAGATACCATAAACTAAGAAAAACTTTCTCTAAATTTTACTATCGAAATCTCTCGCTTATTGGCAAGTACCAATGTTATCTCAAAGCGCTTCTGCGACACGGTATTTCACATCCTGATTTTTATGGTGATGTGATTTACAAACTTCGTAAAATTATTTGACATACCCATTTTCTCACTTTGTTCATCAAATATGTTAAAAAATCATTAAAAAGGGATATGATCCTGTAGTACTACAACATACTGTATGTTTGGTTGTCAACCATTTGACAGTTGGCAATCACGCTGGCCTCTTTGCATGTACGCCGACAAGAAAGGTTTAGTTCTCTATGAAGGTGACCTCTTAAATCCAGAAACGGAAGGAGAACGTCGGATATCTGTACTACTTCGTTTTTGTCGTACCCTTTATTACTTTTCTACAGTTACTCTGTTTGAAGCTCAATCATTGAGTACACTAGCGATAGGTGGATACAGTTTGTTCACTTAAATGTTTTCGTTATACATGCACTTTACCACTGTATTTGCCATCGCGGTTGTTGTAGATTAGTCGGAGAGGGGATACGTTTATTTACACTGTTTGTCTTTTAGGGTGGGAATGGAATAAGTGTGAGGTTGGGCGCCCATAAACCGATTAACACCCCCCCCCCCCAGTGAATTTTGTCACTGACCGTTCCAATGCGGTACTTCCATCTTCCCCCTATTGTATGTTTGTTTTGTCTTTGTGCGTCTCTTGATGTTTTTATAGTTATGTACATTTGCTGTTTCCTCGTGTTGCTGTTCGGGCGACTGTTTGTTCTGTATGTGGTGTTTCCTGCATGGCTCATTTTTGTACTTTTAAATTTATGCATAAACAAATGGGAAAGGATTTGTATTTTGACAATATTTACTCCTCTGGAACACAGTGCTTGCAGAAAAAGGTATCACCTCTCCTAATAACTGTCACTGGTGTACAGTACCACAAGTGGACCCAGTGATCACAGCCAGGTCTACCACAGCTCACCCACTTTGTAAATACAAGAGATGTGCTAACTCTCAGCGCAGTAGGAGTGAAATGGCCACACACACAACATTTATCAGATTCTTCAGTGGAACTAGCTGAGGACTAACTGGAATGGTCAATATTTTGTAGCTGTAGACCAGAAGGTCCTGGTTCAGGAACAGAGTTAATTTTAGTGACTCTTTTACCTTTTTTTGATTTTGATTGTGACTGGACATGATCAGTAATGTCTTTTAGTACATTGTCCTCAGTCACACGGTTTCCGTGACAACTGTGCTAAGGAACTTCCCCTTCTTGGTTTGTTTCTTCTTATCTTTCATATTATTTTCTGTTTTCAAAGAAACACTCAGTTGAAGGATGTTTTGATTAATATACATGTATGTTTGTTGAAGGTGGAGAATTCAGGTCATTTTTTAAAATATTTTCTGGTGATTCCTTTTTTCTTGCTAGGGAACTTCTGATGGCTTAAAATTAGATGGATCAACTACATCTAGATTGAATGGATAAATCCCAGCACGACGAAATGAAGATTGTTTGTTTTGTGGTGTCAGTGCTTTAAAGTAAGCCTCACAACCAAGAGAACAGATGCTGTAACGAGTGATGGACTGGCCACAGTTGTCCCTCATAAATTTGTGGGCTACTTGGTTGTATACCCTTTCCAGAGGTCCAAAACAACCGATGTCCATAGGCTGTAGTATGTGACTGGTGTGAGCTGGAAGAACAAATAGAATGATATGCTCAGACTTAGCCCAGTCAATCAGAGGAATGTTAATTTATATGAGACCTGTGGCCATCATAAAGAATAAGTACAGGATCATAAGGTCCTCTCTCTGGCAGATACATAAAGAGGTGGTCTTCCATATATTTTTTTAAATATGGATGAATTGCTCCAACCAGATTCAGACACATCTCCATTAGCCCCTGTAGATTTCCCCTCCAACAACTCTTGGCGCATTCTGGTCCCTGGAAAAACAACAAATGGGGGTATTCTAAAACCTTGAGCATTTCCGCATCCAATGATTGTAACATTGGTGCGAGAACCTGATGTCATTGATGAAGGCCTATTTTCAGAAGAGGAAATAACACAAGGTGCTTTGTGACAAGTGGACAGACCTTTCTCATCAATATTGAACATACGTTCTGGTCTGTCACCAAGATTGTATTTGATTAGAACATGACCGAGTTCCTTGTAGTATGTACTTTGCCCGCTGCATTTCTAGACCCCTGGGCTTTACCACCTTCATGCTTGGCCATCGAGACATGAACCCCATGTACCATTTGAATCCCAAAGGCTGTTGTCTGGTCATGTAACCATGGCTCACAGCCAAGTCTGTTGCAGTATTTACAACTTCTGATCTGAAAATAGAAAAGAAAAAAGTGTAAAGTTAATTTTATTTTTATAAGTGTTAGATTTATTTCTATATTTTTATTTATATAATCCTATATTATAGTTCATATAAAGATTTTATATCTAGATCTTCTTAATTTATTATTTTTAAAAAATCAAATAAATGCATATTAAAAACATATTGGGTTAAAAAAGCCACATTCAAAGTATCGTACAACAACTCATTAACTTCAAATGTACCCACATTCTTTAAATATCATAATCTAGTGTGTTGAGGTTTTGCCTAACAAAGTTTTATTACACATCTGCTATAACCATAGCCAACACTTGACATGAACTGAAAGTGGTTGGCAAGCCGTGTCTCTTCTTCAAGACTGAACAGTGGTGGTGGTCCTGATTTGATGGCATCTGGGATAACCGTGCCAGACAAATTGAGTCTCAGAGAGACCTCTGGTAACCCATAGTCTCTGGCAACTGTTCTGACTGGTTTTCCAGTCTCTTTCACATGGATAACGGCGTTTGTCACGGAAGTAAGGGAGTAACACCTATAGCTGGGTGTTTTGCCCCTTAATAAACAATAAGCATAAAACATAAAAATGTAGCGTTTACATGTGATCAGCACAGTGATTGTATGATAATAAGTGTGACGAAGACAAATGACAGTCACGTGATAGTTGCTATGCCGATGCTAGCTGTCAAATTCACTTAAATAGGAGAGAGGATATATTTTTGTGCGAGGGAAAAGGTAAGCCAAAAAAGAGCATTATAATTTATGCATATATTAGCTATATAAAAATGAAAACGACAAAAACTTACCTTTGAATCACGGATTTTCCACATATTTGCAGTCGACACTAGTTTCGGTGTAATATAATAAAATCTGACGTAAGCGGAAGTCGAAAAAATGTAAAACGAGGCAGAAGGAAACAGTGCGTCGAAACCACAGGTGTTCGGCACGTGCTACCCCCCCCCCCCCCCCCACACACACACACACAGGCACACACACACACACACACGTCCCCACCCTACCCCCAACCCCTTTACAATCCAAAAAAATGAATAAAAGACACTAAAACACGCATACATATGGTCAAATCATCATAATTTGCATAACAACCAGTTTCTCACAAACACCCCTCGGTGTCAAAATATATCATAGGAAGGTAGACATGAAACCCCAATGGAAATCACTATCGTATTGGTTATTGTTGGTTTTCATTTTAATAGAGGCATCTTTTCCACGAAAAAAGAGCCATACATTGTTAAGATTGATCAAGATTTAGCCAAGTTACAGGCTTTAATAGAGCAAGTAGACTACGGTGGTGACTTCCATCGGAGTTTCATGTCTACCTTCCTATGATATGCTTTGACACCGAGGGGTGTTTGTCAAAAACTGATTGTTACGCTAAGTTAAGATGATTGTGTTTTATTATTTTTTTGTTGTTTTTAGAGGGGTGGGGTAGGGTGGGCGGGAATATTTGTGGGGGATCAGCACGCGCCGAACACCTGTGGTCGAAACTGGACCGCGTCAAAATCTATCTTCCAGTTCAGTTGAACCCTAGTGGGGACTTGACACTCGACGATATGTTTATGTGCCCTTATAAAATAAATTATCTAGATCTAATTAATATCCATGATGATGATTATTTTGTCAGATGACTATTCATGGAGTAAAGGCTTAAGTGAATGATCAATAAGGTGAAGCAAAGACCTATGATAACATCATGTATTATCATAGGTCTTTTGGTGAAGTCAGTCCAGACACCGAGCTATTGTGCTGAGAAGGGCGCTAACCATTCTTGAAAACAAGAGCTTCAATGCAACATTTGCTTCCCTTCCATTCATAAAAATATTCTACCTTGACATCGTTTCTATTTAAATCTTTGTTTAAGTTACTGTAATTGTTGCTCTAGAACATTGGTTATTTTCAAAACCAACTGCCATGATAAACTTCTTGTGATCCAGTTATTTTCAGTGATAAAAGAAACTTGAAACTAACCTGTATGATCTAGCAGCCGATCAATAATTCGCGTGATTTTCTATTTCCGGTTTCCGGTTAGTCACATGATAATCAAGATGGCGCATACTGCACAGAAAGGAAAACTTATAGCTGTCATTGGCGATGAGGTAAAGTGAGCTACAACGTAGATATTCGGAACATCAGCATCGGAGTATTTTACATTCTTTTCATATTTAAGAGAATCTTGTATAAAT
>OY755248.1:70886127-70993168 GCA_963576725.1 Azorinus chamasolen
TCTTCTAAAAATCTTCTAAATAATTGCGACGGCTATGGATATGGACCAGCAAAATTAACTGCCGTGTTTGTTTGTAATAAATCAATGAGTGTTGATTATCCCTTTCCTTCATAGATACGCCTTTGCAAACAGAGTAGACCCAGATTCAGCAGCTTCAGCTTGCATACCGGTATATATTTGATTGAGTATTGATATGTTGCGGCACGAGGCAAGTGACAGGTGAAGATTAACCGTGCCTTGAGCATAATACATATAATCAACAGAGGTGCTAATCTGATGATTGGATCATCGATCACCGATAACTAGCGGGCCGGCGTGTGTCAAGAGATATACAGTTTAACTTTTTACCAGTTTAACTTTTACCATGTCTTTAAACCCTTTCCCTGTTCTATATTTGGTCAAACTTTCTATACCTATTTAATATTCATGGACAAAATAGGTGTTTTGGTGTGACATTCACTTTTTAAAAAATTGCTTTATAAAGAAACTATTCTATTCATATTGTTAATTGTTTTAAAAAGAAACTGACTATAAATAGTCAAATGTAATCCAATGTAATCCATTAAAATATTCATTAGAAACATATATATTTTTTCTATCATATTTTTTAAAGTACAAAAATGAAGCCAAACAACTTTAACTACACCTTTTATAAGGATAAGTGTAGTAATGACAAAGAAGATGGCTTGAAAGTATGAAATACGGTATTTTAAGTGGCAAACACAATGCACTTTTAGAGTTTCATCTATGATTTTGCATTTGAAGACATGTCACAAAATGGCATGTTTCCTTTAAAGATGATAATTATTTTGTCCCAACCCTAACAGATTAACAGTTAGGTTGATCTTTTGTATGCAGCTTTTAATTGGAGTTAGTTTGGCAAGTCTAACCACTTTGATTATACTCCTTTATCCTCATTTTAGATACTTGTCTAAAAGTAGGTTTACTTCTAACCTTCTTTCTGTTATTACATCATAAATTCTTGTCCCAACCCTAACGGTTTTTGTCCCAACCCTAACCGTCATTTTAACACTAGCCCACAGCTACGAAAATTGGTATCTAAGTATTCCAATGGTTTATTCACAGCTTCATATGAAAGTCCTTTTATTTTGAATTAACTTAAGTATGGACTTTATGTGTCAGTCTATTTTTTTTAGCAAATTTGTTAATAGCCGTGAATTCTTGGAATGGTGATATCTTCAAGGGACATACTTTTTGTCCAACAGGTGGCATCATTGTTCTTTAAATCATTCTTGTTACAACATCTTTTGGGTTTAATGTTACTTGGACATTATTTCAGTAGTTTTGAGTTAAGAAAATCTTTTATTTTCAATTATTGGTTTACTATTTCTGCCAATGTCCCAACCCTAATGCAAAGGTAGGTAGTGGAAAATTCAAACAAATACAGAAATATTTAATGGCTGAAGTTTCAAAATAGTACTGGAAGTGACTACATTATCATTGTTAATAATATATGTGAGGAAATGTACTTGTACTGAAGTAATTTTTTTTATTAGACACATTATTATAATGAGGATAAAGTAGCAAAAGTACAGGCCTGATATAAGTTTCTGAACAGTTACAATAAACCATCATTGGGCATTGGATTTCATCAGAAATGAAGAATACCCAACCAAATTTTGCAAAATAGTAGTGTTTTTGTATGTACATTGTAGTTAAAGAATATCAACAATTTCATCAGAACCTTAGAAGTGTCCCAACCCTAATGGTTTTGAGGCTAAACATGTGTCAGATTTTTTTATTGCAAAATGCAAATAAGTTTATATGCATTTTTACTGTTCTCTCATTCACCAGTATCATGGAATAGGGTGTAAAATATTAGGAATAATGTTTTAAGCCTTTAGAAAAATCATGCTACCAACCTTTAAGCCTTTCTCTAGGTAAACAAGCCATATAATAAGTCATGATTAAGTTCAATACAGTAATAGTCCATAGTTATATATTATAAAAAAGCTTTCTTTTTTTCCAAGTCAGAAAAGTTCAATCTAACAGGAAAATCAACTATCAGTATCACAATATCTCTAGATAGAAGTTAACTGTTTTTACAGTATGGGCACTTTAACTCATCATTTCTATAAATGACACGGACTCTAGAACAATTCATGAACTTGAAATTACTCCATTTTAGCGTGAAAAATAATTTCACAATTGAATAGCAGATGTTACTAGTGCTTGACAAAGTTAACGATTGGCAGATGGTGATATTTATATTTACACCTGTATCATGAGGCCACCGGTATCATGGGGTGTTACTGTATATGCCTGGCTCCTAAAAGTTAAGAGGAAGGGGAGTGTAGTGATCGATTGGCTTATAAATATAAGGCCTTTCCAACAGCCTTGCTGTTTGGTTAACCCTTTAGCAACATGGTTAGAGTTGGTCTTGTAGTCCAGAGGTCCGGGGTTCGAATCCCGGTAGAGACTAGTAACTTTTCCTCCCATAGAATTACTTCACCTCTCCCCTTGCCACTCGTCTATATTTCTCTTAATAAGTTATTGAATATGCTGTCAGTACCTTTTTCATACCTGTCGTATTACTAGAGGTTGGGTGATTCAATCAGTGTTACCTGTCCATCAACCATGTTTGTCTGCTCATCAAGTAAAGCCTTCAATCAGAGCAATATAGTTACAGGCGTATATTCAAATACTCAAATCATCATTTCTCCACCAAACCCTACATGTATGTTGTGACTATTCTTCAGATTATAAAGAGTTGTTTGGTGGATAGACAAAGTAGCTATTATGCACCATGCTTTAACCCTTTCCTTTGTATAAACACCTATTCATGCATCTGCAAACAGAGTAGATCCTGATCAGACGACTCCTATAGCAGCCATCTGATCAGGGTCTGCTTTGTTTGCTTATGGAATTTGATATATCTGTTTCTTTAACCCTTTCCCTGTTCTATGTTTATTTCAAATTACAATACCTACTGAATATTTATAAACAAAATAGTTATGATGAAATACTGAAGGTGGAACATTGTAGCTGTCACAGTGTGTAGGTTTATCATCACTTGTACGGCCTTACTGCACAAGCACGCTTTTATGGCGACATAGTAGAGTGTATGTCTGCGAACCTGGCGACCCGGGTTTGATCCCAGGTCTGTACGGGTATGTTTCTTTATAAGAACACCCAGTTACATTTGGTGCCCAACGGGGGACTGTGACTGCATGAGCTCCGAGTTCGATTCCCAGTTGTTCTCATACCCATAGAAATTCGGGACGAATTTCAACTTGCTGGGGGAGTTGTTGTTGTCGTCGTCGGGTATTTTCCTCAGCCAATTTTTCAGAGCACACCTCTGGGGGATGATATATATATCGTAGTATTAGGGTTGTAGAGATAAAAGTACTATATATTATATAGGCGGAGTATGTTACAGTGTGTAGGTTTATCATCACGTGTACGGCCTTGCTGTACAAGTGCGCTTTTATGGCGACGTGGTAGAGTGTATGACTGCGAACCTGGCAACCCAGGTTCAATCCCGGGTCTGAGCGGGTATGTTTCTTTATAAGAACACCTGGTTACATAGCGATTTTAGCATGTAAAGTAACAGGTCTATCAAATTCCACTAGCAAACAAAGCAGACTGTGATCAGACGGCTCCTATAGTAGCCATCTAATCTAGGTCTACTCTGTTTGCAAATGGGTGAAAACACATTTATATTCATGAAGGAAAGGGTTTCAGAACCAAAAAACCCACAAAGAGCTAATCTCATCTCTATCTGATTGCTTTACAGGATTGTTGACATTTTTTATTGGACATTTTATTTGTATCTTACAGGACACATGTACAGGTTTCTTACTTGGGGGTATTGGTGAGCTAAACAAGAAAAGGGAGCCAAACTTCTTAGTTGTCTCCAAGAGTAAGTATGGACTGATTTGACTCAATGGTTTTACTTATTTGTCAGTTCTGTGTTTAAACTTTTACAGGATGAATATTCATGTAAGAATTAATGACTTCATGAATATTTATTAGCTGATTTTTTAAAATGTTATATGAACACAGTAATTTTTTGTTGTGGCAGAAATAGTAGAATCAGACCTGTATAATTCTATAAGTAAACTGAGCAGACCCTGATCAGATGGCTACTACAAGAGCTGTCTGTTCCGGGTCTACTGTCATTGCAAAGGCGTCAAAAAGGCATATCTATTAGGTTATAGGAAGACGCATTTATCAATTATATTTTCTACTAATAAATTGTTTAGCGTTCCTACTTTTTCCTACTTTTCCCTACTTTTTAAACAGCTTCCTATTTTTTTCTAAAAAACTCCTATTCCTACTTTTTTTCAAATGAAGTCCACAAAAAAATTAAAGTATGATCTTTGTATTAGTTATATTTGCAGAAAATGAACAAATGATGTCAAACTGGCTGGTTTCTGTTGTTGAAAGGTGTGGCAAATATGTTCCTCCTTGATGTGCATCATCCAACGTTTTACTTCCACTCTAAACCCATTTCGTCTACTATATATAAACTTTTCAGTTTAGACAAAAAAATCTCATTTCATCTAAAGGGTATTTCACATCTTTTCAGATGCATTTCCCCTTTTGTCTCAAAGTGCTAATTGAGTAGATACTGAGTCACACTAAATGAGGTGTGAATGTCGTATATTGTACTATATTTTGTATTTTTATCAAGAAAAGGGCTTATCAACATACACACGTTTAGGATCCAGATCATTATAGAGTCATGAAATGACCACTTTATGATACAGATTTAAACTAAGATGTTAACATTATCTAAACAGTTTTGATTTTTTTTACCTGTACAAGTCTTCAACAAAAAATGACAGTTTTGCTATATCAATAATGTAGAACCAGATCAAAAGATGACCCTGTGATTGGGATACAATTGATTTGGGTCTTTAGTACATATATTCTCTATTTTGACACTATGAATATGATTTAATTGCCATTTTCTTGGATAAAATTCTGCTTGGAGCTAAAGGGTCTACTTAGGAAATATACATGTAAGAAAGGTGTCAGATCAAGATCAGGAGTTGGTCAAGAGGGGAAGAGTTGATAGAGTTTGTTCTCAACAATTGTTATTATATGTTCGTAAAAAAATTAATCAATTAAAAGAAATGTCTCATCACTAAGAAATTGATGTTTAGACCAAATGGGATTTATAAGTTTTAGACAAATTAGGAATTGGACAAGTTTATACCTTTAGACGAAATGGGAATTTAACTTTTGGTTTAGATGGGTTTAGACGAAGTGGGAGGTCCTCCATCCTTCATAATAAAGGCTTAGGGAAGATGACCACACAATTTTGACATCTGCAAATGGGAGAAGGGACAGATTAAACATAGAAATGGCCCAAACTAGCCCTCCAGAATACCTATATTTCAAAAAGTTTACGGGGGACTTCGATCCCCTGTTCCCCCTACCAGGGCGTTGCCCTAGACCCACAAGGGGGCTCAAGCCTCCCCCTTGACCCCAGGCCTACCCCTTGCTTTGACCTTTCTATCCCCTGGTCTGAAACAATGAAAAAACTGACACTGTTCAGCAACAGCTATTAATTATTACATATTTTGCGAAAAATACTCCTACTTTTTGCCTACTAAAATATTCCTACTATTTCCTACTTTTCTGTCAGAAAACCTCCTACTTTTTTCCTACTTTTTTGTGAGTGGCTGCTGGAAGGCATGGAAGCGCTAAAGACTTGTAATACTTCAGTCTTAGATGTGAAATTTCCAGACAAATTGGCAATTGGTCCAGATCAAACCAAATAATAATTTTTTCTAACATGAATATTCATGGAGTAAAGGGTTAACTTGCACACTATGGTAGAGTGACAATCTAGGGTGAACAAAAAGTGAGGTGAGACCCATCTGTTAACAAGACATGTTATATACCAAAATGTTTGTTAATGTCTGTAGTATCCGACTCTGCCGGCATACATTTGGAAAAGTGGTGGCGTTCAGTGAAATCCAAGTTGGCGTCCAAGATGGCGGCCGTTTTTGGTAGCATCAGCTTAAGTTAAATATATCAAAATGGCAAAATCTTCACAATTTCTGAAAATGTTTTGTATAAATATTGTAAAAGACAAATTTGCCTTTTTAAAAATACCTCGTTTGGTATTATCATAGTTCATCATCAAGGTCATTTTAAGGTCAATAGGTTAAAAATACAAGTTTACGCAACATTTAACCTTCAAATTTAATTGTTTTATGTAAAACTAATAGACAATAACTATTCAAAATATACATTTAAATGCAGTGTTATGATTGGCTCACATGATAAAAAAGAAATAAAATACATTCCTGTTACAAGAGATATTTGGCAATAAGTATTATACTTACCCCATCCACCAATTTTATAATGGGAATTTTTAAATTAGATCAAGAGGAAGTTCAAAGTCTAATTCCATCACATGGCCTGTTTATTTATCAAATGAACATAGATTTAATCAAATATAATTGGTACAATTGTATTCTGAGTCTATATTTTAATCGTAAGGTCCGTAACTTGGTTACTGCAACAATTAGACACGTTTCGAAGTAATTTCTCATAGGGTGCGGCTTGTATCAAAATATTTCTATTTGAATAAACATTAAATATAAACCTACATGTACACACCTGGCAAAATATCAACATTAATATTAACCCTACATAAATAAGAGTTGATCCTTCGAGATCATGAATTTCAGTACTTCTTGTTCTGAAAATGGAATACCGCTTAAGCCGGTGCTAGGGAGCGTGAGCAGTGTTGCACTTTCAATTACTGCCCATGAACAGACTCAATAAAACCGAGCAAATTTTTGCTTTTGGGGGATCGCCACCCTTCAGAATTTGAATCCACACAACCTTATCATGATTGCAATAATTATGTTTATATGGTACAGTTTCCATTGTAGTACACATTTCAAATGTGACACTGACCTTTGAGATAGGAATATGATCAACAATACACATTTTAAGAACAGCTTCAAAGTATCATTTTATGATACAATACACAATAAGAACACATCAAAAGAACAACAGTGTTATACCAGTTTGTGATATGATATACAATTATGAACAACATTGTGGTGACAGTCACCACTGACATGTGTGATACATCATACTAATGTTCAGCAATATCTAGACTGTTTTGTGTTGTTACATTTGCTAACATTGTACACAGGTTTTGACAGATTTAATCATCGTCAACACAATCTTTACAATCAATCGCAATCGTGCATGGCTGTTCATTTTGTGAACACAAGCAATCTTCATGGCATTCATCATTGTACAGACATATAATATCACCTAACAGTTCAGTTCATTTTAGGAATGTAAAGTCTAGTTTCAGAGTCAACCACATTTCCAAAGTCAGCAGGATTTGGCAATGCTACATTTGCATGTAATGCCGACTTCCAGATAAACAACTGATAGGCACAGCGAAGCGAATGTAGCATGAAACTGTCATCTGTTGTGGGAAGTTTCTGGGGTTTGTTTTTGATCTTTCAACAAAATTCTTAGCCCTAAACACATTCAAGGATGAGCAGTGAATGCACACATAAAACAGCCCAACAAACAACACTGCTTCAGTTTTCACCATAGGCGACAGATTGAGCCCTGTCCCAAGAGACGACAGATGTGTGAGTATATCGGATGTTTGGTCATGATCTGAAAAGCCATTTTCTTACTGATACTAAACTATGAGGACCATGTGTCACATCCAGTAAGGCAGTAAAACGCACCTCTCATTAGAGATAACTGTTCATGTATAACATGGCCTGGAATGTATCTTGCCATATCTGTGTACAAGCTTTTTCAGCCAGTTTTAAAGAACAAACTGCAATGCCCAGTTCTCTGGACCAAAACACCTATGTCAGGACTTACTACTACAACATCGCTTAAACTCACTTCTTTCGCTTGTGTGCAACATAATCCTGGTGTCTGCTTCATCTTTGTTAGAATCATCGTGGAATTTAATTGCACCAGAGGAGACTTGGAGGACTCTTTCAGAAGGCCATGGCAGTTCTGTGTCAAAAACCTGGTAAATGTATATAGCTTCGTTAACTCTGAATTGCTTCTGTTGTTGGTTAGTAGCTTCTTCCTGTCTAGAATTGCCATGTTGTATTGCATTACAACAGGTGTAGTGACAGAACATTCTCTCCACGTTTTTGCCGAGTGGCAGACTTTAAACTGTTTGAAACATGTCTGTCAAACACAGCATGCAGGCATGACACATCACTACTTTGGAAGAGAATACAGTTCCAAAATCTTGAAGACATGTCATAGTATGACAGTTTTGCCCCAGAAGCAGGCTACAGCAATGAACTATTGCCATACCATCAAAACAGTCTGGATGCTGACCACTCTGAACTCTACATGGAGACCCATTAATGTTTTCTAATTTTTCAAGAAATCAGATTTCTTGGTCGACATCATAACACCACCATCTGTGAACAAGCTTAATGGAATTTGTGAGTTCTCAAAAGATGGTACTCGCTCAATGGGAATCTTCTTGAGTGAATTAATTGCCAAAAATCGTTTTCCTCCGTTTATCTGAAACACCTTTGATTTGGCATAGACCCTGGATTGGGAAGAACTCATGGTTTTGACCTTTGGCCATGGCAATGGATCAAAGAAGTTCTTCTGTGCTGCGAGGTTGTCATCATACACGAATCTCTCTGAAACAAAGTCATGGAACATCTGCTTTCCCTTCTGATGGCAACTCAACAGACAGAGCTCTACATCAGCATAAGCCGCAACACCAGTAGCAAAGTTTACAGGTTTTGATGGAGGGTTGTTGATAAAAAATGGATGTATTAATGTTTCATTGCAAGCACCTGGTAATGCTTGAACTGGGAATACACAGTGAGATTGGAGGCAAACAGGAATGGGAGGAGTCTGGTATTTGAGGACACATTGAGATCCAATATAACATGTATGGAAGATGCAAAGTACATCTTTAACGGTAATGACACTTCATTTAAGTAGTCATCCAAGAATCGGAGAAACATGTCTGCCCTCAGCTCTAAACAGTTCAACCAAAGGCTGTACACTGGATTCTATCAGCCCTTTATATTCTATTGAATGATCATCAAAGTGGTCCACTGAGGTCATGCCAAAAGCCTTTAAATGGCGAAACAGTCTGTTGAAGGGGTTTAGACGAATTTTATGATAGCCAGTCTTCAAATACCGGAGCGTATACCAGTTTCGCTTGCGATAATGTTTTCAGCTGTTGTGTCTTGCCTAGATTTTCAAATATCTAATAATTAATTAGATTTGTTTGGATCAATTTCTAATTTAATGTCTTCAAAATTTGATAACAAAAACAGCATGTATCTGCATTGAAGTCTATCTGCCTCCGCTTTGGTGGTTGTAATGCAGATGCTGACGTCTTTACGAAAGGTATGGGATATGTTACAGTGAGAATATTTTACAAGCTCATCGGTAATGGCAACAATTTCAATATAAACTTTTTTAATCTGTTTTTTGTTGTAAAAACTCATCTTTAACATACTATAAGGTAATGATAATTCATTTTACAAAATTTCTGGACAAGAATAATGTGACATGCATGTTTGAATAGGAAAGTATTGACACTGACAGCAACTGTCAGTCAAAGGTCAACAAGTTTTATTGTCAACAAATTTTTCTTCATTTCAGAAATCAATAGTTTTCCTCAATCAATAAGGACATAGATTTAATATTTGGTATAAAATGTTACCAATATTCATTTTACCTCATATTCTTCATTTATTTTATGTATGTTTAATGTCTTTTGAATTTTCGAGCCACAAATACTTCCGGTGCTGGTGTATCACCTCTTTCGTTTAGTCCTACAAATACAATTTTGCATTATAAAATGATTGCCTAACTAAATGTTTTCCTGGAAGAAGAAGTATGATAACGAATGTATCTCAGCAACACTTATTTGCAAAAATTAATTATAAAAGTCAAATCTTTAAAGAATTTTCTTTCTCTATTAACTGCAAATATTGGCCGAACCGGCTTTTGACCATTACTAAATCTGACTGCATGGTAATATATTGTGAATAAATGTATGATTTTGTGGTATTTCAAACCCTTGTCTCATAAATCTAATATTAAGATGAACAAAATATTACACATACAACTCATATGTGTGAAGTATATATGCGATGCGTTTTCTTTTAATTAATTTGTGACGCAAGAAAATACCTATTGTCGCTAAGTCAAATTTTACAAAATCAAGACAAAATGTTATGTTTATTTCATTTTCAATATGTATGGCAGCCATGACCATGTTTTTAAATGTGCATTTTGAATAGTTAGAATGGACTTGCATGATATAAATTATAACAATTTAATGTGAAATGCTGTTTCAAATTGCATTTTCACCGGTTTGACCTTGAAATTACTTTGACGATGACCTATGATAATACCAAATAAGTTATTTTTCAAAAGACCATTGTCCCTTCTATAATATTTATGCAAAATATTTCAATATCTATGAAACGGTTTCTGCCATTTTGATATATTTAAATTACACAGATGCTAAAAACGGTGCTTGATCATCTTGGCCGCCATCTTAGATTTCTCGGAACACCACCACTTTTCCGATTTTATGCTGGTAAGGTTGTATGGTTTCAACTCTATTTTTGTAGGGGTTATGCAGGAGTGTACATGATCTACCACTAGCGGCAAATGCAAATAGTTTAGGTCCAGATGAGACATCAAGTAACTAGATGTCGAATAAGAATCCAAACTATTTGAACACTTTATTTTTTAAGAGAAATATAAAAAAAAAAATATTTCAAAATAGTAGAAGACCATTTTCCAGACAGAAATAATTAACTTAGCATGCAAAGAGTTAATATCAGTTACTGATTATAGTGATATTTTATAGTGGTTTATATATGAGGGAATATGATATTGACTAGTCATTTTCACGAACGTGTAAATAAAATGGGCAATTTTCACAAAAACAGAGAATTTTAGAGAAATGCATATAGTATAATAATTATTTACTTATAAATGTTGAGTTGCATCCTCGGTCAATATCATTTTTACTAGTCCGTAAAAACACATATTGACCTCAACATAAGTAAATAATTGTATAGTATTTAACTTTGGAAAAAACTAGAAGCTATGCTTCCAATTAACCCTTGATATGTATGCCTGTTTATGCTTTGCAAACAGGGTAGATCCAATTCAGCTTACTCCTGTAGGAGATGTGAGATCAGGGCCTTCTCTCTTTGGATTTGAAATAATATTATTCAATTCTAATCATTCTACAGTGTCTACCATTGCCAAACTCCCAGTGTTCATATGCTATTATAAACAATCACGTAATTGATATTCATTATATTATTTAAACAGAGCTACAGATAAAGGTGCATACCCAAATACTAAAATATTCATTTCTCCAGCAAACCCTAGACTGTTACCACTCTTTAGAATCGACTCGAAGAGACAATTCTAAAGAGTTGTTACAGTATAGGGTTTGCTGGAGAAATAAAGGAGCTGTTGCTGAACATGTTTAAATTTACACATCTTATGTGGACCTCTGTTATTATATTTTACATGAATCTTTATGAGCTTACTCTATACACTTATCTTCATGATGTAATGTTTGTTATACTCCTAAGTTCTGTTTAGTACAAAGTGTGTGTTTATTTACAGATACCAGTGTAATGGAGATAGAGGAAGCCTTCAAATCGCTCATCAAACGAGTAGATATTGCCATCATACTGATCAATCAGAATGTAAGACTTTATATTGATACAGTAAGACTTTTGATCACATAACCTGTGATGTGGGAGTGTTGAAATGGAATGTCTTAAAGCGCAGGAAATGCCTGTTCATTTTCTAGTTAAATTACCAGTTTGAATCCGGCCAATACGGAATCTTAAAGAGAATATTCGAAACCAGTGCAAGACATATTTAATTGTTAACCAATCATAGCGCTTCATAGCCAAATCACTTAATTTGTGTTTATTACTGTCAGTGAAAAATGACCAAAAAAGTCGTCAGTTATAGGATGTTTCACTTTCTATTGCACTTTTTAAAGGTTATGTGATAAAAATAATCTGACATTTGTGTTCATTACAAATTGTTTTTATGTAACTCACTACTATAAGGAATAATGTAAGATAGGTAGCAGCTCAACCCATTACCTCATAGGCTATTTTTAGAGCCAATTTCTATGAATAAATCTATTGAAAAGGAGCATTTCTAGAGAAAATGAAACTATTAGAATTGTGATAAATAGAGCATTTGTTCCTACATAGCAAATTGTCAATTTGTCACATTGGTTTCAGAAAGTGACTTTTACAGAGGCATCAAAAGGTGTCAGCATGAGGGAATGGGTTAATGCAGGGTGAAAGTCATGCAGAAATCTAAAAAAAGAGCTTCTGCATGACCTTCCACTGCATTAAGCAGCCACCTGCCTAAAAAGATCTAATTTCTTCTTTACTAAAATTCCGATCTAGGGAGGGATATATTTACTGTATATACCCTAACCTGCCATTTCACATCTTTACAAACAGAGTAGATCTAGATCAGATGGCTCCTGTAGGAGCAGTCTTGACACTGTTTTCAGGATCTGCTGTTTCTTATGGAATAATATACATATTTTTACTACATACTATATTTTACCCCATAACCAAATACATGTACTCCTTTGTTCATATACCATTTTTATATTTTTAGCTCACCAGAGCACAAAGTGCTCAAGGTGAGCTTTTGTGATACCCCTGTGTCCGGCGTCCGGCGTCCGTCTGTCCGTCTGTCTGTCTGTCCGTCTGTCCGTCTGTCTGTCCGTCAACAATTTCAAACGACTTCTTCTCTGAAACCGACTGCCCAATTGTAACCAAACTTGGTCAGATACATACTGTGGGTGGGTGCTTCAAAAGTTGTTAAAAGATAGTGGGCGGGGCCATCGGTTTTGTTGCCATGGCAACCGGACACAATATCTAGAAAAATCTTCTTCTCCAGAATGACTTGTTGGATTTGAATATAGTTTTCACCAAAATGTTTCTCAGTTGATAGACTTTTAAAGTTGTTAAAAGAAGTTTGATCGGGCAAAAAACATGGCCGCCAGAGGGCGTGGTCAATATTTCCATATATGGTAATATGGAATTTTCATAGGAAAATCTTTAAAAAAATTATTCTCTGAAACTGTAAAGCCTAGACCTTTGATATTTGGTATGTAGCATGATCTTATGGTCCTCTACAAATATTGTTCAAATTATGACCCCTGGGCCAAAAATGGCCCCACCCAAGGGCTTATCAGTTTTTCATAGGAAAATCTTTAAAAATCTTCTTCTCTGAAACTGTAAGGCTTAAACCTTTGATATTAGATATGTAGCATGATCTAATGGTCCTCTACAAATATTGTTCAAATTATGACCCCCGGGCCAAAAATGGCCCCGCCCAAGGGCTTATCAGTTTTTCATAGGAAAATCTTTAAAAATCTTCTTCTCTCAAACTGTAATGCCTAGACCTTTGATATTTGGTATGTAGCATGATCTTATGGCCCTCTACAAATATTGTTCAAATTATGACCCCCGGGCCAAAAATGGCCCCGCCCAAGGGCTTATCAGTTTTTCATTGGAAAATATTTAAAGATCTTCTTCTGAAGCTGTAAGGCCTAGACCCTTGATATTTAATATGTAGCATGATCTTATGGTCCTCTACAAATAGTGTTCAAATTATGATCCCCGGGCCAAAAATGGCCCCGCCCAAGGGCTTATCAGTTTTTCATAGGAAAATCTTTAAAAATCTTCTTCTCTGAAACTGTAAGGCCTAGACCTTTGATATTTGGTATGTAGCATGATTTTATGGTCCTCGACAAATATTGTTCAAATTATGACCCCCGGGCCAAAAACGGCCCCGCCCAAGGGCTTATCAGTTTTTCATAGGAAAATCTTTAAAAATCTTCTTCTCTGAAACTGTAAGGCTTAAACCTTTGATATTAGATATGTAGCATGATCTAATGGTCCTCTACAAATATTGTTCAAATTATGACCCCCGGGCCAAAAATGGCCCCGCCCAAGGGCTTATCAGTTTTTCATAGGAAAATCTTTAAAAATCTTCTTCTCTCAAACTGTAATGCCTAGACCTTTGATATTTGGTATGTAGCATGATCTTATGGCCCTCTACAAATATTGTTCAAATTATGACCCCCGGGCCAAAAATGGCCCCGCCCAAGGGCTTATCAGTTTTTCATTGGAAAATATTTAAAGATCTTCTTCTGAAGCTGTAAGGCCTAGACCCTTGATATTTAATATGTAGCATGATCTTATGGTCCTCTACAAATAGTGTTCAAATTATGATCCCCGGGCCAAAAATGGCCCCGCCCAAGGGCTTATCAGTTTTTCATAGGAAAATCTTTAAAAATCTTCTTCTCTGAAACTGTAAGGCCTAGACCTTTGATATTTGGTATGTAGCATGATTTTATGGTCCTCGACAAATATTGTTCAAATTATGACCCCCGGGCCAAAAACGGCCCCGCCCAAGGGCTTATCAGTTTTTCATAGGAAAATCTTTAAAAATCTACTGAAACTGTAAGGCCTAGACTATTGATATTTGGTATGACTAACATGATCTACTGGTCCTCTATAAATATGTAGCTGTGGCTTGTGGTCCTCTGCCAAGAATGTTTAACTTACGACCCTGACCACTGGGCGAAACTTGGCCCTGCCTCAGGGCTTATCAGTTTTTTCGATGGGAAAAATATGAAATATTATTTTTCTCTGAAATCATAAGGCTTAGACCTTTAATTAATGGCATACTGCTTTGCCTTGTGGTTCTCTACCAAGGTTGTCCACATGATTTCTTGTGGTCAAAAAAGGACCTGCCCCTGGTGTTATCTCAGGGTAGCGCTTCAGGGCCTCATGGCCCTCTTGTTTAAATAAATCCGCTAATAGACATTCCTACAGCTATTACCGGTATTCCTTGCATGACTATTTATGAAGTATAGGCATGATGTATTTTTACAACTATTTTTAAACTTCTCTACAGTGTCAAAAATTAAGGGCACATGCCATACTGATTTTTGATATGTAATTTATTAGCCGGACTTTTCGAGAGGATACATGTAATCAGGTCAAAGTCACTACATGTATTTCCAAAAGTTTGCCTTTTTTAACCAACGTTAACATTGCTATAACTTCTGAACTACAAATGGTAGGCAATTCAGCTTTGGTATACAGATAGCTTGGGCGAAGACCTTTCACTTGATACAAGGATATATGAAATCAGGTCAAGGTCACTGTTTCCAAACCTTGCTGTTGTTAGCAAAACTTTAACTGTTTACTTTAACATTGCTTATAACTTCTGAATTACTTAAGCTAGACCATTCATATTTGGTATACAGATAGCTTGGATGAAGGCCTTTCACTTGATACAAGGAAACATGTAATCAGATCAAGGTCACTATTTCCAAAACTTTGCAATTTTAACAAACTATAACATTGCTTATAACTTCTGGTTTACTTAAGCTAGACCATTCATATTTGGTATGCAGATAGCTTGGATGAAGGCCTTTCACTTGATATAAGGATACATGTAATCAGTTCAAGGTCACTATTTCCAAAACTTTGCAATCATTAACAATACTTTAACATTGTTTATGACTTCCTAATTACTTAAGTTAGACCAATCATATGTGGTATGCAGATAGCTTGGGCCTTTCACTTGATACAAGGGTAAAATCAGGTCACGGTCAAGGTCACTATTTCAAAAACTTTGCCGTTTTTAACAAACTTTAACATTGCTATAACTTCTGAACTACAAATGCTTTGCAATTCATCTTTAGTATACAAATGGCTTTCATAAAGCCCTTTCAGTTGATATAAAGATATTTGAAATTATGTCAAGGTCACTATTTTGACAAGTTGGCCATCCTTGAAAAACTTCAACATTTTTTCATAACTGATGAACCTATACAATTCATATATGGTATGGAGATAGCTTTGGTGAAGGCCTTTCAGATACATGAAATTGGGTCAGGTCAAGGTCACTATTTTGCAAATTTGACTGTTTTTAACAAACTTTAACATTTTGCTATAACTTCTGATCCACAAGTGCTAGGCAATTCACCTTTGGTATTTCAGATAGCTTTGGTAAGGACCTTACGGATGACATAAAAATACCTGAAATCAGGTCAAGGTCACTATTTTGAAACATTGGCTGTCATTAAAATGTTGTTATAACTTGTTAACTACATGGGCTAGACAATTTATATTTGGTATGCAGATAGCTTGGGTGAAGGGCTTTCAGTTGATACAAGGACACATGAAATTGGATCAAGGTCAACACAAAAAAATCTGGCTTTAATGTGGTTTCCGCATTTTTTTGCTTGTTTATTTATATAAATGGAGGTTTTCCTCACTGAATAAAAAAAAATTTCATGCAGGTAGCAGAAATGATTCGTCATGTGATTGATGCCCATACAGAACCCATACCAGCTGTGTTAGAAATACCCAGTAAAGAGTGCCCCTATGACGCCAGTAAAGATTCTATACTACGCAGGGCAAAGGTACATAAATAAATTTGGTTAACCCTTTACTCCATAAATACACAGTTCTACGCCTTTGCAAATAGAGTAGACCCAATTCAGATGGCTCCTATAGAAGTCGTCTGATCAGGGTCTGCTCTGTTTGCTTATGAAATAATATAGATATGATTTTACATTTTCTTCCATGATCAAAATGTTTTGTGTCCATGCGCTATTATAACAATTAATCTAGTTAATATTCATGATGTATATTACTCATGGAGTAAAGGGTTAACATTATCATTCTCCTTTCAAGAGTCAGACTAATTGTTAAGCGTCAACATTTCACCATAAAATTCATTACTGCATTGGTGGTTTCAGTGTTTAATTGCAGTTGTGATGCAATTAACTCTTTCCCTCATATACGTATAAACACTTTTTCACGCCTTTGCAGACAGAGTAGACCTGTAGGGGCCATCTGATCAGGGTCTGCTCTGTTAACTTAAGAAATCATATGCAACAGATCCTACAGTTTTTGTCTAAGTAAAAAATTGGCTTGAACATTTTACCTTGTAGAAATTAAGTTAATGAATGTTCATTAACCCTTTCCTCCATAAATACGCCTTTCTACGCCTTTGCAAACAGAGGTCTGCTCTGTTTACTTATGATATTATATAGATATGATTCCACAGTTTCTGCCATGGTCAAAAACTTGTGTGTCCATGTGCTATTATAACAAATTAATCGAATTAATATGCATGACACCATTATTATTTACAGGAATATTCATGGAGGAAAGGGTTAAGTGATCAATAAATGTTCAATAGGGCAAGGGTTAAGATATTGTTAAGTATGGTACAACAGTGCCGGATGAAAGCATTAGTAGTAGATAACAGATTTAACATGCAACTGCTAAGATGACAGTACAGTTGAATCTTAAATGATCAAGTGAAAACAAAATGCAAACAGTATTCATTAATCCTGATGCCTTTTGGCACCTTTGCAAACAGAGAAGACACAGATTTTGAGGGTTTGCTTTGATTCCTTAACCCATTTCCTCATATTGACGCCTTTTGACGACTCTGTGAAAATTGTCTTTTGAAAACTTTGTGATAGATAGCGCATTTTCTCCATAGGAGCAAATACTCTATTTATCACAATGGTTTCAAAGCTACACAATTCTAAAAGTTGCCTTTTCTCTAGTTAATATTCCTTTTCGGTAAATTTAGTCTAAGAGGTTGGGTCTAAAAATAGCCTATGAGGGAATGGGTTAAGAAATGATAAAGATGTGATTCTGTAGTTTTTGCCATGGTGAAACATATTCCTTGATCATTTTGCTATTATAAAAATTTAGCTAATTACTATTCATACAGTACTTATTTCTTACATGAATATTCATAGAGATAATGGTTACTAATATATTCATATTCATAAATAGAAGATGGTAGCTTAATGCAGGGCACACGTAATGCAGAAAGCTACTGTAAGAGCTTTCTGCATTATTTGGCCCTGTATTAAACTACCACCTGCCTTACAGACCCATAATTAGACCTGTTTTGATGGCTGCTTAAGACAGGTTCTACAGTAGTTATTTAGTGCCCTATCTCTTCCATACTTACATTTGGGTCTTCTCAAGTTCACTGGGGGACATGGCATGCTTGACTACAATACCAGGGGTCCCAGGCTAGATCCCCAGTCTGACCAAGTCCTTTGGACGAGACTATAAACCGAAGTCTGATGTATCAGTGCTATACACTGGACATCTAGAAGAACCAGAGAAACCCTGTTGATAATAAGAGTAGGGCATTGCACACAAGTTTCTCTGTATTCCCCCCCCCCCTCTCTTAGGCGTCCAACTAGCCTGTAATGAGCAGAAACGGACGTTTATCAACACAAACAAACAAATTCACTGTTTACATGCAAACAATAAACTCTGCATGTTAACCCTGTACCTCGAAGCCTTTAGACACGTTTACAAAGAGAGATCAGACAGCTCCTGTAGTAGCCATCTTTTTGCACCTGAAATAACTGATAGTGTACTTTCTGTCATGGCAAAAAACTTATTCATTGGCAATTATAATTCTTCAGTTAATGAATATTCATGAATTATTGTATAAATATTCATGAGGTAAAGGGTTAAGTAATTGTTATCTGCAAAAGTTGTCCTATATGCTACTGTTGTCAATTTTAACATCTCTTCCATTAATATATAAACAAAATGTCAAACAGTGGATATTTTCGGGAAGCCCAATTTCACAGTGTCTCATTTGGATCAACACAGTTTGCATAGGTTATCAATCAGAAATTTGCTTCAAGTGTGCAAAGAGCTAAATACAAAGCATGCAGCACTCAGATTTTTTTTTCTCTTTCAGGGCATGTTCTCAACTGATGACTTCAGATGAGTAGTGGCAGCCAGAAACACCTCGTAGGATCTTCTAGTTATTCGGACAATGTACATGGAATAGATCACTGTTTTTTAAAGTGTGAACATGACATACAGTAATTTTCAACATGAAGAATCTGTCATGTAAAAACACTTCGTTTCTTTCATAATTCAACCCGCTGAAAAAATTATTTCTGCTTACAGGGGTGCAGCTAGCAATACGCACGTACGCATGTGTGTAACATCAATCTGAAAAGGTGAAAACATTATCATGGCCTAAATGGAACAAAATATCGAAGGCTAAGGGGGTAGACTTTGATTAACGTTCAGTCCTGTCATGTAAGCTTTAACCCACTCCCTCATATTGATGCCTTTTGAAGCCTCTGTAAAAGTCACCTTTTGAAACCATTGTGATAAATATAGCATTTGCTTCTATAGGAGGAAATGCTCTAATTATCACAATGGTTTAAAAACTACACAATTATAAATTATAGAGCTATGACCTTTTTTGTTTATGGAAAGGCTTGTGATCATATCGTTCATACCAGATCTTCTGACAGGAAAAAGAACTGTACACACAAATGCAATGGAGCACAATGGTGCAATGGAAAACATTATGAAAGGCAATGAAACATAAAAAGCAAAAATCCATTACGAATCAAACCCTACACTGAGGTCGTAAAACACCTTGCTAAACAGTTACCACGTGATCAGCAAATTTTGATATAACATATGCAAATAATTTCGATTGAAATGAGACATTGAGTAAATGTTCACCTCATCAGGTTCATATTGTTTGACAGTTGGATTGTAATTCTTGTTATATTTCTTGTTTGGAAAATAAAACCACATGGGTCATGTGTTCAGAAACATAATTTTCATCTGTCTGTCACTTCTTTGATGGATGCATGTGTACAGAATATTGGAAGTCATTTTCAAATAAATTTTCATCCGCATTGTATGCTTGAATATCAAACAGAGGAGCTCTCTGATCTGAATCTTCTCTGTTTGCATATGTCAGTGAAATCATTTCCCACAATCAAATGGTTTACAGCTGGTAAAGACCAGTTAGCAGAAAAATTAAACTGTTCAGCACTGGAGTTTGTAAATGGAACATTCCAATTATGTGTAGTTAACCATTTCCCTGTTGAATATTTATGGAAGAAATAATGGCATCATGAATATTTATTAGCAGCCTTTGTATGGCATATGCACACAGGGGATTTTGGTATTGGTAGAACTTGTAGTCAGATATCATGTACATGTATTATAACTTCATATGCAAGCAGAGTAGACACTGATTAGAGACTCCTGCAGGAACTGTCTGATCTGGGTCTAATCTCTTTGCAAAGGCAGGAAAAGGCATTTATTTGAGGGAAATGGTAAAACGTGTTTTAGCTTTGATGAAATTGATGGAAGTAGATATATATATTACAGGGATGTAAATTTGCTTGGTCAGTGATTGAATGCAAGTTTAGATGTGTGTAGAACAACTTTGATGAGGGTAAAGTTTGTTGTACAGTTAAAACTTCTCTACAGATGACACAAAGTATATGAGCATATTGAAGTAAGTGGCTCAGACACAACGATGCATACCCAAATACTAAACTCGCTATTTCTCCACCACACCCTATACTGTGACCAGTCACCACTCTTTATCTAGAGTCGTCTCTTTGAGACGATTCTAAAGAGTGGTCACAGTATAGGGTTTGATGGAGAAATGAAGGAGCTATGCTTGAAAATGTTTAAATTTACGCATCTTATCTGGAGCTCTGGTGGCCCCTTAACCGTTAACCTCATAGATACACATGTTCATATCTTTTCAAAAAGAGTAGATCCAGATCTGAGAGCTTCTGTAAGAGCTATCTGATCAGGGACTGCTCTGTTGGTTTATGGGATGCTATAAATCAGTTTCTACAGTTTTTGCCAAGGACAAAACTTGTATAGAGAATATCTGGTCAGTTTTGTTTGAAGTTTTTTAACAGTCCTTCTGATGAAGATTTCATATGAATCACTCAATGGGATCAAACTGTTTTGAGTTGAAAAAAAATTATTATATATATATATATATATATATATATATATATATATATATAATTACGAATCCGACCTTCGGGGATCATGCTATAAAATGCAACCTTTAGGCGACATGATGATATGTTTTGAATACAAGCATTTTTTTGCACTTTAAGTATTTTTCTGGTTGAATTGTCAGTTAATTATCAATTAGAGTAAACTTTTTTACCAGTTTATTGGATAATAAAAGATATACACAATTTCGGTGTCGCCTAAAGGTAAATGACTACCTTGTTCATGTAAAGGTACGATCTTTGATGCACATTTGATATATGTCGCCCAAGTATTGTAAATATGTCTCCTAAAGGTTCATTGATGCATATTAAATATATTATGTCGCCCAAGTATTATATAGCTTAAGTAATCTAATTATGTTGTTGTTGTTTTTTTCGAATCAGAAACTATCGAATCTATAACAATATATTCTATTTCTATGTGGTATTCATTTACGAAAAATTGCTTACTCCTTTTTTCATTTAATCTAGAAAATTTGGACTAAATTAAGGTTAAGTTCAGTCAGTTCGATTTTAGTTTTAGAGAATAAAACCCACATACGATTCGCAAATTATCTAGTCGTTTATCGTTAGAGATCAGCGAAGGAAGAGTCGATGAAAAATTCTATATTTGTTAGCCTCAGTTTGAATCGAATTAATAAATGGACTTTGTATAAAGTGTAATGGTCAATAACACGCTCTATACAATACTCGCACTAGTGTGAGTATACAAGAGAATGTGGTGTCGATGATATAATTTATGTTAACTTCAAGTGTGTTTGGAGGCGCCAATGTCATATTTGTCCGATGTCGCAAAGATTAAACACTGGTCTCATCGTCCTGTGTTCAGCATAGTTTCAACTTTATTGATGGTTTCAACTATTTGAAACCATCTATTGTCAGCATCGATTTCCAAAACTTTTGCTCAGTCTTCATCCGCTCTAGAAAGCAACACTCAATAATATCGTAGGATATTATAAGTTTGTTAAAAACGAAAAATCGATACGTTTGATGAAACAGTGAAACGATTTGAAATATTAAACTTCCAGTAAATAAACATGATGACACTCTGAAGTAAATATGATGATAATAAAATTAATAGAATCTATTTTCAATTTCTTTTGTGTACGAATAATTTCGGGATCAGGAAAGTGGCATGCTGCTTTGAACTGCGATTGTTATATACGCGGCTGTTCATTTAAAGGCTATATGTATAGATACTCACAAAATCTGCTTGAAATAATATTCACGTGTTTCATGAAATCGTTTACAAAAATACACCCGCCAGTGTGTGTTTGTGTGTGTGTGTGTGGGGGGGGGGGTCAATATATGATATAGTAATATGACCCCATGCCATTTTACTATGCATTTCTTCTTTTGCTTTCGAAGGATCATCCATTTTCAGAATTAGGGTCATAGTACTAAGTAATTTATCGACCCCGTAGTGGGTGTATCTTTGCAATGGATTCACTATATTTTATAGTTAAATTGCATGGGGTGATAGTGCTATATAATATATTGACCCCCCCCCCGTATAGTTAAATTGCATGGGGTGATAGTGCTATATAATATATTGACACCCCCCGCTCATCGTGGATGTATTTTGGCAAGGGAGTCGGTATATTTTCACTTTATGGTATATAACACGTTTTGAGCCAGTTAAACAAACATATATTATAACTTATCAGGGGCAAAAGCATTTTAGCACAAGTCACACAACTCAAATGATCATTATATTAGTAAAATGGCATGGGGTCAAAGTACTATATAATATATAGACCCCCATCGTGGGTGTATTTTTGCAAGGGGGTGGGTATATTTTCTAGTAACATTGCAAGGCGTCATATTACTATATACTATATCGAAACCCCACCCCACCCTGGTGGATGTATTTTGGCAAGGGAGTCACTATATTTTAAAGTAATATGACCGGGGTCATAGTAATATATGATATATCGACCACATTGGTTGATATATTTTGCACGGGAGTCATTATATTTTATAGTAAAATGACATGGGGTTATAGTACTATATAATATTTCGACCCCCATCGTGTATGTATTTTTGCAATGCAGTCACCATATTTTATAGTAAAATGACATGGGGGTCATAGAACTATATAATATATCGACCCCCTGGTGGATGTATTTTGGCAAGAGAGTCAATATATTTGATAATAAAATGAACTGGGGTCATAGTACTAAGTGATTTATCACCGGTATACATGCATATGGGTAAAACAAATACAGCAATGATGCTACGTAATTTGGAAAATGATCTACATGTAAGAAGCGTTTAACTAAGACAAAATAATAATGACCAAAGTATGCCAACACAGAAGACAAATAAAGGTAGTAGAAAATAATATGCACTCATGAAACACCATGCCCCCAGCACTCCACCGGAGTACCTAAAGACTGTAACGTATACGTAACGTATAAGTAAAGATGCTATATCTTTTTTCCTAGGGCATGTATCCAGTTAATATTTCGCGGGACTGATGCTGTGGTACTATTCCACATGTTGGTAAAAAGAAAATTGGAGTTTATAGCCTATGTTTTATTGTTTTGGCTGTTTTTGATTGGTAAATCGGTCCCGGACATTAGCCACACCTCCATCTGAAAGTAAAGATGCTGTATTTTTTCCCCAGAGTATGTCTCCTGTACATAATTCGTGGGATTTATTCTATTGTACTATTTCACCTGTTGGTATAAAGAACTTGGAGTTTATTGCTTTTATTTTGTTGTTTTTGTTGTTTTTGTTTGGTCAATCAGCCCTCCGACGATCGAGGCCCATCCATCCGAACGTAAAGATGTTGTAAAAAATTTCTAGGTCTTTATTTATAATAATGTTTACGTGGATCAATTCTATAAATATTTCTTAAGATCTCTAGGACAAAAAAATATATCCAGTCGCGTTTATTTTAATATTATCGTTGTTGATAATGGGTGGGTAAGTCGTGTTTATTAAGAACGGCTTTACCGGCTATCGCAACGCATAATCTTGTGGACTATCGAAGCGGCTAGCACCTGTTAGATCGCATTGCATAGAACGGAATAGTGATTTCCTTTAAGATACGATCGTTTTTTAATGCTTTTACATACATTCCTGGGTTAATAAAAGCGTCTTTTTGCTTACCCTTTCCTTGCAATATGTTGGAGGCTAACTTTTAGACAAACAGTTTAAAGTAGCCAATTGAAACTAGCTGAAACAACTAATTTGCCCGAAAAGGGTAACAAATGAAAGTGGGCCAGCGGACGGACGACCAGATATACAGAGAGACAGATAGAAAGATAGACATACCTACATTGGTCCGAGATGCTAGTAGAGTAAGAAAAAGTTAAAAGAGCTAACATTAATGGTCTGTAAGGCAGGTGGCAGCTTAATGCAGGTCAAAACTCAAAATTAATGCAGAAAGCTCCTTTATGAGCTTTCTGCATTACCTTTACCCTGCATTAAGCAACCACCTAATTTTTAAGATTCCTTTGTCCGGTCGCTTAAGACAAGTTTTACTGTATGTCATTGTGAGTCTCGGTGCCTCTACCCGTGTCTGTCTCTCTCTGTAAGTGTGTGTACAAGTTTCTGTCTGTCTGACCGCCCGCCAGTCCCCCCTCTCTCTCTCTCTCTCTCTCTCTCTCCCCTCTCTCTCTCTCTTCTATCACGCTCTTTTTCCTCTCTTCCTCTCTCGTTCCCCTCCCCTCTCTCTCTCGCTCACTATCATCAACCTGCTTACCATAATCCCATCCATCTATACATCAGCCTATCTTTCTCTCTGTGATCCTCCCTATCTCTTTCTATCTCTCTTCCCCGTCACCTCCCCTCCCCCCCCTCTCTCTCTCTCTCTCTCTCTCTCTCTCTCTCTCTTTCTTCTCTCTAGTTCGATCCTCTCCCATCATCATCTCTCCTCTCTCTCTATGTATCTCTCTCTCCTATGACTCCATATCTCTCTGTATTAGCCTTAGACCATGCAGTGTATAGACTTTTTTCTGTAAATATTCTGAATTACACCGATCGTCTCCGGGAGAAGTCATGCTAATCGTGGTTTCATGTACAAATACCAGATACACATATTTACGCATTTTCAAAATTCTGATAGCTCCTGTGTGATCTGTTTCATAAGGATCTATTGTGTTTGTTTAAGGAATAGTCTATATATGATACTATGTGACTACCAGGACCAAATATCGGAGCTTAATTTCAGTATAAACGTTAGCTAATAACTATTCTCTAGGTCATTATTTCTTTACATGAACATTCATTAGGTAATACCCCCATTCCACTGGGCGGCGCTTCCACTGCGCTCATGGCGATCATGGCGATTCTCAAAATTCTTCCAAATCGCCGCAGAAGCGCCGCCATGTGCCTAATTTTGGGACTTTGGCGTTTCCAGTACGCTTATAGTACACTTCAATAACGACCTCGCTGCGCTGTTTACGATCCTGTCGCGATGTTGCTGCGCTTCTACGGCGCTTGAGATCTCTCCAAGACGCTTCTACTACGCTTCCACTACGACATGGGATTTTAGACTACGCTTCGTCTACGCTTAATACGTTGCTTTTACGACCTTGTTTCGACCTAGGCGCAGGAGCTGCGCTTCTGTTGCACTTTTGGAACGTTTCTATATAAAATGGGTGATTAAACTGATTTCGAAGCAGTTGACCATCATCCTTCGAAGAAAATGGATCAAATTGTTTTGAAGACCCAGATCAAGAAAAACACAGTGTTGGGCCTGATCTAGGTCTTTGTTTTGCTAGTCTTTCATGGGGTGACTCAAGCATTAACATTTTCTCTGTTCAATATCCTTGTAAGAAAGAATAATCTTATGAATATTTATTAGGTGCATCATATCTATATCATGTTATAAGCAAACAGAGCAGACCCTGATCAGACGACTCCCATAGAAGCTGTCTGATCTGGGTCTACTCTGTTTGCAAATGTATGAAAAAACATTTGTATGCGGACAAATATCTCGGCGCTTTTGTTGCGATGCGACTGCGATTGCGCTACGTTACTCACGCTGCGGCTACGATACTGCTGCGTTCATGAATTTCTTACTACGCTTTTGCGGCGATTCGAGTTCACGGCGATGCCACTACGATTGTTTTGAGCAAGGTCAAAACAATCGCCGTGAAGTGGCGATCATGAAGCTTCTGCTACGCTTCTACTACGACCGGGGCGCTTCTACTGCGCTGTTGCCGCTCCTGCTACGATTCGCGGCGTTTCTACCAAAATTTCGAAGCGTAGAATCGCCACTCAGTGGAATGGGGTATTTTAAGTTTTTTTGTTCCGAGTATATGGCAGTTTAAACGCTGCAATACCGGTGGTACAAAATCGTCGTAAGCCTTATTCAACGTATCTAAATGGAATGCACTATACCTCTCGTGGGTCCTAATACAGAAAGTTCTCTCCAAACTGGACGGTTTTTTTAATTAGAGTCAATGCTGTGTGGAACCTTTATATAGGAAGAAAGTCACACAGAGATTGATTTTTACCCTGCATTCAACAGCCCTTGCCTAAACGGACCCTAATTCTTGTTTCTTTAAATTCCAGTTTAGACTGGCTTTAAAGTAATTTTCTTCTCCTGAAACCGTCTGCTTCGAAATTCAAACTGGAAGGGTCGCCAATGTCTTTACAGAACTATATTCAGGTTGCCAACGGGTTTGACTCCTGATGAGACGCCGCGTTACTAGGATAGAGTTAGACTGTTTGAAAAAATAGCATAAAACGGTGAAAGAGTTAACCAGTTTGATAGTTATTTTCACACACAAAGCATGACCTGTTTTGTGCCGGTATAAAATAAAGAAAAAGTGTGAGTTTTTTTTTCCTTTATTGACTAACCACAGCTATGGTTTAACAGTACATATGGTTTTCCACTTTCCGGTAGGTAGGCGATTAAAATAGACATTTCACCGTAAAAAAGAATTTGGTTTGAATTCAGACGGGCAGATATGCGCGAGAAAATATCCCAGAAAATATAGACCAAAGACACTGCCAGTGTTGTAATATTTTAGATATTGAAGATGAATATCATTTTTTATTTATATACATGTATGTCCTTGCTATGATTCTATACGCAAGAGATATATTTCATACCAGGCGTATAACTTGAGCATTGCCTCTCCCATTTTAAGCGAAATTGCTGTAGGTGTAAACCCATCACATAATGAATATTCATAAAGAAATAATGACACCTTGGACACCTGTTATTTCTCTCTATCTCGTTCCTGCCCCCCCCCCTCCTCTATCTATCTCTCCCTCTCTGTCTGACCTACTTGCTCACCATTCACCGTATTTTTCTCACATCTCTCTCTTTCCCGCCCCTCTCACCATCTCCCCTTCCTTTCCATCTGTCTCTCTCCCTGTATCTCCCTCGCACTATCCCCGACCTACTTACCACCATTCCATTCATATATCTATCAGTCCATCTCTCTTTCCCTCTCTCCTCTCTCTTTCATCTTCCTCTTTCTTTCTCCTCTCCCTCTATCTCTCGCGCTATCCCCAACCTACTTACCACCATTCCATCAGCCTACCGCTCTTTCTCTCTCCTCTCTCTTTCTCTCTATCCCCTATCCAACCTCCCTCTATCCTCAAACAACCTACCCACCAATCCATAAAATTATCGTCTATCTTTCTCCTCTCTCATTGTCCATCATTTCCTATCCCCTCTCGATTTCTCCTAACCATCTTCCTTTTTCTCTCTCTGTGTCTCCCTGTCTGTGGCTATCTGTTATGTATATGTGTATTAATGTATTAATGTATATCTCCCTCTAAATCTCTATCTATCCATGTGTGTTTGTTTGTTAGAAAGAGAGACAGACAGACAGAATGATAGAGAGAGGGAAGGAGGGAGGGACAACCAGCCAGCCAGACAGACAGACAGACAGACACAGGCAGGCAGACAGACAGGCATACCAAAACAGAGACAGACAGGCAGAGAGATAGGGTTGGGTGTCATGCGAATTTGTTTCATACATACATACGTACGTACGTACATACATACGTACGTACGTATATACGTACATACAGGCAGGCTGGCAGACACAGACAGGCTGACAGACAGACGGACAGACAGACAGACAGACAGACAGACAAACCGAAACAGAGACATACAGGCAGAGAGATAGAGATATACGACTGGGTTTCATGCGAATTTGTTTCAGGTAACTATGCATATCATAACCCTTATCGTGGTGAAAAATACTGCCCAAACGTGGATTCGTACAAGTGTTTGACACTGTTGATTGAGTGTCAAACAGCTGAGGATCCTTATGAGATGTCGAGTTAACTCCGTGTTTCGTCTTAATCCAAGCTATTTGCAAATACGAGTCTGATCGCGCTTAGCACGATAAGGGTTAATACACATTCGTTAAATGGTTTCCCGTTGATATAAATAGCGATGGCCCGCAGTTTTCTTATCTGGGGACTTACCGTCGTGAAATATGGTATTTGACTGATGGACTAACTGACCAATTAACCTTTAGCCTGCTGTGGGCGGATGAGTGAATACCTACAGGTGCAAGCAGTTCGTTATTCGAATAACGAACAATGAAATATTTCGCAGTTCGTTATTCGAATGTGAATAACGAAATACATGTAGTTTGCAATTCAATTTACGAATAACAAAACAGTCATTTAAACAGTACAGTAGAACCCCTCTAATGCGACCACTAACAGAATAAACATAGGTGTCTTTATAAGCAGCTAGTAGCTTAAAGCAGGGTGAAAGTAATACAGAAAGCTCCTATAGAAGTTTTTTGCATAATTTTCGTTCTGCATTAAGCTACCACATGTCTCTGCCAGACTGATGCCTCTTTTTGGTGTCCGCATTAAAGGGGTTTTACTCTAATTATATTCTAGATAACGCAGAACCGAATTATCGTTGGGACATATAAAAGTAGCGTGAAAGTTTATGCATTTTTCATTCGAATCACAAAATAGTTTGTATTTTGTAAAATGATATTTTAGACACACTAGACCCAAGTCATAGTTGAATCAATGATTTCAATATAAAATCAGGAGCCATTTCGTAGTTCGTTATTCGAATAACGAAATATTTCGCAGTTCAACCTCCGAATAACGAAATGGCCAAACTAAGTTTTAAATGGGTAATGATGATATTTTTAGACATACTAGATCCAAGTCATAGTGGAATAAATGATTTCTATATAAAATACGGGACCATTTCGCAGTTCGTTATTCGAATAACGAAATATTTCGCAGTTCAACCTCCAAATAACGAAATGGCCAAACTAAGTTCTAAATGAGTAATAATGATATTTTAGATAACCTAGACCCGAGTCATAATGGAATCAATGATTTCTATATAAAAGCCGGAGCCATTTCGCAGTTCGTTATTCGAATAACGAAATATTTCGCAGTTCAACCTCCGAATAACGAAATGGCCAAATTAAGTTTTAAATGGGCAAAGATGATATTTTAGACACACTAGACCCAAGCCATATCGGAATCAATGATTTCTATATAAAATCCGGGATCATTTCGCAGTTCGTTATTCAAATAACGAAATATTTCGCAGTTCAACCTCCGAATAACGAAATGGCCAAACTAAGTTTTAATTAGGTAATGATGATTTTTTAGACACACTAGACCCAAGCCATATCGGTATCGATGATTTCTATACAAAATCTGGGACCATTTCGCAGTTCGTTATTCGAATAACGAAATATTTCGCAGTTCAACCTCCGATTAACGAAATGGCTAAAATAAGTTTTAAATGCGTAATAATGATTTTTAGACACACTAGACCCAAGTTACAATGAAATCAATGATTTACATTGTATATATAAAATTCGGGACGATTTCACAGTTCGTTATTCGAATAACGAAATGTTTTGCAGTTCAACTTCCGATTAACGAAATGGCCAAAATAAGTTTTAAATTCGTAATAATGATATTTTAGACACACTAGACCCAAGTCATAGTGGAATCAATGATTTCTATATAAAATCCGGGACCATTTCGCAGTTCGTTATTCGAATAACGAAATATTTCGCAGTTCAACTTCCGAATAACGAAATGGCCAAACTGAGTTTTAAATGGCAAAGATGATATTTTAGACACACTAGACCCAAGTTATAGTGGATTCAATGATTTATATATAAAATCCGGGACCATTTTGCAGTACATTATTCGAATAACGACATATTTCGCAGTTCAACCTGCGAATAACGAAATGGCCAAACTAAGTTTAAAATAGGTAATGATGATATTTTAGACACACTAGACCCAAGTCATATCGGAATCAATGATTTCTATATAAAATCCGGAGCCATTTCGCAGTTCGTTATTCGAATAACGAAATATTTCGCAGTTCAACCTCCGATAAACGGAATGGCCAAAACCAGCTATAAATGCGCAAAGATGATATTTTAGATACCCTAGACCCAAGTCATAGTGGAATCAATGATTTCTATATAAAATCCGGGACCATTTCGCACTTCGTTATTCGAATACCGAAATAGTTCGCAGTTCAACCTCCGAATAACGAAATGGCTAAGATAAGTTTTAAATGCGTAATAATGAATTTTTTAGACACACTAGACCCAAGTCATAGTGGAATCAATGATTTATATATAAAATCCGGGATCATTTCGCAGTTCGTTATTCGAATAACGAAATATTTCGCAGTTCAACCTCCGAATAACGAAATGGCTACAATAAGTTTTAAATGCGTAATAATAGTTTTTTAGACACACTAGTCCCGAGTCATAGTGGAATCAATAATTTCTATATAAAATCCGGATCCATTTCGCAGTTCGTTATTCGAATAACGAAATATTTTGCAGTTCAACCTCCGATTAACGAAATGGCCAAACTAAGTTTTAAAAAGGTAATGATGATATTTTAGACACACTAGACCCAAGCCATATCGGAATCATTGATTTCTATATAAAATCCGCAGCCATTTCGCAGTTCGTTATTCGAGTAACGAAATATTTCGCATTTCAACCTCCGAATAACGAAATGGCCAAAACCAGTTATAAATGCGCAAAGATTATATTTTAGATACCCTAGACCCAAGTCATAGTGGAATCAATGATTTCTATATATAATCCGCAGCCATTTCGCAGTTCGTTATTCGAATAACGAAATATTTCGCAGTTCGTTATTCAATGAAATATTTCGCAGTTCGTTAATTAGATAACAAGATGACCAAAATAAGTTAGAAATGCAGAGGTCTAAAAAAGATGAGTACATTTAAATTTTTCGACAATAGCTGCTATTTTTCTCCACCAAATCTTATATTATGTCCACTCTTTAGAATCTTCTCGAAGAGACATTTCCAAAGAGTGGTTAAAGTATAGGGTTTGGTGGAGAATGGCGATTTAAGTAATGGGGTGCGCACCTTTATCTGTAGCTCTGGAAATGCGCAATGAAGATATTTCAGACATACTAGAACCCAGTCATAGAGGAATCAATGTTTGATATATAAAATCCTGGGCCATTTCACAGTTCGTTATTCGAATAAGGAAATATTTCGCAGTTCGCCATCTAAATAACGAACTTGTTCGCAGTTCAAACTTCAAAATCGCCCCTAATTGTGGTAAAACAAAAATAATCCGATGCACAAGTACATACCCTGAATAATATAATCATGAGGATGGAGGACTGTAGGCCACCTGCTTTGAGAGACGCAAACGGGCCGCGAAAGTTGAGAGGGCCAGAGAAGAAAACGAGAGAAGGAGCGAAGAAGACTCAGATAGTGACGACAAAGAGTCTGATTATAAGGAAAGTGCTGCTGGGACTTCTCCGAGAGAAGAACCTCGGAAGGTCGTCCTATATATACCACCCAGACATCGGGCGGAAAAGCTCACGTTCATCGCACTTGCACGCACTTACAACATGCGAGCGAGTAAGGGCACCGTACATGAGCAGCAGGTGTAAGTACGGCCTCCGTACGATAATTAGATAATCGCACGGAGACGGTATGTTGTAAGCACGTTGTTTGTTAGCACATACAACAAACTTACATGTACCACGTGTTCATCGTTCGATGCACGCAACCGCTGACGGTCAGGTGTGGCGTGCGGACCACGTGTACACCTTACACTTTGGCCAACAGTGGGAGTGACGTGCTTTGACGTACTCCCTCCCTGCTCTTGCAACTCCCTCTCAACATTTACAGAAAAACGTCGCGGTCGTGGCCACCCCAAAAATACGCACGGAGTAAAAAACGCATAGTGTGTTGTGACCTGGCCTTTAGACCCCATACCCATCCGGATTCATATTTTCCATTTTCATGCGGCATTTTTAAACTGACATCTGTTAAAATACTTAATATGCAGTGTTCTTTGACTACTTTTTATGCCCTTCTACTTATACGTGTCAAGGGGATACATCTGCCGTTGTCCGTCCGTCTGTTTGTACGTACGTACGTAGGTCCGTTCCGATTTTTTGTATATATAGTGTATAACTCTTAAAACACTTGTCTTACAGACATGACACTTCATGAATATATTTTCAGGGTACGCACGTTTGCACCTGGGTATTTTCATTTAACGAATTTTGATTAACATTGACTTGATTATGGGTCCTGATTTTTTTAAATTATGGAAATTTATGGTTGTGTCGAGCATAAATCCGCTGCCTGTTTAGCTGCATATGCAGCTGACCCTTCTTCTGTGTCCCCTTATTAGGCATCTTGGAGACGAAATGTTTGGACTCATCCATGGGTTCGGCTTTTATATATACAGTAAAGCCACTCTATTACGACCACTGTATTATGTTAATTATTTTGTGATTAAGTCAGGTGGTTGCTTAAAGCAAGGTGAAAGTAAAGCAGAAAACTTTTCAGGGGCTTCCTGTTTTACTTGCATTTTGTTTTAGCTGTCACCTGTCTTTGATACAATCAATCAGCATTCTTTTATGTGGTCATAATAGAGAGGTTGTACTGTACTGCAGAAATCACTACGCACAACGTGCGCTGTAACTGCGGAGCTCGTGCTTATTCGGTACGGTCCACGTGCGTTCTGTGTGCTAGAAACAGTGCGTTGTGCGCTGATTGGCTGTAGAAGGTACACGCGTCACCCGTACTTTGGTTGATCCGTAGCCCGAATGCAGCCTGAACGCAGGAAACGTTCCTCATGTATGCACTAAAAGCTCTACGACGTGTCTGCGTGCCCCCAAAGCCACACGGAGGCGGTACTCATCACGTACGAATCCCCAATAATATGCCCACGTTTTTGCAAGTAGACAACGCGCACTTGCAAGTACATGTACCGCGGGTTGTGACCAGGGCTTAAATAATTATTCGTTTAATAATATATGTTTCATTAATAGAGAATCATCATCGGTGAATTACTTCGGCTACAGTCCCGCTAGCGCTTGCGATCTTTAAAGACCACTGGCGACCTCTGAGACCTCTGAAACGGCCGATCGTCTGCGATTGTCGGCGACTAAATTCCAAAAACATTCGCAGTCACATTGGCGACATTACGATATTCTTACAAAGGTTCCACAATCATTTCTGACCTGTTGTGTGGTCACGTGATCTATGTCTAGTCGCGGATGATCTTTAGGCAGTCGCTGGTAATTGCGCGACAGTCGTAGGTTATTGTAGAAAGGTCGCTGATAGTCGTACGACTGTAGGTAAGATCATCAACGACCAGTTAAAGATTATTGACTGGTCGCACGATTACCTGAACTCTCCCACTTACAGAATTTATCTGGGTAGATAATTGTCTGCTACAGGTTATAATGTGGGGTGTTTTTTGCATTTGTTTACAAAATTATACTCAGTGACAAACAGTTTGGATCCTGAGTAGACGTCGAGTTACTGGGCGACGTTGATCCGAACTGTTTCACAGGTCATCATGGATTCGCCTATGACGGTGAAAGAGTTATATACGTCAGAAGTGTTTTTACATGTACGTATACATAGGTCCGTGAAGTTTGCACGACATTAGACTTTTAGACCTTCGACAGGAATTGTCTAAATGTCTAATTTAGACATTAGACAATACAGCTTTTTTTTCAATAATGATCAACAAATGTTCATTTCGACGTAAGACAATATAGCTTTTTCCATAACGTCGAAAAAGTGTCTAATTTAGACATTAGACAATTTGTCCGAACGCAGAGCATGTCTAAATATTGTCCAATTTAGACATTAGACACTTCTATCAAGTCGGAAAAAAGTGTCTAACAAGTGTCTAATTTAGACGTTAGACAATTTACCGGACAGGCAAAAATGTCTAAATATTGTCCAATTTAGACATAAGACATTTCTATCAATTCGAAAAAGTGTCTAAAAAGTGTCTAATTTCGACGTTGGACAATATGCCCAACCGGTGAAATTGTCTAAATATTGTCCAATTTAGACATTAGACGGATCTATCAAGTCGGAAAAAGATTGTCTAACAAGTGTCTAATTTAGACATTAGACAATTTGCCGGACCGGGAAAAATGTCTAAATATTGTCCAATTTAGACATTAGACAGTTCTATCAAGTCGGACAAAATGTCTAACAAGTGTCTAATTTAGACGTTAGACAATTTACCGGACAGGCAAAAATGTCTAAATATTGTCCAATTTAGACATAAGACATTTCTATCAATTCGGAAAAAGTGTCTAAAAAGTGTCTAATTTCGACGTTGGACATTATGCCCAACCGGTGAAATTGTCTAAATATTTTCCAATTTAGACATTAGACAGATCTATCAAGTCGGAAAAAGATTGTCTAACAAGTGTCTAATTTAGACATTAGACAATTTGCCGGACCGGAAAAATGTCTAAATATTGTCCAATTTAGACATTAGACAGTTCTATCAAGTCGGACAAAATGTCTAACAAGTGTCTAATTTAGACGTTAGACAATTTACCGGACAGGCAAAAATGTCTAAATATTGTCCAATTTAGACATAAGACATTTCTATCAATTCAGAAAAGGTGTCTAACAAGTGTCTAATTTCGACGTTGGACAATATGCCCAACCGGTGAAATTGTCTAAATATTGTCCAATTTAGACATTAGACAGATCTATCAAGTCGGAAAAGGATTGTCTAACAAGTGTCTTATTTAGACATTAGACAATTTACCGGAGAGGCAAAAATGTCTAAATATTGTCCAATTTAGACATAAGACATTTCTATCAATTCGGAAAAAGTGTCTCAAAAGTGTCTAATTTCGAGGTTGGACAATTTGCCCAAAAGGTGAAATTGTCTAAATATTGTCCAATTTAGACATTAGACAGATCTATCAAGTCGGAAAAAGATTGTCTAACAAGTGTCTAATTTAGACATTAGACAATTTGCCGGACCGGGAAAAATGTCTAAATTTTGTCCAATTTAGACATTAGACAATTTACCGGACAGGCAAAAATGTCTAAATATTGTCCAATTTAGACATTAGACAGATCTATCAAGTCGAAAAAAGATTGTCTAACAAGTGTCTAATTTAGACATTTGACAATTGCCGGACCGGGAAAAATGTCTTAATATTGTCCAATTTAGACATTAGACAGATCTATCAAGTCGGACAAAATGTCTTACAAGTGTCTAATTAAGACGTTAGACAATTTACCGGACAGGCAAAAATGTCTAAATATTGTCCAATTTAGACATAAGTAATTTCTATCAATTCGGGAAAAAGTGTCTAAAACGTGTCTAATTTCGACGTTGGACAATATGCCCAACCGGTGAAATTGTCTAAATATTATCCAATTTAGACATTAGACATCTATCAAGTCGGAAAAAAGATTGTCTAAAAAGTGTCTAATTAAGACATAAGACAATTTGCCGGACCGGGAAAAATGTCTAAATATTGTCCAATTGAGACATTAGACAGTTCAATCAAGTCGGACAAAATGTCTAACAAGTGTCTAATTTAGACGTTAGACAATTTACCGGACAGGCAAAAATGTCTAAATATTGTCCATTTTAAACATAAAACATTTCTATCAATTCGGAAAAAGTGTCTAAAAAGTGTCTAATTTAGACGTTGGACAATATGCCCAACCGGTGAAATTGTCTAAATATTGTCTAATTTAGACATTAGACAGATCTATCAAGTCGGAAAAAGATTGTCTAACAAGTGTCTAATTTAGACATTAGACAATTTACCGGACAGGCAAAAATGTCTATATATTGTCCAATTTAGACATAAGACATTTCTATCAATTCGGAAAAGGTGTCTAACAAGTGTCTAATTTCGACGTTGGACAATATGCCCAACCGGTGAAATTGTCTAAATATTGTCCAATTTAGACATTAGACAGATCTATCAAGTCGGAAAAGGATTGTCTAACAAGTGTCTAATTTAGACATTAGACAATTTACCGGAGAGGCAAAAATGTCTAAATATTGTCCAATTTAGACATAAGACATTTCTATCAATTCGGAAAAAGTGTCTCAAAAGTGTCTAATTTCGAGGTTGGACAATTTGCCCAAAAGGTGAAATTGTCTAAATATTGTCCAATTTAGACATTAGACAGATCTATCAAGTCGGAAAAAGATTGTCTAACAAGTGTCTAATTTAGACATTAGACAATTTGCCGGACCGGGAAAAATGTCTAAATTTTGTCCAATTTAGACATTAGACAATTTACCGGACAGGCAAAAATGTCTAAATATTGTCCAATTTAGACATTAGACAGATCTATCAAGTCGAAAAAAGATTGTCTAACAAGTGTCTAATTTAGACATTTGACAATTGCCGGACCGGGAAAAATGTCTTAATATTGTCCAATTTAGACATTAGACAGATCTATCAAGTCGGACAAAATGTCTAACAAGTGTCTAATTTAGACGTTAGACAATTTACCGGACAGGCAAAAATGTCTAAATATTGTCCAATTTAGACATAAGACATTTCTATCAATTCGGGAAAAAGTGTCTAAAAAGTGTCTAATTTCGACGTTGGACAATATGCCCAACCGGTGAAATTGTCTAAATATTATCCAATTTAGACATTAGACATCTATCAAGTCGGAAAAAAGATTGTCTAAAAAGTGTCTAATTAAGACATAAGACAATTTGCCGGACCGGGAAAAATGTCTAAATATTGTCCAATTGAGACATTAGACAGTTCTATCAAGTCGGACAAAATGTCTAACAAGTGTCTAATTTAGACGTTAGACAATTTACCGGACAGGCAAAAATGTCTAAATATTGTCCATTTTAAACATAAAACATTTCTATCAATTCGGAAAAAGTGTCTAAAAAGTGTCTAATTTAGACGTTGGACAATATGCCCAACCGGTGAAATTGTCTAAATATTGTCTAATTTAGACATTAGACAGATCTATCAAGTCGGAAAAAGATTGTCTAACAAGTGTCTAATTTAGACATTAGACAATTTACCGGACAGGCAAAAATGTCTAAATATTGTCCAATTTAGACATTAGACAGATCTATCAAGTCGGAAAAAGATTGTCTAACAAGTGTCTAATTTAGACATTAGACAATTTGCCGGACCGGGAAAAATGTCTAAATATTGTCCAATTTAGACATTAGACAGTTCTATAAAGTCGGACAAAATGTCTAACAAGTGTCTAATTTAGACGTTAGACAATTTACCGGACAGGCAAAAATGTCTAAATATTGTCCAATTTAGACATAAGACAGTTCTATCAATTCGGAAAAAGTGTCTTAAAAGTGTCTAATTTCGACGTTGGACAATATGCCCAACCGGTGAAATTGTTTAAATATTGTCCAAATTAGACATTAGACAGATCTATCAAGTCGGAAAAAGATTGTCTAACAAGTGTCTAATTTAGACATTAGACAATTTGCCGGACCGGGAAAAATGTCTAAATATTGTCCAATTTAGACATTGGACAGTTCTATCAAGTCGGAAAAAGAGTCTAAAAAGTGTCTAATTTCGACGTTTGACATTGTGTCCGACCGGGGATCATGTCTAAATATTGTTCAATTTAGACATAAGACAGTTCTATCAAGTCGGAAAAAGTGTCTCACAAGTGTCTAATTTAGACATTAGACGAATTGCCGGACCGGAAAAATGTCTAAATATTGTCCAATTTTAGACATTAGACATTTCTATCAATTCGCAAAAGTGTCTAAAAAGTGTCTAATTTCGACGTTGGACAATTTGCCCAAACGGGTACGGGAGCGGACTGTTCCGGCACATGCGGCTTCGTCCCGTGGTAGATCCCAGTGTCCGCGGCCTTGCATATTGTCTAACGTCTAACTTAGACACTTTTTAGACACTTTTTCCGACTTGAGAAAAAATGTCTGATGTCTATTTTTTCTCGTTCCGGAAAGCTGTCCAATGTCGAATTTAGACACTTTTTGGACAGTTTTTAAACACTTTTCCCGACTTGATAGAAATGTCTAATGTCTAAATTGGACAATATTCAGACATTTCCCCCAGTGTTCTCACAGCAGCAGGCTGCCTCGGCCTACGCGAATCTTTCCCGTGGAAATCACCGTTGAAGCAGGGGATGCGACTGCCCCGGATCGCATGGCTCTGTTCTCGTGGTAGATCCCCGTGTTTGCACGGGAACTGGCTCCTGCGAGCTGCGCCGCTCGGTCCCGTGTAAGATTACCGTATCTGCGTGACAGCGGGCTTCCCCTTCCAGCTATGGCTCGGTTCAGTGGAAGGCCCCGTTGCAGCACGGAAGCCGACAGCCCTGGCGCCCGAGACTCCGTCCCCATGGAAGATGCCCGTATTCGAACGGGACCGGGCTGCCGCAGACTGTGCGGCTCGGCCCAATGAAAAATCGCCGAGTTAGTAGGGCCATGGCATCGGACTTTCCCAGACAGTGCTGCTGGAAGATCCCCCGTTGAAGTACGGAAGCCGACTGTTCCGGCCCATGCCGCTTCGTCCAGTGGTATATCCCAGTGTTCGCGGCCTTGCAGATTGCATAACGTCTAAATTAGACACTTTTTAGACACTTTTTCCGACTTGAGAGAAATGTCTCATGTCTAAATAGACAATATTTAGACATTTTTCTCGTTTCGGAAAACTGTCCAATGTCGAAATTAGACACTTTTTAGACACTTTTTCCGACTTGAGAGAAAATGTCTAATGTCTAATTAGACAATATTTAGACATTTTTCCCGTTTCGAAAAATTGTCCAATGTCGAAATTAGACACTTTTTAGACACTTTTTCCGACTTGAGAAAAAATGTCTAATGTCTAATTAGACAATATTTAGACATTTTTCCCCGTTTCGGAAAACTGGCCAATGTCGAAATTAGACACTTTTTAGACACTTTTTAGACACCTTTCCCGACTTGATAGAAATGTCTAATGTCTAAATTGGACAATATTTAGACATTTCCCCCGTGATCTCACAGCAGCAGGCTGCCCCGGCCTACGCGGCCCTGTCCCGTGGAAATCCCCGTTGAAGCACGGGATGCGACTGCCCCGGAGGGCATGGCTCCGTCCTCGTGATAGATCCCCGTGTTTGCACGGGAACTGGCTCCTGCGAGCTGCGTGCTCGGTCCAGTGTTAGATTACCGTATTTATGTGACAGCAGGCTTCCCCTGCCAGCTCTAGCTCGATTCATTGGAAGGTCCCGTTGCAGCACGGGAGCCGACAGGCCTAGCGCTCGCGACTCCGTCCCAATGGGTGATTCCAGTATTCGAATGGAACCCGGCTGCCGCCGAATATGCGGCTCGGTCCCATGAAAAATCGCAGAGTTAGCAGTGTCATAGCACCGGACTTCCTCGGCCAGCGCCGCTGGAAGATCCCCGTTGAAGTACGAGAGCGGACTGTTGCAGCCCATGCGGCTTCGTCCCGTGGTAGATCCCAGTGTCCGCGGCCTTGCATATTGTCTAACGTATAAATTAGACACTTTTTAGACACTTTCTCCGACTTGAGAAAAAATGTCTGATGTCTAATTAGACAATATTTAGACATTTTTCCCGGTCCGGCAAATTGTCTAACGTCTAAATTAGACACTTTTTAGACACTTTTTCCGACTTGAGAAAAAATATCTGATGTCTAATTAGACAATATTTGGACATTTTTCCCGTTCCGGAAAACTGTCCCATGTCGAATTTAGACACTTTTTAGACACTTTTAAGACACTTTTCCAGACTTGATAGAAATGTCTAATGTCTAAATTGGACAATATTTAGACATTTCCCCCAGTGTTCTCACAGCAGCAGGCTGCCTCGGCCTTCGCGACTCTGTCCCGTGGAAATCACCGTTGAAGCAGGGGATGCGACTGTCCCGAAGCGCATGGCTCCGTCCTCGTGGTAGATCCCCGTGTTTGCACGGGAACTTGCTCCTGCGAGCTGCGCTGCTCGGTCCCGTGTAAGATTACCGTATTAGCGTGACAGCGGGCTTCCCCTGCCAGTTATAGCTCGGTTCAGTGGAAGTCCCCGTTGCAGCACGGGAGCCTACAGCCCTGGCGCTCGCGACTCCGTCTCCATGGGAGATTCCCGTATTCGAACGGGACCGGGCTGCCGCACAATGTGCGGCTCGGTCCCATGAAAAATCGCCGAGTTAGTAGGGCCATGGCATCGGACTTCCCCGGACAGTACTGCTGGAAGATCCCCGTTGAAGTACGCAAGCCGACTGTTCCGGCCCATGCCGCTTCGTCCCGTGGTATATCCCAGTGTTCGTGGCCTTGCAGATTTCCTAACGTCTAAATTAGACACTTTTAAGACACTTTTTCCGACTTGAGAGAAATGCCTAATTAGACAATATTAAGACATTTTCGCCGTTCCGGAAAATTGTCCAACGTCGAAATTAGACACTTTTTAGACACTTTTTCCGACTTGAGAAAAAATGTCTAATGTCTAATTAGACAATATTTAGACATTTTTCCCGTTTAGGAAACTGTCCAATGTCGAAATTAGACACTTTTTAGACACTTTTTCCGACTTGAGAGAAAATGTCTGTCTAATTAGACAATATTTAGACATTTTTCCCGTTTGGGAAAACTGTCCAATGTCGAAATTAGACACTTTTTAGACACTTTTTCCGACTTGAGAAAAAATGTCTAATGTCTAATTAGACAATATTTAGACATTTTTCCCGTTTCGGAAATCTGTCCAATGTCGAAATTAGACACTTTTTAGACAATTTTTCCGACTTGAGAAAAATGTCTAATGTCTAATTAGACAATATTTTGACATTTTTCCCGTTTCGGAAAACTGTCCAATGTCGAAATTAGACACTTTTTAGACACTATTTAGACACCTTTCCCAACTTGATAGAAATGTCTAATGTCTAAATTGGACAATATTTAGACATTTCCCCCGTGATCTCACAGCAGCAGGTTGCCCCGGCCTACGCGGCCCCGTCCCGTGGAAATCCCCGTTGAAGCACGGGATGCGACTGCCCCGGAGGGCATGGCTCCGTCCTCGTGATAGATCCCCGTGTTTGCATGGAAACTGGCTCCTGCGAGCTGCGTGCTCGGTCCAGTGTAAGATTACCGTATTTGTGTGACAGCAGGCTTTCCCTGCCAGCTCTAGCTCGATTCATTGGAAGTTCCCGTTGCAGCATGGGAGCCGACAGCCCTAGCGCTCGCGACTCCGTCCCAATGGGAGATTCCCGTATTCGAACGGGACCCGGCTGCCGCAGAATGAAAAATCGCAGAGTTAGCAGTGTCATGGCAACGGACTTCCCCGGCCAGCGCCGCTGGAAGATTCCCGTTGAAGTACGAGAGCGGACTGTTCCGGCACATGCGGCTTCGTCCCGTGCTAGATCCCAGTGTCCGCGGCCTTTCATATTGTCCCCGTTGAAGCACGGGATGCGACTACCCCGGAGGGCATGGCTCCGTCCTCGTGATAGATCCCCGTGTTTGCACGGGAACTGGCTCCTGCGAGCTGCGTGCTCGGTCCAGTGTAAGATTACCATATTTGTGTAACAGCAGGCTTCCCCTGCCAGCTGTAGCTCGATTCATTGGAAGGTCCCGTTGCAGCACGGGAGCCGACAGCCCTAGCGCTCGCGACTCGGAAAACTGTCCAATGTCGAAATTAAACACTTTTTAGACACTTTTTAGACACCTTTCCCGACTTGATAGAAATGTCTATTGTCTAAATTGGACAATATTTAGACATTTCCCCCTTGATCTCACAGCAGCAGGCTGCCCCGGCGTACGCGGCCCTGTCCCGTGGAAATCCCCGTTGAAAAACGGGATGCGACTGCCTCGGAGCGCATGGCTCCGTCCTCGTGGTAGATCCCCGTGTTTGCACGGGAACTGGCTCCTGCGAGCTGCGCTGCTCGCACCAGTGTAAGATTACCGCATTTGCGTGACAGCATGCTTCCCATGCCAGCTGTAGCTCGACTCAGGTGTAGGTCCCGTTGCAGCACGGGAGCTGATAGCTCTAGCGCTCGCGGCTCCGTCCCAATGGGAGATTCCAGGTATTCGTACGGGACCCGGCTGCCGCACACTGTGCGGCTCGGTCCGATAAGAGATGAGCGAGTTAGCAGGGCCATGGCATCGGACTTCCCCGGCCAGCGCCGCTGGAAGATCCCCGATGAAGTACGGAAGCGGACTGTTCCGGCCCATGCGGAATCTTCCCATGGTAGATCCCAGTGTCCGCGGCCTTACAGATTTTCTAATGTCTAAATTAGACACTTTTAAGGCAGTTTTTCCGACTTGAGAAAAATGTCTAATGTCTAATTAGACAATATTTAGAAATTTTTGCCGTTCCGGAAAATTGTCCAACGTCGAAATTAGACACTTTTTAGACACTTTTTCCAACTTGAAAACTAATGTCAAATGTCTAATTAGACAATATTTAGACATTTTCCCGGTCTAATGTCTAAATTTGACACTTGTTAGACAATCTTTCCGACTTGAGAGATATGTCTAATGTCTTATTCCGAAACATCGTCCAATGTCGAAATTAGACACTTTTTAGACACTTTTCCCGTCTTGATAGAAATGCCTAATGTCTAAATTGGACAATATTTAGACATTTCCCCCGGTGTTCTCACAGCAGCAGGTTGCCCCCCGCCTAAGCGGCCCTGACCCGTGGAAATCCCTGTTGAAGCACGGGATGCGACTGCCCCGGAGCACATGGCCCCGGTCCCGTGTAAGATTACCGTATTTACGTGACAGCGGGTTTCCCCTGCCAGCTATAGTTCGATTCAGTGGAAGGTCCTGTTGCAGCGCGGCAGCCGACAGTCCTGGCGCTCGCGGCTCCGTCCCCATGGGAGATTCCCGTATTCGAACCAGCCAGGGCTGTCGGCTCCCGTGCTGCAACGGGACCTTCCGCTGAACCGAGCTATAGCTGGCAGGGGAAGCCCGCTGTCACGCTAATTCTATCAAGTCGGGAAAGGTTTCTAAAAAGTGTCTAAAAAGTGTCTAATTTCGACATTGGACAGTTTTCCGAAACGGGAAAATGTCTAAATATTGTCTAATTAGACATTAGACATTTTTTCTCAAGTCGGAAAAAGTGTCCAAAAAGTGTCTAATTTCGACATTGGACAGTTTTCCGAAACGGGAAAAATGTCTAAATATTGTCTAATTTGACATTAGACATTTTTTCTCAAGTCGGAAAAAATGTCTAAAAAGTGTCTAATTTCGACGTTGGACAATTTTCAGAAACGGCAAAAATGTCTAAATATTGTCTAATTAGACATTAGACATTTCTCTCAAGTCGGAAAAAGTGTCTAAAAAGTGTCTAATTTAGACGTTAGGCAATCTGCAAGGCCGCGAACACTGGGATATACCACGGGACGAAGCGGCATGGGCCGGAACAGTCGGCTTCCGTACTTCTACGGGGATCTTCCAGCAGCAATGTCCGGGGAAGTCCGATGCCATGGCCCTACTAACTCGGCAATTTTTCATGGGACCGAGCCGCACAGTCTGCGGTAGCCGGGTCCCGTTCGAATACGGGAATCTCCCATGGGGACGGAGTCGCGGGCGCCAGGGCTGTCGGCTCCCGTGCTGCAATGGGGTCTTCCACTGTGCGGCTCGGTCCGATAAGAGATGAGCGAGTTAGCAGGGCCATGGCATCGGACTTCCCCGGCCAGCGCCGCTGGAAGATCCCCGATGAAGTACGGAAGCGGACTGTTCCGGCCCATGCGGAATCTTCCCATGGTAGATCCCAGTGTCCGCGGCCTTACAGATTTTCTAATGTCTAAATTAGACACTTTTAAGGCAATTTTTCCTACTTGAGAAAAATGTCTAATGTCTAATTAGACAATATTTAGAAATTTTTGCCGTTCCGGAAAATTGTCCAACGTCGAAATTAGACACTTTTTAGACACTTTTTCCAACTTGAAAACTAATGTCAAATGTCTAATTAGACAATATTTAGACATTTTCCCAGTCTAATGTCTAAATTTGACACTTGTTAGACAATCTTTCCGACTTGAGAGATATGTCTAATGTCTAATTAGACAATATTTAGACATTTTTCCCGTTCCGAAAAATTGTCCAATGTCGAAATTAGACACTTTTTAGACACTTTTCCCGTCTTGATAGAAATGCCTAATGTCTAAATTGGACAATATTTAGACATTACCCCCAGTGTTCTCACAGCAGCAGGTTGCCCCCGCCTAAGCGGCCCTGACCCGTGGAAATCCCTGTTGAAGCACGGGATGCGACTGCCCCGGAGCACATGGCCCCGGTCCCGTGTAAGATTACCGTATTTACGTGACAGCGGGTTTCCCCTGCCAGCTATAGCTCGATTCAGTGGAAGGTCCTGTTACAGCGCGGCAGCCGACAGTCCTGGCGCTCGCGGCTCCGTCCCCATGGGAGATTCCCGTATTCGAACCAGCCAGGGCTGTCGGCTCCCGTGCTGCAACGGGACCTTCCGCTGAACCGAGCTATAGCTGACAGGGGAAGCCCGCTGTCACGCTAATACAGTAATCTTACACGGGACAGAGCAGCGCAGCTCGCAGTGGGGTCTTCCACTGAACCGAGCTACAGCTGGCAGGAGAAGCCCGCTGTCACGCTAATACGGTAATCTTACACGGGACCGAGCAGCGCAGCTCGCAGGAGCCAGTTCCCGTGCAAACACGGGGATCTACCACGAGGACGGAGCCATGCCCTCCGGGGCAGTAGCATCCCGTGCTTCAACGGGGATTTCCACGGGACAGGGCCGCGTACGCCGGGGCAGCCTGCTGCTGTGAGATCACGGGGGAAATGTCTAAATATTGTCCAATTTAGACATTAGACATTTCTATCAAGTCGGGAAAGGTGTCTAAAAAGTGTCTAAAAAGTGTCTAATTTCGATATTGGACAGTTTTCCGAAACGGGAAAAATGGTATATATTGTCTAATAAGACATTAGACATTTTTTCTCAAGTCGGAAAAAGTGTCAAAAAAGTGTATAATTTCAACATTGGACAATTTTCCGAAACGGGAAAAAATGTCTAAATATTGTCTAATTAGACATTAGACATTTTTTCTCAAGTCGGAAAAAGTGTCTAAAAAGTGTCTGATTTCGACATTGGACAGTTTTCGAAACGGGAAAAATGTCTAAATATTGTCTAATTAGACATTAGACATTTTTTCTCAAGTCGGAAAAAGTGTCTAAAAATTGTCTAATTTCAACGTTGGACAATTTTCCGGAACGGCAAAAATGTCTAAATATTGTCTAATTAGACATGAGACATTTTTCTCAAGTCGGAAAAAGTGTCTATAAAGTGTCTAATTGGGGACGGAGTCGCGGGCGCCAGGACTGTCGGCTCCCGTGCTGCAACGGGGCCTTCCACTGAACCGAGCTATAGCTGGCAGGGGAAGCCCGCTGTCACGCTAATACGGTAATCTTACACGGGACCGAGCAGTGCAGCTCGCAGGAGCCAGTTCCCGTGCAAACACGGGGATCTACCACGAGGACGGAGCCATGCGATCCGGGGCAGTCGCATCCCGTGCTTCAACGGTGATTTTCACGGGACAGAGTCGCGTTGGCCGAGGCAGCCTGCTGCTGTGAGAACACTGGGGAAAATGTCTGAATATTGTCCAATTTAGACATTAGACATTTCTATCAAGTCGGGAAAAGTGTCTAAAAAGTGTCTAAAAAGTGTCTAAATTCGACATTGGACAGTTTTCCGGAACGAGAAAAATTAGACATCAGACATTTTTTCTCAAGTCGGAAAAAGTGTCTAAAAAGTGTCTAAGTTAGACGTTAGACAATATGCAAGGCCATGGACACTGGAATCTACCACGGGACGAAGCCGCATGTGCCGGAACAGTCCGCTCCCGTACCCGTTTGGACAAATTGTCCAACGTCGAAATTAGACACTTTTTAGACACTTTTGCGAATTGATAGAAATGTCTAATGTCTAAAATTGGACAATATTTAGACATTTTTCTGGTCCTGCAATTCGTCTAATGTCTAAATTAGACACTTGTGAGACAATCTTTTTCCGACTTGATAGATCTGTCTTATGTCTAAATTGGACAATATTTAGACATGATCCCCGGTCGGACACAATGTCAAACGTCGAAATTAGACACTTTTTAGACACTTTTTTCCGTCTTGACAGAACTGTCTAATGTCTAAATTGGACAATATTTAGACATTTTTCCCGGTCCGGCAAATTGTCTTATGTCTAAATTAGACACTTTTAGACAATCTTTTTCCGACTTGATAGATCTGTCTAATGTCTAAATTGGACAATATTTAGACATTTTTGCCTGTCCGGTAAATTGTCTAATGTCTAAATTGGTTCCGGAATTAATATATAAATCTTTGATTTCACTATGACTGGGGTGTACAGTGTCTAAAATATCTTCATTGAACATTAATAACTTACTTTGACCATTTCGTTATTCAGAGGTAGAACTACGAAAGATTTCGTTATTCAAATGGCCCCGGATTGTATATAATTATATTATTTGATTTACATATGAGTTAGGTCTACAGTGTCTTGAATATATTCGGATATTGAACCAGGAACTAATTTGTTATTCGAATGAAAACTGTAAAGTGGGCTGACTTTTATATGTACCCGCGATAATCCGGTTCTGCAGTATCTAGAATATAATTACAGTAAACCCCCTCTAATGCGAACACCAAAATGGGGCATAATTCTGTCTGGCAGAGACAGGTGGTACAGTGGTAAATACGCTATTCCTACGCGTAAGAAACGGGTAGTGAACGGTTAACGAAAGGTTAACGAACGGTTACGCGATAAACGGTTTACACGCGTTAAACGCGTAAAGAAACGATTATACCAGAGAAGTTGCGGTAGGTGCATAAGTTTTCCGTTTCATGCGGAGATTTCGGATCTTATCGATGATAGCCGTTTTCAAAAAAGTCCGAATGAAACGGGTTAGCCAAAATAAGAATCGATTCGTCACTCAACGAGCGTTTAGCGGTTCATTCTCGGCTAGTGTCGGCGATTTGCTCATTTAGGTAACGATATGTTTTTAAATTTTGTTTGTACAAAGCTATAATATCAGATATCCACTGTATGTCAAACAAATGGATTGAAGAATTAGTTCTTTTTGAGTACGTTTCTACATTTCAGATGAAAAACTGTCACAAAGTAAACAACCAATTTTTGGATCTAGAATGAAGAAACCTACTAAAGAATTCAGATCTATTCTATTTCTTAACCCTTTCCCATCTGAATATTTCTGTCAGAAAAAAATGACATCATGAATATATATTAGATCTTGCTGAATTTAACAACGGTATAAGTGCACACGCCTTTTTGATATTTAAAGAAAATATAGTCAACTCTATTAATTTATAATTTCATAAGCAGAGTGGGTGATCCGACGGTCCCTACAAGAGCCTTCATGTCTAGGTTTACTCTGTTTGCAAAGGCGTTAGAGTGCTATATCCATGTGTATGTAATGGGATAAGCAAATAGTGCAGACCCAAGATCAAACGGCTTCCACGCGAGCAATCTGATCTGAACCTATTACGTTTTCAAAGGTGTTTTCATCATTATGAGGTAGATCTAAAACGTTTTAAGCATATTTCATGCTCACATATAACTATGAAAACGTTCTTATTATTTTGTTACTTTATGAAGATTAAACCTTTGTATGCCGAAATTTAAAAGTAGAATGGCCCATCATTGTTTAACTGTATATTCAATTCCCTATTATTAGGCTTAAATTTGCTAGATGATTTTTAATTAGGCCTATGAAAATACTAGTGAAGACCCTGATCAACACCCTGATTTTGTACCTATATTGTCTGTATTTACGCTGCTTTCAAATGTCAATACGTTTGTTCCCCGCATTCAAATATTTAAAAAATACTAACTCTATAATTGCTATGAATGCATGAAAATAAATTGTCTTAGTTGAAGACTTTATTATTTACCCAGCCTAAATATACGATCAAAGCTGCCAGATGGTCAGTAAATCCCCTAGCTATTTTCTCAGCAGGGGACAATGGTCTTGACAGTGATCACACCGCTGCTTTCTTATCAACAAAGTTACGAACTATTACGTGACAGAAATACCAAATAATGTGCCCAATAATATAAAAGAATGATGTGTTAGCTTCTCCAAAATACAAGAAAACTATGTTTTGAATAATTGTAGATCTTTGGCTCAGCACAAAGTTAAATCCAAACGTTTTAGACCAATTTAAAATTTAGATTAATATAAATTCTAGTTTTAAATATAGTTTAGATTGATATGATTTATATCTATTGTAAAATGCGTCTACTATATCTTCTACGGTACTGTACGTACAGTAGCAAAAAAAGACATTTTACAACACATAGATGAACGCAATGAGAATGTAGATCTATATTTTAATATACATGTAGATCTAGATCTAGCTAGATCTTATGGAAATGAAACGAGAATTAAAAGTTTAAATACTGTTAACCCTTTCGCTGCCAATGTCGGATCTGTGATTACCTTTGCAAACAGTTTGGATCCAGATAAGACGCAAAAGGTTTTGGACCCAGATGAGACGCCGAGTAACTCGGCGTCTCATCAGGATCAAAACTGTTCGTTACTGTTACTATGTTTTTGAAACAAAAATGAAGAAAATCCAAAGAATGAAATTTTGTAGCAGACGACAAAGTTAGCAGACGACAGAGTTTGGCAGCGAAATGAATGTCCAACAGGTAAATGAGAATGTCTCCCATTTCAAAGAAAGGCCATATCAAGGATTATCCCCCTTTCATCCATGATTACTCCCCTTTCATCCGGGCTCTTAAACGTTTAGGAAACGCGTTTAGAAACGCGTAAACAAACGGTTAGAAACCCGTTTAACGAAACGGCTAGGAAACGGGTAACGAACGGTTAGGTAACGCGTAAGAAACGCGTTAAGTGGGTAGGAATAGCGTATTTACCACTGTAGCTTAATGCAGAACGAAAGTTATACAGAAACCTCCTATAGGAACTTTCTGCATTACTTTCATCCTGCGTTAAGCTACCACCTGCTAATGCAGACACATATGGTTATTCTGTTAGTGTTCGCATTAAAGGGGTTCTACTGTACTGTTAATTTATAGCTTAATTGACCATTTCGTTATTCGTAAATTGAATTGCAAACTATTTCGTTATTCACGTGCGAATAACAAACTGCGAAATATTTCGTTGTTCGTTATTCGAATAACGAACTGAGAAATATTTCGCAGGTCGTTATTCGAATAACGAACTGCGAACTGCGAACTGGCAGCCAACTTAACGCTGCCTAGGCTATATAGCTGACGGCTGTTTCGGCCATTCCTTACAAACAGCATGGTAATACAACGGACGGTGCACATGGAGCGCTACGGTTCGAACCGGCGGCCCCTGTGTTACAAGTACAACGCATTATCGATAGACGACGAAACCGATGCCAATTTATTGCAGAAATATGTTCTATACTTTAATATAAAAAAGTTACTAAATACGAAATAGACAGTGTACCCGAATGATTAAGTTTCAAATATACAAAAAAAGTGAATTGTTCATAATTTTATTTTTTGAAACAATACAACAAAATCTTCGATCCAGGTACATTTTAAGACCATACTCTACCATATGCATTTATTTCCAACAATATTCAAGACGTTTTAAAAAAGTTAGAAGTAATGTATATTTAGGCGAAACTAATTTTTACTATCTGTCGCCCAAAGGTTGCACTGATGTACCCCGAAGGTTGGAATTATATATATACATGTACATATATAATATAAGCAACGTATATAGCAAGTATCGGTTTCGTCGTCTATCGATAATGCGTTGTACTTGTAACACAGGGGCCGCCGGTTCGAACCCCTGATGCACTACTATCATTGTTAATGGTCCATAATATGAGACCTTAAATCGAGTTCCGATTTATTATATTTATCACAGAATCTGCCTTGTGGGAGTGCCGTAAATGAATGCCGTAAATCGCGGAAATGCACTGGTGCATTTTTTTAATACAAATTGGCATATAACATACAGTTCCGTATTCCAAGTGAAGTTAACTGTTTCTGTAACAAACATACGTGTTTGCACGTGCGTGGCCACCTTATGAAGGTGTTAGTAAGGCTACTAATTAAGTAATCAGTATACGATTAGCCGTATCGTGCGTGGTTTATTGCAACGAGCCTCCCCGTCACACATTTAACCCTTTCGCTGCCAAACTCTGTCGTCTGCTAACTATGTCGTCTGCTACAAATTTTTATTCGTTTGCTTTTCTTCATTTTTGTTTCAAAAACATTGTAACAGTAACAAACAGTTTGGATCCTGATGAGACGCTGAGTTACTCGGCGTCTCATCTAGATCTAAACTGTTTGCATAGGTAATCACAGATCCGACATTGGCAGCGAAAGGGTTAATGGTTAAATCACGATATCCCCACATTCTATCTTGACGTGTACATCATTCATGCAGTAAACATCACGAGAAAACTTACATTTGAACAACTGTGAACGTTCATGTTCCATTTGATTTACAGTCTGACGGTCTGACCTGTGTTAAGAACGCGAGAGTCGGCTGTTTAACTCAGAACCAATTTATACAGAAGGTCTCACATGAAGTACACTTTCCCCTGAATTAAGACAAGAACGATTAAAGATAAATGGACAGCTGATTACAACTTGCCAGTGAAGGAATGACAACCATTAAAATTGCATGAAGTCTTAGATTTTTAACACCTACAGTTAGAATAAGTGTTTAATTGTAATTTCAAACTCAGTGACTATATCAATGGGATAATGACACACAAGGTGTTCGCCATTTAGATGACACGTGTTACTTAGATTAATATATGTATATAGGATGTAGACGAAAGCCAGTGGTTGAATGTTTTATGAATTTAAGTCTTGTCGTTATCCGTGTATAGTATTTAAGAACAGATGGTGAATATTTGAAAACAAGTGGAGTTCAGCGATTTGTTTCATAACATTTAGATTACTCCCACAGAACTATTCACAGAGTGTGTCATTCTGTGGTTCAAACGACAGACAAATCAAAAGTACATCGAAAGTTCCGACATATTCCCCACCCCGCATGTGTTATTTGCATACATTTGGTGGTGCGTGTCTACAGTTTCAGATGCATACCAAGCACCATGGGGTGTCTATCTCTTTCCCTCATATAAACGTGTTTTCACGCATTTGCAAACAGAGTAGACCCAGATCAGACGACTCCTATAGGAGCCGTCTGATCAGGGTCTGCTCTGTTTGCTTATAGACCTTGATATATCTGTTTCTTTACTTCCTGAAATGGCTACAATATTCCACCTTCAATACTTAATTATAACTACTTTGTCCATGCATATTAAGTAGGTATTGAAATTTGGAAAAAACATGGAACAGGGAAAAGGTTATTCTAGTTGTGTCGCCGAATTGTTTAGTTTTTCTCGAAAACAAATCGGCGATATCCTTGCATAATGTCATCAACACCAATTCACTAGTTTCAGAGGAGATGTCGTTTGAAACAAAGTTGGCCGGACAGACGACGGACGGCGAGTGTTTTTTTTATACCTGTGGCATTTTTACCTATGGCATTTTACCTCTGGCGTTATTACCTAAGGCATTTTTACCACTTTACCTGTGGCATTTTTACCTAAGGCATTTTTACCTATGACATATTTACCTGGGGCATTTTTACCTGTGGTATTTTACCGCACACCTAGGGCAGCTTATCGAACAATCGACTGTCTGATCTCAAAGCCAGCGCTCCATTTAGGCAATCCATGTCTATTGTAAAAGCTCGCTTTGAATTTATATTCTTAGTGAGGGTTTATTCTTCAAATTTTCTAAAAAGCTGATTTATAACCCAATTATGTTAACATGTTCCCACATTTGGCAATGGGGTTATGTCCTATGGGGTTATATCCTATGGGGGTATGTCCTAATGGGGTTTTGTCCGCATGGAGTTTAGTCCGTACCCCCTATAATATATGTACTGACTTGTGAATGATGTAGTAGTCCATGAGCAAACAGAGTCGCTCCGATTATTCGCCTTCTATAGCAGCTACTTGATCATGTTGTACTTTGTTAGTACGGGTGTTAACATTATATTTTCATCAATAGCAGCTGCGATAGAAGAAACAGTGACAGTAGTGTCAGTAGTAGTTACTGAAGAAGAAAATTCGCACTAATAGTACAATGTAGTACATGTAGTAGTAATACGCAGTAGTAGTAGTAGAAGTAGAAGTAGTAGTAGTAGTAGTAGTAGTAGTAGTAGTAGTAGTAGTAGTAGTAGTAGTGGTTGTAGTAGTAGAAGTACATGTAGTAGTATATTAATTATCTCATATCATGAACGCACTTTTAAAACCTTTAGGCGACATTTATACGACCTTCAGGTGACTTGCACAGATACACACAACCGTCGTAGAGCAATAGATTTAAATAATTGCATTGTCGTTTTATCCGTACTCGGGGGCTTTGGTCGATATAAATGTACTTATATAACTATATACATATACAGTATGTCATTTATTATTATTATTACCACATAGAAACTATCAAGTAACGTATGTAAACGTTTATATTATTAAATTACTCAACACATCCATTGTCATCTTCCAGTCTGATATGTATATTTGCAATTAAAATACAAAATAAATATATTCTGACACGGATTTCTTTAACGTAGTAGTAGAAGTAGTAGTAGTTCGTCGTCATAGTAGTAGTAACAGCAGTATTGGTAGTTCTAGTAGTAGCAGTAATTGTTGTTGTAGGGTTTTTTTGTCTAATAGAAGTACATGTATAACACTGTTACGTAATAATGCATAATTTTGTTGATAAGAACTTGTAATAGATTGCAGTTATGTGACCACTGATTATTGTCCCCTGCTGAGAACATAGGATATTTACTGACCATCTGACACCTTTGATCACCAGAGGTCCCGGGTTTGATCCCCCGTCGGACCAAGTCCTTCGTACGAGACTATAAACCGAGATCCGATGTATTAGTGGGCATCTAAAAGGAATCAGAGTAACTCTGTCGATCATAATAGTAGGACATCATGCCCTGGGTTCTCTGTATCCTCTCTCCCTCTCTCTCTAGGGCGTCCAATTATAGCTCATAGTTATGTTCATTGTTGGGATTTCCTCTTTAAAGGGGCACAAACCGTTTCCGTCAATCCCCATAACCGTCGGATACTCTATTGTCCAACCTATTAGGTGATATTGACTTGATATGCCGCATGTGTACCTGACACTGTCATTTAGAGGTAATGGTCACATCAGGGGACAGTGTTTCACAAACACAGTCTGTTTATTTATAAATTTACTGCCAGAGTAAGTTACGAACATTTTATATATTAATAAATAATGTTAGTTTAACCTATTGAAGGCAGCATGTTTTAGCTGTTTATTTACAAGAAGAGAAAAAACATAAATTTGATTTTCACGCATTACTGACTATGGAAATATGACTCCTGCTCACTCAATATAGAAATCATCCAGCTTATCATGATTGCAGCAGAGGCAACTAATTAGAAGATTAAACGAGACTTACCTGTTAGTTGAAGTTTGATCGAGATTCTCCGAAGCACAAAGCCATGTGATGAGCTCATTTGAGAGAGGCTTATCTGCCCTCACAGTCATTGGTGTTCTAGCTCTCACAGGATTTAGTCGCATTAACAAGCACAAGTGTCTGTGTATTGTCTTAATAGCTGCTTATGGAATTTATATGACTCAGTGCCTTCCCAAGGCATATAAGTTTATTGGTTTTCATTGGATTAAAAATTGAAAAGTGAATCTTATTATAGTTTTATCATAGTTTAATTAGTGTTGCACTTGTTTGACAACTGCTTCAATTCCACTGGAAAAAGAAGGAAATATGGCAGTTCCGAGTTTGTGCAGGAAGTCAAATTAATATGCTTCAGACATTTCAATGCAGAAAAAGGAAATAATGATGTTGTGACATTAGTGATTATGCATTTGTGGAGAAACATGATTCTGCATTTGTGGAGGAACATAGGCATTGTCTAAATGGGGTAAGTCCCGGACAACAACTGGCTTAACCAGTTTGTTAGCATCAATGGTGCCTCCCGCAGGGACTCAAACTTTATCGACACTCTGGGATGACATGTTGATGACATTCTATGGCGGAAAATGTGAAAGAACAATGTTGTAATAGAAGTGATTCTGAAATGGTGGGAAAAGGAGGTAAATTTGGTCAGCAACACTGTGAGTAGCCGGGCTAAGTCCCGAATACAGTCAAATAGAGCTGAGGTAAACACTGTGAGTAGCCGGGCAAAGTCCCGAACACAGTAAAATAGAGCTGAGGTTAAAGTAGACAGCAACACTGTGAGTAGCCGGGCAAAGTCCCGAAAACAGTCAAATAGAGCTGAGGTAAACACTATGAGTAGCCGGGCAAAGTCCCGAACGCAGTCAAATAGAGCTGAGGTACACATAGACAGCACCACTGTGAGTAGCCGGGCTTAGTCCCGAACACAGTAAAATAGGACTTAGAAGTCAACATGGACAGCAATAATGTGAGTAGTCGGGTTCAGTCCTGAACACAGTCCAATTCAGCTAAGGAAATCTTGAATAACAATACTGTGCGTAACCGGGCTAAGTCCCGAACACAGTCCGAACTAGAGCTGAGGTTAACGTAGACAGCAACACTGTGTCAGTAACCGGGCAAAGTCCGGAACGCAGTCAAATAGAGCTGAGGTACACATAGACAGCAACACTGTGAGTAGCCGGGCAAAGTCCCGAACGCAGTCAAATAGAGCTTAGATACACATAGAAAGCAACACTGTGAGTCGCTGGACTAAGTCCCAAACACAGTCATATCGAGCTGAGGTAAATATGAAATAAACTGCCCCTACCTAGAATACTATACTGGCTATAAGGAAAGAGCAATGTGCCCAGATTGATTGATTGATTGTGTTGATTAATGTTCGTTTCTGCTCACTATGAGGTAATTAGACCCTGTTCACTATGGGCTAATCGGACGCCCAAGAAAGAGGATACAGAGAAACCCGGGCGCAGTGCCTACTCTTATAATCGGGACAAATGTCCTTTAATTATGCAGACTTTGGTAGATAAACTTGGGGACATAGATTCAAATGTTGAACGACTAAACTAAGTTGTTGATGCATCTGGTGATGGCATAGATACGGTGGTTTGTAATTCTGCTGACATCAGCATAGAACAAGTGGTCTATTCCAGGATTTATCTGCCGCCTGGTCACTTGAGGACCCACAGGGCTCCCAAGTAATTGCTGATTTATCACAGCTAGTTCAAAAGTTGCAGCAGGTTGCATCACCACCAACATGAAAGGCATACTAGATTAAAGCCTCCCCCCAAAACGCTCATGGCATTTCGCATAAATTATGTATCAATTTGACTGTGAGTTGGAACTCACCAAAAATAATATTCTCCAATCCTTCTTACACAAGTGTCAGCAACTGACCTCCGATAAAAACATATAGCCTCAGTTATTGGTGACACATGCGAGCTCACTGTAGAGCCAGGCACAATCGGGCTTAATGTAATGCCAGTCATATACGAGCTCAATGTAGAGCCCGTCACAATTGAGCTCACTGTTGAGCCCATCACAAATGAGTTCACTGTCGAGTCAGTCACAATCCAGCTCATTGTAGAGCCAGTCATATTTCAGCTCACTGTAAAGCCAGTCACAATCATGTTCAATGATCCATATCACTGTAAAGCCAGTCACAGTCAAGCTCACTTACACTATAGAGCAATTGCACACTATAGAGCAAATGCACACTATAGAGCAAATGCAAACTCAGCAAAGAAAAACAACTCTCAATGTAATCTGCCATCTGATACAAGGCACTACATATATCTCTAATAATAGGAGCAATTGTAAGAACTCCTGGACTTTCTCTAGAATATCTGATGATATTTACATGATTATCAGCCGTGATATTGATAATTTCTGGCCATGTATGGCCCATAGATTTGAAAGATGCACATTATGCTCTGTATATGCAAGAGGATTTCAATGATATCGAAGGTTTATTTGAGGTGGTCAGCGTTTTAATTTACTTACTTACCAAATCGTCTTATAAGCACGCAGTGTCCTAGACAATTTTCAGAATTGGTCTAATCAGCGATTTAATTTTACGCTCAAACAAGGCTTTTATCAGTGGTGTATTTCAATGATTCTTTTCTGAAAGATAATACAATCTGGCCAATGTCTCTTCCATTTTGTTTCAGAGCCCACAGCCACAGAAACATTTTTGAAAGCATGTAATCGTCCAGCCTTTACCTTCGCTTATCGTTGAGCACTTTTCAGAGTAGCCACACAGTAAAAAGCACAGAGACTAAGCCGCTTTCAATTTCGTAACTGCAGTGATGCAGATCTTCGGTGTTTTCAATATCACGATATAGTGTTATTAGGTCAAATAGTCAGGCGGGGCTCTCATGATTCAGCGATCTGGGTCTGCAATGTTCGGCAATCAAAATAGGAATAAATTTAACGACTTTTGATTCTTGCTTCATGCAGCTGGTGGAATATTATATGAACTCTGTCTAATTCTAAGTTGTAATGATTGTTCTGAATGTTTAAAATAACGTAATTCGAGTGTCAAACAACATACACCACGAATAGTTCAATGTCCGATAATGAATGAAGAATTAAACAACTACTCGTATGTTGTAAGCCACGAACTGTTTTAAAACTCATCATGGAATGGGTCTTGTTGGATCTTTTGTTTGATCCAATAACTCTGTAGACACGATCTTTTGCGCCAGTACTCACATAACCAACCATATAACCACCTCTTATCAATGAGCTGTTCCTCTGAAAACACCTGTCATATGCTATACAGAAAACTCTTTCCATATACATTTGTAAATGAAAAGCATCTGCAGAAAAAGAGTTATAGCCAAACTAGAAATGTATGTAACAAGGATATCCCGCTGTATACTTGAGCATAAATGCAAAACACTATATTATTCCAACACTGACTGAATGCAAAACATAACCAATGTCAATGGTCAAGGTCAAAGGTCAATGTCATAAAACTATGATGTAACATGACGCACGCATCAGTATGTAAAGTTGCGTGACTGTAGCTTCAGTACTTAGTTCATTACTGACATCAACGCAAAATATTACCTATGTCACCGAGTTCAGGTGCCAAAGATCAAGGTCAATAACATACTGAACATCAGCATGGAAGCGGCGTGACTGTATCCGCAATACTTTGTCCACAACTAACCTAAACGCAAAAAAATTGTTCTTACGGACGCATGTACGGACGGACGGACGGACAGGCGTATGAGCAAACAGAATATGTAATCCCTAGGTGCCCCCCCTTGCCTACAGCATATGACACAAAAAGAAGTCCTAGAGAAATATATATGGCCTAATGTACCCCGCTAAAAAAATGACCATGGGCTGTCAAATGACACACCAGCGAATTGAGTATGTATGCTATACGGCGCGGCTCGCATACATTAAACTGTTTCAGAAATGTATTTTGGAGACGTGTGTCGTCATACAGAACTTCGTCATAGTCTTAACCCATTCCCCATAGGCTATTTTAGATACAACCTCTTTGAATAAATCTACCGAAAAGGAGCATTAACTAGAGGAAAGGAAAATTTTAGAATGTTGTAGTTTGAAACCATTGTGATAAATAGAGTATTTGCTCCTATAGGAGAGCAAATGCTCTATTTATCACAATGGTTTCACAAAGTGGCTTTTACAGAGTCGTCAAAAGTCGTCAATATGAGGGAAAGGGTTAATGCTCAAGTTGAGCAAGTTGAAAATAGTGGACCAACGAACATTTAGGTGATTATTTTTTAATATAAAGTCAACATTTGGGTATTGATAGTTAATAAATTATGTAGTGTTTGGCATTTTAACGCATATACTGCAACTCTAGATAAGACTTTACGGAGCAAATACTTAAAACCGATTATTGACAATCGTAGAGGGTCGGAAGGGTTCGACTACAGTGACAACACGCACGTCACCGAATCAACAAACTAGCTGTACGCAGTAATACACTGCAAAGCACAGTGGGTAAGATGTTCTTTTTCTCATATATGAAACAGAAGTAAAGTCAAGCAGGCAAATCCACATAGAAACGCATTTGTGCTAAAACAATTATTGCCAGTACAAGCAGTTAGGGACTGATCATACACCGAGTTATCCGGCCCCGCGTCTTTTCAGATTCAAAACATTTTGCCACTCAGATAAAAAGAAATACGCCATTCAAACAGCTGTCAGTTTCTACAGTTTATACAGCAGACTACAAGAGCGTTGAATAGCAGCCGTTGTTTATTTGTCGTAAACAATAAGTACTATAGCTATTATTATTACTTTTGTTACTATAAATAGTACCATATTTACACTCAAAATGGTCCTATATCAGTCGAAAAAATTGAGTCGTATTGCCCTAGCAATGGGCTTATAACCGATATATGCCCGCTGCCAATATAATTGTTCTAAATCTAAAGCAACAGAACCCGGATACGTGGCGAAGGTTTTATTCTGCTCCGATGTTGCAAATGTTGTCAAAATGCTCGTAGACGTACCGAGTTCCCAACCACAATCTCCCGATTCGATTCAGATTTACGCACATGTACCGTAGGGTACAGGTACCGGTAAAGTGAAAACTGGCCGCTAGTTCCATTGCCCATTATTCGAATAGTGTAAAACCATCATTTTGCCGTCAAGTGCAGTCTTTTTTAAAAAGGGACTGTCCACACGGTCCCTCTTTTTAGACAGCTTTTCTGCATATTTTTAATAAAAATTAGGCTTAAAAACTGTGACTTTGAGTTAATTTGAAAAAAAAAACTGAGAATATTTTCAGGTTTAATTCACACATTTTTACCTAAATGTTCGGCTGGCTGAACAAAATATCAGTGTTCGGCTGGCCGAACAAATTCAATCAGCACCAGAAATGTTCGGCCAGCCGAACAAAATATTTGAAAAGCAATCAGCTAGAAAATGTTCGGCTGGCCGAACAAATTCATTCAGCACCAGCAATGTTCGGCCAGCCTAATAAATTATTTGAAAAGCAGTTGGCTTTGTTAAGCTGGCCGAACAACTTCAACCATAGTTACCAAATGTTCGGCTGGCCGAACAAAATATCAGTGTTCGGCTGGCCGAACAAATTCAATCAGCACCAGCAATGTTCAGCCAGCCTAACAAAATATTTGAAAAGCAGTTGTCTTTGTTAAGCTGGCCAAACAACTTCAACCAGTTACAAAATGTTCGGCTGGCCGAACCAATTCAATCAGCACCAGCAATGTTCGGCCAGCATAACAAAATATTTGAAATTCAGTTGGTTTTGTTAAGCTGGCCGAACAACTTCAACCAGTTACAAAATGTTCAGCTGGCCGAACAAATTCAATCAGCACCAGCAATGTTCGGCCAGGCGAACAAAATATTTGAAAAGCAGTTGGATTTGTTAAGCTCCCCGAACAACTTCAACCACAGTTACAAAATATCAGTGTTCGGCTGGCCGAACAAATTCAATCAGCACCAGCAATGTTCGGCCAGATGAACAAAATATTTGAAAAGCAGTTGGCTTTGTTAAGCTGGCCTTACAACTTCATCCACAGTTACAAAATGTTCGGCTGGCTGAACAAAATATCAGTGTCTGGCAGGCCGAACAAATTCAATCAGCAGCAGCAATGTTCGGCCAGCCGAATAAAATATTTGAAAAGCAGTTGGCTTTGATAAACTGGCGAACAACTTTAATCACAATTACAAAATGTTCAGCAGGTTAAACAAAGTATCAGTCTCTGAACAAAATATCTGAAAAGCAGTTAGCTTTGTTAAGCTGGCCGAAAAACTTCAGTTTAAAAAAAATATAAGTATCATAGTTCGGCTGGCTGAACAGGTTCAGTCAGTATAAGCAATGTTCAACCAGCCAAAAAAAATATTTGCAAGCAATTCAGCTTTGATAAGCTGGCCGAACAATTTCGATCACAATGTTTAGCCGGTTAAACAAAGTATCAGTGATTGGCAGGCTTGGTTTTAGTGCTTGACTTGCTAAACTGGTTCAATCACATTAACACACTCATTGTAGTTGCTATTTATTAGAATCTATTGTTATGTTTGTACAGTGACACTGTGCAGACATAACACTAGATTCTAATAAATAGCAACTACAAGTGGCTGAACAATTCATTTCATGGGATAATATGAGAACAAAGGCAGTTTATTCATTCAACATTTATTATTGTAAACATTAAGAATGGTACATAATTAACATTAAGAATGGTACAGGAATATTCAACTTTAATATCTAATTGTTATGAAATCCATTCTTTGAACTCATATAATTCTACTAATCAAGTTTTAGAAAATACAAATGATATCTAAATTGTGACAAATCATGCAGAGACCACCACTCATCACCATGGCTAATCTTAATTCTGCAAACAAAGTAGATCCAGATCAGATGAGCCCTATAGGAGTCATCTGATCAGGGTCTGCTCTGTTTGCTTATGATACTGGTAGAATATAGATCTGATTCTACAGTATCTATCTATACCCGTGTTCATACGCCGTTTTAAAACAATAATCTAATTAATATGCATGATGTCATTTGTTCTTACATGAATATTGAACAGGTAAAGGGTTAACCAAAGATGCCCAAGTTTATACATACATGTATTTTTTTACATCAATACAAAATATAGCTTTGATCTAATATTTCGACCATCAAATATTAGATCAGATCTATTTATGTATTAAATTAATTCCCTTTTTGGAATATTATCCTCATTATGTATGTTTTTAGCTTCAGTCATTAGTTTTGATATCTGACAGCATCAATTTGTTGTTGGCTTCTGCTACACCCTCGATGGACGCAACTACACTTTGTAGGTACCTGAAAGATAAAGAAAAGAAATGTGTACCAAGCGTAGATAGTCAAACTTGTAATGCATGACATACACACCATATCATAATATGATTATTAAACATTGCACTTCCTCTCAATGTGATGCATCTTTAAAAAAAAATTTGACTTATGTGTCCTAAAAAAGGGGAAAATTCCATTGTTATTGCAAATATATCAAGAGGGCCAGTGGATACAATAACATGTATGCCCGTCAAAGCTTTGTTCAACATAAACTGAGGTTAACATATCTGCTAAACGCAAATGCTAAATGCAAATTCTAAGTCTAATTGTACTACCTTGACTTTCGACATACATACCGGGATACACCGATGCTACTGTAGCATGTCTAGATACAATTGTGGTGTAATTTGAGAAGGATCCACCAAGTAGAATTTGAATTAGAGATGTTACAGACAGACAGACGGACAGACAGCCTCATTCCATATGTCCCGGCTTTTTTAAACAGATGAAGCATGTGATGGTATACAAGTGTTCCAAGTTTCTGCTTTATTTTAAAGGGTTATGTAAATAAGTGGACTTTAACAAAAAATTTAACCAAACATTATAAATTAAAAAGGGTCATAATTCTTACAAAAATTCTTACAGAGTTATTTACTCTTGCCTACAGATGAAGCTTGTGATGGTGAACAAGTGTTGCAGGTTTCAAAGCTTTATCTGAAAGGGTTATGTAAGTAAGTGGATTTTAACAAAAACCGGAATATGTGTCACCTGCTCGCAACTGACACAAACACTGCAAATATGTTGGAGTGCGAGAATCAGAAAAAAGGTGAGTACCTCAAAAGTATTGCATGCAGAGTAATGGACCTTAGTTACATCAATGGTCCTCAATAAGAGGAAGACACGTGTGAAATTTGAAAGCTCTATAATGATTAGTTTAGAAATGACAGCCAAAAAAAGAAAGTGTAGCAGACAGACGGCGGGCAGACAGACAAGTGTCAGACGACGGACAAGTGATCCCTAAGTGACACACTGCCTCTCGGTAGGTGACACAAAATTCTAAGTTAAAAAGGGTCTATTTCTGTCAAAATGCTTGACAAAGTTATGTTCTCTTGCCTACAAGTGATGCTTGTGATGGTGAACAAGTGTTCCAAGTTTCGAAACTTAATCTCAAAGGGTTATGTAAATAAGTGAACATAAATTCAGGTCAACATATTTGCCTGACGCAAATGCTTAACACAGATTCTTAATCCAATTGTGCGACATTGACCTTGGTTATGCATACCAGGAAACATCAATGCTACTGTCCAGATAAATACTGTGGTGAAATCTGAGAAGGATCCACCAAGCAGAACTTGAGTTTGAGATGTTACAGACAGACAGACATTAAACATATTTGCTAAACGCAAATGCTAAACGCACATTCTAAGTCCAATTATGCAACCTTGATCTTGGATATACGAATCGGGATTGGGCATGCTACTGTAGCATGTCCAGATAAACATTGTAGTTAAATTTAAGAAGGATCTACCAAGCAGAACTTGAGTTGGAGAAACAATGCTGTAGATAGTTCTCTTCTTCTGGCATTGTCAATTTGAGAGAAGACTGTGTGATACGGTTAAAAATTTCAAGAAAGTAAGCATATTCTTCTGGGTTATGAATTTTTACACTCGCATTGAATTAGAGATGTTACAGACAGGCAAATGGAAAGCGTCATTCCATAATACGTCCAATTGTTTCAAACAGGCATATAAAATTGATTTTATAATGGTTCTCTCACATTGTACTCTTTCTAAATTTCCTAAGTTAAGTTGAATAGAATACCTTTGCATTAAAGCTCCAGACATGAAACAAGTTTTCTCTTTTAACTGACATATGGCCCCATAATCCTTTCCCTGTTCCAATTCTTATCAGTTTGATCTAAGTAACCTGATTACTAAATGTCAACTGTTTTATTCGTTAATCTCATGCAACATACTTATCACCTTTGTTCTCATCCGCTAAATTTAATGGGTTATTACTGTCAAACTTTGTCTGAATTCTTCAAGGAGCCCATCGATCAGGATCTTCAATTTTTGCTGCAGTTTATAAACTTTAATTGACGGTCGGGAAAGGGCCGAGTTGACCAGACTGAGACGGGCCGAGTTGACCCACCCCAAAACAGGCCGAGCTGACCCGGCCGACTTGACCCGAGGCCGACTTGACCCGGATTCGTTTGATCAATTCTAAAAGTTAAAACAGGTCTGATTCAGTCTGAATAGGTCCGAATAGGTAAAAATTACAATGGATTCAGTCTGATCAGGTCAAATTGGTCCGATTCAATGATTCTTCATTTCCTGCTACCACCGAATTGATTCCATTTTGTCTGATCCAGTCTGAGTTGGTTCGATCCATGATTAGTGATACTCATCACATGTATGAATTGTTCATTAATGATTAAAAACCATTATGACCAAGAATAACAGAAACACTAGCAAAAAAGATGTTCTCCAAGCATATAATGATATATGTTCAACTTGACTGACACTCTGACAGTCAAAATAAACACCCAAAAATGTTTGCTATAACAAATTGCAATGGACATATGAACTCTGTTTTAAACTTTAGTATCACCGTAAACTTAGCGATGAAAATCATATTACAAGTTTGCAAAGAAAAATGTCGGAGTATGCCAGACAGTGGGATGAATATCATATATTTACATATAATTATTTCTGCTGTGTTTCATCTTCAATGTTCTGTCCAGAGGCTGAGCGCAAATGTCTTTTGTTTAAGCTCAAGACCGAAATCTCTTGCGTTCGGTTTTCAGTCCTTTCACACGAATCTTGTTTGTCGATGAGTCATACCTTCAATCAATTATACTGTCACTTGCTTTACACTGTATCCAAAGGGCACATTGACAATACTAATAATTTATACTTCATGAAGGTCCTGTTCCCTACGTTAATTCAACCATTTTGTACAAAGATTGATTTATAACTCTTCTACAACGCGGGTTTCTATTGGACGACCTATGTCGTTTTGGCCGATCAGAACGATCCTTTCTTATTTTTTTTCTTTTGTCATGTTCCGACAAAAGTCGGAATTTGACGAAAATTCTGATTGTTCACGGTCGGTGATGTACGTTGCATAGCCGGAATTAGGCGGGAATTTCCGACTGATATGTAATTGACGTTTTAAAATTGATTGCCATTATATAATATGTTAGTGTAGACCCAAATCAGACCCGATTATCATTGAATCTATGATAGTGTATCCGATTTAGTTTTACGTTCATGGAAAAATAACGAACAAATTACTGCCGATGCCGATGAATGTTTAACAATGAAGACCTCAAAGTGATCAGATGCGATGGGAGGCTAGTCGATCTGGGTCTACATCTACACAATTACAATGGTATACGACACATTTCTTATTTGTTACTCGAAAAATGACGGGTCTGTCTAAACAACACATTTAATGGAGTGTCTATTAAAAGCCCCCCCCCCCTAAAAAAGCTCCCCCTGACAAAAGCCCCCCCCCCCCCAACAGTGTAGATCCAAACCAAAATGCTCCATAGGGAACCTTGCGATATGGATCTACACTGTGTTCAATGTAAATAGAGAAGGACATACGGGTGCTAAGTGCTTTTAGTGGAGTTGTACTGTATTCAGAATATGTTCAGCACATAGACAAACAGTGTAGACCCAAGTCTCAAGGCTCCATAAGAAACCTTGTGATATGGATCTACACTGTGTTCAATGTAAATAGAGAAGGACATAGCACGGGTGCTAAGTGCTTTTAGAGGAGTTGCATGTACAAAAGCTCCACCTGATAAAAGCCACCCCCCAAACAGTGTAGATCCAAACCAAAATGCTCCATAGGGAACCTTGCGATATGGATATACACTGTGTTCAATGTAAATAGAGAAGGACATACGGGTGCTAAGTGCTTTTAGTGGAGTTGTACTGTATTCAGAATATGTTCAGCGCATAGACAAACAGTGTAGATCCAAGCCTTAAGGCTCCATAGGGAACATTGTGATATGGATTTACACTGTGTTCAATGGGAATATTCTGATATGGATCTACACTGTGTTCAATGGGAACCTGGTGATATGGATCTACACTGTGTTCACTGTAACTGTTTGTATTGTTCCTTTCCATGAGGGCTTTTGATAAGGGGGGCTTTTGGGTGTACCCCTTTTAATGTACTCTAAAAGGTTTAGAAAAAATCTCTCTCTCTCTTCTCTCCCCCCCCCCTCTCTCTCTCTCTCTCTTAACTATTCTATATCGTCTGTATGATTCAATGTAAGTCCTGTACGCATTTTGAAGACACAGCTGTCTCGTACTGATTTTGAGCGTATCCAGCGTATTGTTCCAACGATATGAACTACATAATAACGAACACATCAAATATCTAATTAAATATGAAATACGGCATTGAAACGCGGTCACCAGTTCTTTACTGTTGCTACCCCGCTTAATTACAACTGAAACAAAGTTAAAATCTATACTCACCTGTCTCTCGTCGCAATTTCAGGTTAACCATACGCTTTGCCATCCATTACAAGACACAATCTTGTCATTGTCTTCGCGAATTGTCCATCTTTTTGTTATTAGCAATGTTGTTGTTTTGGTTTCCTTTATAAAATAATTTCTACTTCTTTCGCGCTTATTACATAAACCCAAGCTCCGATAAGAACGGACACTCACAAGCTTCACAGTCGGTGGTCGGTCTATTTGGACGAGTCCACATTACATATTGAGGTAATATAACCTATTATTTTGCCTATATAGCTAACTGGTAATTTAGTAATAATTAAATACTCGTGATATGACCAAATTACATTGAAGTTTATTTTTCAGTTAAATATTGACTGTGATATATATTATCTTAAATATATCGATCTACAGATACCACCCAACATCCCTGAGATGATGAAAATGAACAGCAGAAACGATGTCGGCTCTTTGAAGTGGACAAATTGATGGAACCGAAAGCATAACTTATAGGCCTTATTTGGGTAAGACAATTACATTATTGTGAATTCTAATGACTTCATGAACATTTAATTTAGCTGATTTTTTTATTTTTGTTTATAAAGAACACATAGACATATAGATGATAATAGATCTACATAATGTTTATGTATGTAGATCTATGTACGTCTCTGAAATGTAGCAACAAATCTACATGTAGGCCTTATAGTTCCATTTAGATCTATAATTAGCAATCAGAGCAGGCTCTGATCAAACTGGATCTACCCCTGTATGATCTGGGTGTACTATATGTTTGCAATTTTTTGCGTCAAAAATCGTCTGTTAATGAAATGGGTTTTTGTATAGGCCTAGCCTATGTATTACAACATAAATTATATCTACTCAAGTTATAAGACAGCTAAATATTTTGCGAATGATAAATTCGTGGCGTGACAATAATTATTATTGCGATCTAGATCTTGTTATTGGTTTTATATATATATATAGATCTATATAAAAAAAAACATCCATTCAAAATCACATCTTAATTATTGGTCAAATCAAGGAGGTAGATCTAAATGATAATTAAGTACCTGTATTCATAATTATTGAGGAGATGGTTTGGATAAGGGTCGGGTACTTGCTACTCATCCTTAAATCCAAATATTAACACACACTAAATTTCCTCATGTAACGCAATTTATGGACATTTTAACTTATTCTAAATAGGCATATTTCATGAGCCAGGCACCTGTGTCCGTTTCACTTGGTGGTCAAATAATTGTTTTGCCAAACTCTATTAGAGATTATGATGAATGTCAAACAGTGCAGATCCTGATCAGAAGACGTTCAGACATTGTGACTGGTCCTACACTGTGTGCAATGAAATTAGACATACATACATATGTCTGAATAAGAAAACACACGCGTACATGTTAGTCCAAACATTTAGACGTATCTACATGCCCCTTATTTTATAATTATTTATCGTGCATGTAACTAGAAAATGTATAAATGTGAAATAGCATCGCCAGGTCTTATTTATAGGACTAGCGTACATGTATACACACAAAAAGCACGAGAACGGCTAAAGTGACGTCATAAGAAAGTTTGCATATAACAGTAATGGTGGAATTGTTGGGCCTGGATAGTATTTGCATATAAAATACGGATTTTACAGAAACACTGCATGTATACAAGGTAAAATTTAAATGCAATTTCTTCGTAGGCGAACAGAACATACTGTTATGTAACCCTAAAAGGTTTTCTCTCATAAAAACGTCCCTTGACGAGTTTAACGATACAAAGAGTAGATCCTCATCAGGGGGTAGTGTAGGAGCAGTCTAATCGGGCTCTACTGTGTTTTGTTGAAATTAATGTAATAGATCTTCCGTCAGACCCGGGCGTGTGTGCAGGGCTTTTTTACTTCTATAGTAGGGGCCGTTTAAAGGCCCCTTCCCCTCAGAAAATTTCTTCAAAATCATGCACTTTACCCCAAACACTGACTTTACATTAGAAATTTGTTTCCCCAGCCCTATATCAAAATACTTTACTACTTCCCCCTAAAAGTAGAGGCCAGGCCCCTTCCCCCTTGATAAAAAAAAGCCCTGGTGTGTGTGTGTGGTGTGTGTGTGTGTGTGTGTGTGTGTGTGTGAGGGGGGGGGGGTTGTGTTTGTACTCTCTGCCTTTCCCTGTTCTGTATTTAGGCCAAATCTCGATACCTACTGAATATTCATTAACAAAAAAGTTATAAAGAAATATGGAAGGTGGAACATTGTAGATATTTTAGAAAGCAAATTAACGGATCTATCAAATTCTATTAGCAAACAGAGTAGACCCTCCTCTAGGAGCCGTCTGATCTGGGTCTACTCTGTTTTCAAAATGCGTGAAAACACGTTTATATGAGGGAAAGGGTTAACATTGGTCATAACTTTTGAATCAGTAGGCCTACAGATACTTATGTTCATATTTGGCATGCATATGTATCTCGTAAAGTCGCACAGTTTGAGGGGTGACATGTCAAGGTCATTCTTCAAGGCCAGATGTCATTCAAATATGTAGGACCAGTTCTGGTTCTACATCAGTGTTTGCAACTGCATGAAAAGGCGTTAATTTGATGGAAAGGGTTAAATGTTTTACTAAGGAATTATCAGCTTTACACCAATCGTTCATTCCAGACTGCTATTTTAATTGTTAACCCTTTGACTTTCCTTCGTATCTATAAATAAACACATTTTCACGCATTTACAAATAGAGTAGACCCAGATCAGACGGCTCATGTAGGTGCTGTCTGATCAGGGTCTGCTTTGTTTGCTTATGGTATAAAATTATATAGATCGATCTGCATGGTTCTACAGTTTCTGTCTGAGCCATAATGCCTTAATTGGGTTAATTTATACGTCATGCATGCACCATTATAAAAATAATCTAATCAATATTCAATCATGGACGTCATGAGATCGAAAAAATGTTGTTAGAGTCATAGAGTGTCCACCATTTGAAAGAAACTGGTCTTAAAAAAGTTTCAAACGTATAGGTTTTGTGTTAAATTACTTTTTTTTAAATCGATGAATATAGAGAGAAAACAAAGTAGGTTTAAATATATAGAGACTGTGAGAGTATGTTTGTTTTACATTTTCTTTCCTCTTCAGCGACGATATTTACCATTTATTTACCACGTACAATATGGTTTCAAAACTATATAATTTTAATTTCTTCCTTTTCTGTAGTTAATGCACCTTTTCGATAGATTCAAAAGAGGTTAAATTGGGTCTAAAATAGCCAATGAGGGAATGAGTTAATTTCCTTACTGATTTTCAGTGAATGTTAGCATAGAAATAATAACTTACATTATGAATAATGATTAGCTGGTGTTTTGTAAATGTCATTTTGTTTTATCAGCCAACAAAGCAGACCCCTTTAAACCACTACTCCATGAATATTCCTGTAAGAAATAATGATTGTCACTCATACATATTAATTAGATTATTTTTTATAATTGCACAATTCATTAACAAAGGAATGCTTGACCGTAGCAGAAACTAAGCTCATATAATAGTTTCATTTATAAGCAAACAGAGCAGACCCTGATCAGATGGCTTCTACATGAGCCATCTGGTCTTGGTCTACTCTGTTTGCAAAGGCATATAGAAATATGTATTTATGGAGTAAAGGAATAAGACTGATCTTATACAGAAGACTGAGTACTCAGTCTCTGTTTGCAAAGGTGTGTATATCTATTAATAAGACTAAGTTATGGTTGACGATCAACGCCAAAAATGCATCACGCTTTGTGGCATTTCAACTTGCTTCATGGTAAATGCATTATGCTAAATGATTATTGCATGTCACGATGTGCTTTCTTCTTTCTTTGAAGTTTCTTCCTCGATCCGACATTCAACATTCTTTAAACTTATTTATTGATTATTATAAACGTCAAATGATGTATATCATTGTTTAAATTTCTTTGAAGCATATTCTTTGTGCTATTTGCTTAGCGATTGATTCTTGATGCTTGATTCGTGGTGCGTAGTTCCAACGTCGTTACGTTCGGCCCGGCCTTTTTCGTACTCTAGCAGACAATTAAGAGTCACGGACTAAAACGCTGAAATGATTTGCCGAATATATAGATAAAGAATGAAATAGAAGGATTTCAAAAACCCTGAAGACAAAGAAATAGAACGGTTCCTGATCCATTACATTAGTGTGTGTGTGTGGGGAGGGGGAGGGTCTGCCCTGTTTGCTAATGACCTATCATTATAGATATGATTCTACAAAGTCTGCCATTATAACGAATTCCTGTGTCCATGTTTTATTTTAACAATATAATTAATATTCGCGATGTCATTATTTTTCACATGAATATTCAATGAGTAATGTGTCAACTGTGCAGTCCCATGATCGCCGATGTGTGATAGGCCACGAGTGTCTGTGTTAAATTTATTATAAATAGAACTTTAAACTGGTGGCATCATATTTAATTTTAAACAGAATTATGGGAAAAGGGTGATGTTGTTGTTGTTTAAAATAAATAATATAATGTTGATGACATCACATTTTATTTAAAAAGAAGATATATTATGGGGGAAGTGGGGGGGGGGGGGTAATTTTGGTGCAATTTTATTGCGTTGTCTTTTCATGTCCAACTAATCAGACGGACGGACGGTCATACAGACGACGGATAAGTGACCCCTGTCTGACACGCTGTCTCTCAGCAGGTGACAAAAAAAACATTATACATTATAAACAAGAATGTTCAAAGGAACACATGTGTCACCTGCTGGGAGAAGTATAATAATAACAAGAGGGTCTGAAAAGCCCTGACATCGCTCACCAGACAATCAGAGGAGAAGATTTTCAAAGTTTTCACTATGTGCTTCAATAAAAAAACTAGCCGTCCCTTGGGAGAACCAATTTTGACACAAGGGGCATAATTTATGTAACTTTTGTAGAGGACCTCAAGTGAAGAAAATTTAAGAAAATGTAAATGAAAACATATAGAATCTAACAATGTAAATCTAAATAAGGGCATGCACACAAGTATGTATACCCTCTCCCTGGGGAAATTGGTTGAATTTCAGAAAGAATATATTAATCTAGATCTATATCGTTAATAACTCAAAGTCTCATCAGGTTCAATTAGTTTACAATCTAACTGCATTTTTTAAAATTTGAAGCAGCTGTCATTTTAGTTTAACTAGTATTGAGCAAAAATATTTTCTCGTATTTATAACAATGACAGCGTTGGTAAATGACGTCACAAATATGTGATTTTAATAGCACGTTCATCCACCTGAATCGGGTCAGATGTCATTTATGCATTTCATTTTTTTATGTGCAACACTTTATATATTAGATCTATAGCTTTATTTTAACTATTTGGATGCTAGTGGTAAATTAAATCTATGATAACAGATTGGATCCAGATTAAACGCCATGTTTCTCGGAGTTTTATCAGGGTCCAAATGCGTGTCCATAAAGAATAAATCTACAAATTGAAGCAGACAACATTTATTAATTATCCAGACGCAACATTACTGAATTTCTGAACATTGATTTCTTGTGTAGATCTATATAAAATAATGTAATGTAATGTATTTCTCAAACCCAATATAATTCTAATAAATATATGCTATTTCATGATATATTAGACATGTTTATATTTATAATCTTAGCCATTTCCCTGTTCTATATTTAGTCCCGATTCCAATACCTATATAGAATATTTATGGACCAAAAAATGGAAGGTAGAACATTGCAGTCATTTCAGAAATTCTAAATAAACAGATGAATGAAATTCCATTAGCAATCAGAGCAGATCTTGATCAGACGTAAATGAGCCACGCGTGGTCTATCACACATCGGCGATCAGGGTACTACACAGTTGACCCTTTACTCAATGAATATTCATGTGAAAAAAATGACATTGAAATATATTGTTAAAATAGCATATGGACACGTGAGTTTTATCAGGGCAAACTATGCAGAATGATATCTATGACAGATCATCAGCAAACACGACAGACCCTGACCAGACGGACATAAAAAAAGCAAGAAATAAAATTGCACCAAAGGCGACATCATTTTTAAATAATTACCCACCCCCATACACACACTTCTCAATAATGTTCTTTTTTCGCTCAAAACAACATTTAAAAACCAAACCAAACGTTTAATTCGATCTACGTTGAATCCATCCTCAGTACTTTCAGTAGTTTGCATATCTGGTTTTATATGCAGCGCCACCTATATGGCTGAAGTGCATTATGCCTTCGGCGTTCGGCTTTATGCTTGTTGCTATGGGCTTACCGCATTGGGTCGTGTGTCGTTGGGACATGTGTTATTGAAGAAACTTCAATGTAAGAAGGACTCCCATTTTGACATGCAATAATGGTTTAGCAAACTGTTCAATACCACAATGCAGGATGCATTTATCATGAAGCAAACTGAAATGCCACAATGCATGATGCATTTACCATGAAACAAACTGAAATGCCACAAAGCATGATGCAATTTTGGCGTTGATCGTCCTCCATACTATGAAGTAGATTGTACTTGTGCCATTGATGCATATTTATGATCATTAATTTATTAGTTCATCTGAGCAAAATGTACTGATGGTGAAGTACTGTGATTGCTCTCCGCACAGTGTGGCTGCCTCAAAGCTGTCTATCCACACTTTCTCCAAACAGCATTAAAAAACTATGACTAGCAATTGGAAATTAGAGACCATTAGAGACTATAAACTAGATTTTGAAATAAGTGTTATTTATCAATATTAACTGTGTACAAAATTGATTTTCCCTGTGATATCAAATAACAAAAGCAGGTCCAGTTTTCTGTATAACTTTGTAATTCAGGGCTTTTTCTCTCTTAATTGGGAAGGGGCCTTAGCCTGCGGATTTTGGGAAGAATTATCGCTAAAATTGCTGATTTGGGAAACAAAAAAGCTGGTGTAAGTTTGGATTTTTGGGAAAACTGCATGATATTAAAGAAATTTTCAATTGGGAGGGGGCCTTTTACATGCCTCTGTTATAGAAAGTGAAAAAACCCTGTAATTCTTCTTATGAAACCCATATAGTGAGAATTAAAAATGTTTTGATAGATCAAAATTAGAAAACACTAACATTTCGATACTGATTTTTCAAGTGGAATTTCCATCATTCATTGTTGAATGATATAATAGTCCATTCTGATTCAGTATACAAGGGGATAAGTTGCTATAATAATTTGACATGGACAAACAGTGCAGAGCCTGGACCGTGGTCAGATAACATAGGACTCCCCTAGAAACCCTCTGATCTGGGTCTACACGTAGTTTTCATGTATCAATGCACTGGTTTCCGTAATTTACCAAGACTGCTTATATGAGATTTTATCTAATTAAAATGCTGTGCAACAAGCATTGGGGTTTCTATTCGATATGTGACTATTTTCACCCTTAACTTCAGTCCACCTTTCTGCACCTTTGCAAATAGAGTAGATCCAACTCAGATGGCTCTGGCATGAGCTGTCTGATCAGGATCTGTTCTTTTTACGTATGCAGTAATATATATATATATACATGTATGATTCATTGATTCTACAGTTTCTATCATGGCCAAGAATTATTGTATTCATATGCCATACTGTAAACATTTCTTACATAAATATGCATGGTGCAATGATTTGTCAAGAACATGGCCATTATGGATGGGGCTAATTTATAATTTAATTATATACTAAGTGAAAATAAATATGATGAGCCTATCAGTCCAGTAATTGCTACACAACTTTTTCAAAAATATAGGACCGTCATTGTTCTTAAATGTTGATGTATCAAATTGTAATTTTTCAGGGCATTAATCCGGCAGACCTTTAAGACTGATGTTAGTGGCATATGATTAATCATGGTGGCAAGTAATTCAAGACAAATGTGTCCATGAATTTGCACAAGATTCAAATTTGACGACCAACATTCTCTTGAAGACCCTGCTAAATAGTGTTACCAGAAATGTAAGTATTTTGTTTATCATTTTCATATAAAAATTCAAACCTAAATAAAAAATGAAATAGTTGATATTATTTATAGCTTGTTTTCACGACAAAAGAGGTGCCAAACTGAATTATTACAATTGTCCTAAATTAGTCATTGTCGCCCTTCGGCATTCATATATTTATTGGAATCAGGTTGTCGGTCTGTAGAAACGATGTTGTTCATACTTCAGTTTTTCACAAATTTTGGCTGAAACTTTATCCTACTATCCTACCATTGGAACTTGCGCCTGCAATTTTCCTTATGATTTGGACACACACATGAGGATATAGAAAGTTCAGTGAAATTTTGGAAAGACTGCGATTGAAAGATGCAGAAAATGTTCCAGAACTTTTGCCATCAGTATAGAACTGTTGAAGGATATGATAGATTGCAAATCTTGGATATTACCTGCTTTACATAAAGTGGAACAGATTTCTTTTTATAATCGTTACATTATAAATGTTCATGTAATCATCTAATGAGTGGTGAACAAGTTATATAATTGTAATAGAATCTGTTACAGAATGCCCCCCCCCCAGCAGGGGGACAGCAGGTATTGATGAGTAAAATATCTAAATGTTCACCAATCACAGGACATGACAAGTTTACCATGGCAACCAACGCTTTTTAAACATCTGCCTTTAAGTTCAGAGTACCAATATATCCCTACTTACCAATTTTTACAATGAAGAAAATATTCCAGGGAATTAATATAATAATACACAAATACTTGCATTGCTCTGATCTACTATTTCGACCACTAAGGGTCTTTACAAAGACTATCATGATAATCTTTTAAAAAGGCCCTTAGTGGTCGAAATATTAGATCAGAGCAATTCAAGTATTTGTGTACCAATTTTTAGCAAAATCTTATAATATCTTATATCATCCAATCAGAGGCCACCACTCCATTACCATGTTAATTAACTCTTTCTAAACACTTACTAGTGAGTTTGGGATACCTGAATATTCAGTGAATACCCCATCATACCAACTTTCAGCAAACTTGAACATTATCTAAATTTTCACCAAGCAGAGCTCACCTTTCGGTTACTAAGGCAACATTTTAATGAACCTAAAGTTGAATGCACACCTGCAAATAACCAGCAATGTTCATGTGAAGTTTCATTAGGATTTGACTATTAATGCTTACTGAGCCATGGACAAGTTCACGGCAGAAGAATTTGAGCAATTAAGAATAAGAATCGGAAGAAAGAATAATAATTAAAAGAATAAGAAACGTTACGGTAGTAAATGCTTCAAATTGGGAAAAACACATATTTTTGCCATTGGGAATATAGCCTATAAACGGCTATAAAATCGACCGAAAAAGTCCTGCCCCCCCCCCCCCCCCCCCCCCCCACACACACACACACAGAGTTAATCTGGATCCTTCAACTGAATAATATGCCAGAACTCACCAAAGCAAAGTCTACCAGATTATTCAAAATAGATGTTGAAAAACAAATGAATTATACTGAATAAAGTATAGAACATTTTTGAAAAGAAGAATTCTTTTACAGGCTGCTAGGTATTTGGCAGTAAGATCGAGGGAATAGATGACAGCTTCATAACAGAACCACAAAGGATCTTGGACATATTGCCCCAGCAGAGGAAGACAAGTGATTTTGATACTCCAGAGGTTTTACCAGAGATTCAGGAACTCATACAGAGGAAAACTTGGGTTACATGCTTGAAGGGTAATTCATGTTTATTTTGGTTCGCTTGTTGCATATGACTGATCATTGTTACATATTTCCAAAGCACATTTGGAATCTTTACTTTTGATGCCTTTGCAGAGTAGACCCAGATCAGATGGCTCCTACAGAAGCTGTCTGATCATTGTGTGCTCTTTTTTGTATACAAAATAAACTAAATATAAACTATGGTATACAGTCCTTCCATAGTTAAATATTCCATTGTGTTTTCCCTTTCATATAAACACCTGTTCACGCATTTGCAAATAGAGTAGACCCCAATCAGATAGCTCCTATAGGAGCCGACTGATCAGGGTCTGCTCTGTTTGTTTATGATATGATATAGATCTCATTCTTCAGTTTCTGCCCGAAATGTTCATATGCCATTATAAAAATAATCTAATTAATATTCATAGTGTCATTATTTCTTACATAAATATTCAAACTGGGAAATGGTTAATGCTGTTATAAAATCTAAGTAATTAATATTCCTGCACATTTCCTGTGGATGGTGGTCCATGCTTTTTGAAAGGAAATGGCAGAAACATAATAAATAGTCGTCACAATTTTCCTTTATAAACACCTTTGCCACATATTTGCAAACAAAGTAGGCCCAGATCAGACAGTTCTATAGGTCTTAAAAACCATCTGATCAGGTTCTACTCTGTTTGCATAAAATTGACATGATATAGATCTGATTCTATGGGTTTTGTCAAAAAGTAAAAATAAAACCCTTGAAAAGTTATAAAAATTGAGCTAATAAATATTCATGATATCATTATTTCTTACATGAATGTGAAACAGGGAAAGGGTTAAATACCTTAGACACAGTGGAAATTTCTCTGCGCCATTCACTTTCATTAATATAAAAATATAGTCGTGATGTTTGCCTACTGTGGAACCATGTAAGACTGCTTCATATATGAAATTGAACTTATATTTTTAGAAATATTGCGTTTTACTTAGGTTGATTTGAGTGTAGTCTGATGTTTATATCAGTTTTGCCAGACAAATAATTCCTCATACCAACTAAACCTAAATGATAACAATGGTTAATTATTAACCCTTTCCCTGTTCTACATTCATTCCAAAATTCAAAACCTACCGAATACTCATGGACAAAATAGTTATAATTGAAAATGGAAGTCTTTCACCTGTATCGAACAAACTTAAAAGCATCAGGTGTTGATTATGTAATAGATACAGTACTCATCTTACTACCAACGTGTCTTCTTACAACCGTTATCAGGACAGTTTGTTCGCATGACCGAAGACGTGTCCGAGGCGTAGCCGAGGACACTTGTCTGAGGTCATGCGAACAAACTGTCCTGATAACGGTTGTAAGAAGACACTTTGGTAGTAAGATGAGTACATGTATCTTACTTGTACGACAGTACGTTGTAGACTTTTAATCTTGATTAAAAATGAATAAAAATGAATATTTCACAAATGAGTACAAAATGTTTTCCCCTTGGTTCACCCAATTCAAATCCTAGGTAGATAGGTTTTAACCACAAGAATCACGTGCGTACAAAAGTGTCCACTTACAACCGTTATCAGGACACTTTTTCAATAGCTTTGCTGGGGCTCTGTCGTACAATAAAAACTATTGGCCTTTCTCTCAGTTTGATAATAAATACAATTTTCAAGATTTATCTATATTATAATCTATGAATATGGCACCTTTTCATTTAACCCTTTCCCTGATATAAATGTGTTTTCCCACATTTGTAAACAGGTCAGACCTAGATCATACGGCTCGTAGATGGGCCATCTGATCAGGATCTGCTCTGTTTGCCAATGACATTTGATATATCTGTTACTTTAGTTTCTAAAATGGCTACAATGGTCCACCTTTCATGTTTCATTATAACTATTTTGTTAATGAATATTCAGTAGGTATTGAAATTTGGAATAAACATTGAACAGGGAAAGGGTTAAGACTTACTGATAAAAAATGAGCAAGACATAAAGAATCAGTTTCATATGGCATCTTACGGCTTTGGCCATGTCCTCAATATTGACAATGTATATAGACCCTCTTTATAAATGACAATTTTCATATTTCTACTTAAGGTTTTGAACAGCTCAGTAACCAAAAATGGACAGGATACATTTTGTGTCTATCTTTAACTAGACTCTTTAATACTTTTGTTTTTAGTAAAATGAACATTATCAGAGCTACAGGTAAAAGTGCATATGCATGTACCTAATTCTCCTCCAAACCCTATACTGTGACCGCTCTTTGGAATTGTTTCTTCAAGGCGGTTTTAAAGAGTTGTCTCAGTATAGGGTTTGATGGAGAAATAACAGAGCTATTCTTGAAAATAATTCGGATTAGGCATCGTAGCAGGACCTCTGATTATTGTTTTCCATGAAGGTAGATCAATGAACCTGATTTTTAGCTCACCTGAGCCTTTGGCCGCGATCCGTCCGTCGTCCGTCGTCCGTCCACATTTTCAAACGACATCTCCTCTTAAACTACTAACCTGATTTTAACCAAATTTTGTCAGAAGCATCAGTGGTTAGTGGGAACGAAATATTGTTCACATTATGACCCCCGGGCCAAAAATGGCCCCGCCCTAGGGCTTATCAGTTTGTCATAGGAAAATCTTTAAAAATCTTCTTCTCTGAAACTGTAAGGCCTAGACTTTTGATATTTGGCATGTAGCATGATCTTATGGTCCTCTACAAAGATTGTTCAAATTATGACCCCGGGCCAAAAATGTGCCCCGCCCAAGGGCTTATCAGTTTGTCATAGAAAAATCTTTAAAACTGTTCTTCTCTGAAACTGTAAGGCCTAGACTTTTGATATTTGGCATGTAGCATGATCTTATGGTCCTCTACAAAGAATGTTCAAATAATGACCCCGGGCCAAAATGGGCCCGCCCAAGGGCTTATCAGTTTTTCATAGGAAAATCTTTAAAAATCTTCTTCTCTGAAACTGTAAGGCATATACCTTTGATGTTTGGCATGTAGCATGGTCTAATGGTCCTCTACAAAGATTGTTCAAATTTTGACCCTGGATCGAAAATGGCCCCGCCCAAGGGCTTATCAGTTTTTCATAGGAAACTCTTTAAAAATCTTTTTGTCTGAAACTGTTAGGCCTATACCTTTGATATCTGGAATGTAGCATGATGTAATGGTTCTCTACTAAGATTGTTCAAATTATGACCCCTGGGCCAAAAATGGCCCGCCCAATGGCTTATCAGTTTTTCATAGGAAAATCTTTAAAAATCTTCTGAAACTGTAAGGCCTAGACCTTTGATGTTTGGTATGTATCATGATCTAATGGTCCTATACAAATATGTAGCTTGGCTTGTGGTCCTCTGCCAAGAATGTTCAACTTACGGCCCTGGCCTCTGTCCAAAACTTGGCCCTGCCTTGGGGCTTATCAGTTTTTCATGGGAAAAATATGAAATATTATTTTTCTCTGAAACCGTTAGGCTTAGACCTTTAATTAATGGCATACTGCTTTGCCTTGTGGTTCTCTACCAATGTTGTACAAATGATGACTTCTTGGTCAAAAATGGCCCGCCCCTGGGGTTATCTCAGGTGAACGCTTCCAACAAACATACAAGTACAAAGACGCAAAGGGCCACAAGACAAACATTAAAGTAATATTATTATAAAAGTGTATTTCTAATTCAGATTTCTTTATAACTATCACAGCCTTTGACATACAAATGCAGGGCTCAAGCAAGAGGGAGATTTGGGAGAAAAAGTTTCCCTAACTCTGCTGACTTCTCCCTGTTTTGAGCTGAGGGAGAAGTTTTATTATATAGGAAGGTATAAAATCAGGACCAAATTTAACTTCTCCCTCAATATCACTGAACTGCTCCCTAATGGAGAGCTGCAGCTTGAGCCCTGCAAATGTATAACTATGAACCATTATTTGTCATTGTATGTTGATAACGTAGTGCAAGTACAATGTACCATAACACAGACACACATTTATTAGAGTTATGGTCCTTTGCGAATTTAGAAAAGTTTCATTTCTTGATAAAACATGCTTAACTATTTGCATTAGTTTAATTTTATTTCTAATTCTTAGGTGTTTTATCTTTCTTACAGGTACGTCCAAGCAGAAAAAGGAGGGCAATGGATATAAGACTACTAGTGTTTCTAATGGAATCCTATATTTGCTGCCTTATCCCTGAAAGACTATATATCGTGATATTTCTTCATTCATCAATATTACTTGTTCTTCAATGAATTGCCAAGACAGTCTGGGTTTATATAATTACAACTACTGTATCAAAGCCAGTTGAAAAGTCAACTTCAACACACAGCTTCTAAGCTCACTGGAGCACAAAGTGCTCATGGTGAGCTTTTGTGATCGCCTGATATCTGTGGTCCGTTGACGTCTGTCGTGCGTCATCAACAATCTGAACCTTTAAAACTCTTCACCTCTGAATCTACAGGGCTCTCAGCTTTCATCTTCGGCACATAGCATCACCTGTAGGTCCTCTACAAAAGGTATATAAATTATGCCACTGGAGTCAGAATTGCCCCCCTCCATAGAAACATATAGTGAAAACTTTGAAAATCTTCTCCTGAAACTGGAATGTTGTCGGGTTTCATATTTGGCACATAGCATCATGTTCAGGCCCTCTACAAAAGTTATATAAATTATGCCTCTGGGGTCAAAATTGGCCCTGCCCCAGGGATGGCTAGTTCTTTAAGCAGACTGTTGTTCCAGTTTTCTGTTACAGACTGCTTGGTTCATTAGTTAGGCATAGGGAAAACTTTAAAAATATTTTTGCCAAGAACTACATGTCCCAGAGCTTAGATATTTGGTGTATAGATTTTTTAGTATAGCTTTATGAATTTTGTTAATATCATAGTTCTGAGGTTAAAAATGGCCCTGCCCAAAATAGACTTCTACAGTATAGTGGTTTCCCTTTAACCACCAGCTAGCCAGCTAGTGTATTGGAGAGGTCAAGCTTAAGTTCACCTGTTCTATACTCGGGCTGTTGTCTTCTTCAGAATTATTGTCTGTTTGTTCACACTGTTTTTAATACATATCAATCTTACAATTAACCCTCTTGTACAAACCACATAATTATGAAGTTACATATGTATCAGATCAGAATCCAAACTGTGTGCTAATTTCAGTCAAGTCATGCTTAGCACTGATAGGGTTATAACACTGAGTTTCTGTTATCTGTTAGAAATGTCTGCTGAAAAATTAACACTGTCAATGGCCCCCTTGTTTTATATCTATAGAAACATATTGCGAAACCTAAATAGTAATCTTCTTCTGAAACTGGAAGTTTCTCTGCTTTCATATTTGGCACATAGCATCATCTTGAAGTCCTCTACAAAACATATATGAATTATGCCCCAACGGTGGCCAGATTTCTATAGAAACATAGAGAAAACTTTGAAAATCTTCTCCTGATTGTCTGGTGAACGATATCAGGGCCATCATGGCCCTCTTCTTGTAAAACTTTAAATGTTGTAGAAAATTCTTTAATGCTGATGATGACTCGAAATGCAAAGAACAGTTTCCAGTGGGTGACAATGGATTGCATGACACTATTTGCTTGTTCTAATTGAACTTGTTCTTTTCATTTAGCTCCAAATCAGACGAGCATTGGCACCACATGTGGCTCTTGTTAACCCTTTTACCTGATGAATATGCACGTTAGAAATAGAGATATTATAAATATTTATTAGCTGAGGTTTTATAATGGAACAGGAACACAAACACACAGCAGACCCAGGTAATGCACCTTTAACAGGGTTTGCTGTGCTTGCAAATGCGTTTATGTGAGGTAAAAGTTGGAACTAATTAAATTGAAATTTTTTTAGTCCATCTAACAGATAGGTATGACTGACATTTACTTGTTTAGTCTGCCCGATCAAAGGGTGGGCACATTGCTTTTGCCCTCTCTGTGTGTGTGTCTGTTTGTCTGTTGGTTTGTCCCCAACTTTAACGTTGGCGATACTTTTTGTAGCCAATGCACATACATACTTAAAACTTGGCATGCATGTGCAATTTATGGAATGAACATTTTAGGGTGACATATTAAAGTCAAGTCATATCAAGGTCAAAGGTCAAATTCATGTTGGCCCCGGGGGCATAGTGTTTATTGTTTTGCAATCTTGATACAGACTGTTGGCTTATATTGCTATGTATTTTACCATTCTTGTAATATTCTTACTTGTTAGTAAAAGATAAAGAAGTTTGTATAAATAAGATAATAAATAATTTAAATCTGTATTTGTTCTCATCTTTTCCCATGAAATGATTTATTTATAGTCATTTGAAGTTGTTATTAATTTTATTTGTTGGTACATTGTGTTAAAGTGATTGAAACTGTTTAGTAAGCCCTACACTAAAAACATTTTCCGACTATGATTGACCCTGTCAGCAAGGCATACAAAGTATCAGTTTTTGGCTTGCAAAACCGTTTAAACTACACACAGTCACATATGCAATGTTCAACCAGCCGAACAAAGTATCAGTGTTCAGCTTGCAAAACTCTTCAACACTCATACTTTTTTTTCGAAAGTTTGTTCAGTTTGCAGAACATTGCTTGTATTGCTGCAACTGAACCTGTTCGGCCAGTTAAACACTGATGCTTTGTTTAACCGGCTGACCATTTTGTAAACCCGATCGCACTTGTTTGGCCAGCTTAACAAAGCCAAACCTGTTCCGACAGCGACTTTGTTTAACCAGCTGAACATTTTGTAACTGTTTTGTTCAGCTACATTAACCCTTTCCCTCATATAAATGCATTTGCAAACAGTATAGGAACTGTCTGATCAGGGTCTGTACTGTTTGCTAATGGAAATTGACAGATCTGTTTCTTTAGTTTCTAACATGGCTACAATTGTTGTACCTTCAATATTTCATTATAACTTAAACTATTTTGTGCATGTGCTGGTCTAACATTGCTGGTGCTGATTGAATTTGTTCGGCCAGCCGAACATTGATATTTTGTTCGGCCAGCCGAACATTTTCTAACTGTGTTTGAAGTTTTTCGGCCAGCTTAATAAAGCAAGGTGCTTTTCAAATATTGTGTTCGGCTGGCCGAACATTGCTGATGTCACTATATTTTGAAGTAACATGACCGGGGTCATAGTACTATAAAATATATAGACTCCTAGGTCGAGTTACTACGATAAAAGGATTTGATCACAATATTATCAGGCGGTCTTTATATTATGGCAAAGAAGTCACTATACTTTATAGTAAAATGGCATTGGGGTCATAAAACTATATGATATATCGACCCTGTGGTGGATGTATTTTGCAAGGGAGTCACTATATTATGTAGTAAAATGGCATGGGTGTCATAGTACTATATTATATATCAACCCTCCATCGTGGGTGGATTTTCGCAAGGGAGTCACTATATTTTATAGTAAATGACCAGGGGTCATAGTACTATAAAATATATAGACCTCTCGGTCAACCTACCACGATAAAAAGAGTTGGTCACAATACTTTAAGGGGGTCATTATACTATGGCAAGTATACTATGAGTCACTATACTTTATAATATTAAAATGACCGGGGTCATAGAGCTATATAATAAATCGACCCCCGATCTACTACGGGGCTCATTTTTCCTCATTACACCGGCAGGCGACACGTGTGTTCGGTGTTCGGAGGAACACCTTTCTAGTTTATCATATCAAGTTACCATCTGATCAAACAAACTGCAAAGAAAATAAGTCAGAATATCATTTAAGAGATCATTTCTGACCAATTCATCCTTGTTGAGTTATTGCATATGCCCTCTGATGGGAGAGCGGTTATGCCCATAGGCATAAAAAGGAGGGTTGGGACTCTGACATTAAAGGGTGTGTTTCGCATAGGGTTGAATGCCACTGTGAAAAACACAAATAACTGGAATCAGTCACGCATAGAAAGCTGTGCAGATGCAGAGCGTCTTTTCATAAACGAAGAGCCCGATCATAGTTAAAGTATTTGTCACTCACCACCAATGACAATTCGGCCATATTCGCTTTAACCTGAATTAAACAGAGTGGCGGTTGGAGGTGTTATAGTGATTATTTACACTCAGAAAAACTCCGAGGTGGCCTATACAGTATTTATGAAATATGTGACTTTCACTTTATCCTTCTGTTATGTTTTACGTGCCTGTTCTTTTCTTCATAATAATGCTTTATATGGACTATGTGAACTATGCACACTATGCCGTTTGTATATGTATTGAAAGTGTATATCTTATATACAGGCAGTAAAATGATTTATTCTATCTTAATTAACATTCTGCTAGATGACATATCCCTAATGAATATTAAGACCCTTCACTTATTCCGCCTCTAAAATTGATATCTGACAAAACTCGTCGGATTGAATCTTATAACCTGATGTAAAAATAAATATTTTATGAATTCAGGTCAATCGACAAGTAACTCGACGTCTCATCCATATAAATACAATAAAATATAATTTTGTTTATGTGGTAAGCCGCTTTACTTATGAAATGTTTCATTTACTTCTGAAGACAACCACATTTGGAACATTCATAAACAATATACATGTTTGGCCCAGCAGGAAACCCCTTTCACAAAACCTCAAACCAACCGCAGAAGCAAATGACAGCTTATATAAGTACATGCTCACAAACACTCGCGCAAAAATGCATATACAGTATAACCTTTAACAAATGCCCTCCGTACAGCAAACGCCTCTTGAAGTGAATCCAAAAACCTACAGTGAAATTCTCTCTACGCCGAACACTCCAAATAAAATTGTCGGATTTTAAGGCAGGTGGCAGCTTAATGCAGGATAAAAGTAATACAAACAGTTCCCTTTGTGAGCTTTCTACATGATGTTTGTCCTGTATTAAGCCGCCAAGTGTAATTAAAGGTCTTTCTGAATGGTGTCGTTAGAGAGATTTGCCAAACAATTAACCTCCGAGGAGCAACACTATTTCTTCAACGGCACTATTCAATGTCATCCAAAACATGTTTTGCAGAGGTTATATCGTACAACACATCACAAGTAATACAAATATCATCGCATTCCCACAATGTCAAGCTGAACACATACATGTTTCATGGAAATTTGTTAAATATTGAAGTTGCAAGAGCTATAGAAAGGTGGTTTTTTTTCTGAAAATAGCAACATATTGTTTGAAGTTTGATGAAATTCCGTTGCTAAATGAAGCGCTGACAACGGGTGTTACATACATACAAACGAACGAACGAACGAGCGAACGTACGGAACGATTCCTATATCCCCTCCAACTTTCGATGCGAGGGGATACTATAAAGACACATAGAAACAAAACCATGAGTGAAAATAGGAGTATCGCAAGCTGGGAATTAAATAAAATAGGTCAGCATTTGATCCATTGTGTATTATTATTGTTAGTAGTAGTATTATTATCATAAACTATTATATTATTATTATTTTGACATAAAAAGGACAAAAACAAACATCCATATAGGTGAAATAAGAGTACCGCATAACAACGGTCATGTTCAACTCCAATCACCATTTCACAATAGATCAAATGTTTCGTATAATAGTATTAACCCTTATCATGCTCAATTGCCGTCTGCTTCAAATATATCATCTGCAAAAAATCAAAATCAGATTTTTATCCTTTTAAACTGAAGAAAAATCGAACATGAATTTCAAACAGCTTGGATCCAGATCAGAATCAAAACTGTTTGCAAATATTCGCCAAGTCGCGCCAAGCATGATAAGGGTTAAAGTTACAATAATCACAATCCCGAGTATGAAATTATGTCCACGTGGCATTTAAAAATACACTTTTCAACAATGTATACGTTTAAACTAGAAATACCTTTTTAAAACAAACTTTCCCATTTGTACAGTTGGGCGACTTATATCAGAGCAACCTTTAGGTGACGGTTGGCTCCGTTTTCATACCGATTTTTGCATTTTTTTCTTTTTAAAGAATTTTGTTAATTTCTATGAGTCAGGCAAATAATATATCAAACAGATAAGTAAATAAGCAACTTTTTTTATATTAAAGTATAGAACATATTTCTGCAATAAATTGATAAATACGATATATACAGTGTACCCGAATGATTAAGTTTCAAATATACAAAAAAAAGATGAATTGTTCATAATTTTATTTTTTGAAACAATACAACAAAATCTTCGATACAGGTACATTTTAAGAACATACTCTACCATATGCATTTATTTCCAACAATATTCAAGACGTTTAAAAAAAGTTAGAAGTAATGTATATTTAGGCGACACTAAATTTTACCCGTGGGCGACAGCTGTCGCCCAAAGGTTGCACTGATGTACCCCGAAGGTTGGAATTATATATATATATATATATATATATATATATATATATATATATATATATAAGGATTTTTTATTCAAATTCAAATTGTTTTTATATTATTACTGGAACCGTTATTTAATGTAGATAAATTTGTGCTAGTCATAAAATGTCACGAAAACAATTGCACTTGTCTTTTGTTTTCTTTCCTACAGTATGTATGTCCTGTTGATTATTGTGTTGACATTTGTGGCCCGTATTTCTTAAAGAGGACCATGGGGCATTTAGAGTAAGCCTCGTCTGTATGGCTGTCAGTCTGTCTGTCAGTCCATCCATCAGTCCATCACACCTTTTTGTGTTGCGTTTAACTCAAAATGTATTTGAAATAAGAAACATGAAATAGTATGTCAATCAATATATGCACTTGCACACCCGCATCCAAATGTATATAATCAGTGGTTAAATTAAACCATTGTTTATCTCTTTCTCAGTTTGATATTCATGTAAAATAACACCATGGATATTTATTAGCTGACTTTTTATGATGGCACATGTAAACTGTGTTTTTAGCTCATTCAGAAGCTGTAGAATCAGATCTTTATTATACATTTAGAAAACAGAGTAGACCCTGATCAGACAGCTCCTATAGGATCCTCTCTGGTCTGGTTCTACTATGTTTGCAAACACGTGAAAAGGCCTTAATATGAAGAAAAGGGTTAAGCGGTATTCAACTATAACTAAAACTAGAAATGTGTCCATAGGACACTGATGCCCCCACTTCAGACTTTTTGTCACAGAAAGCAAGATATTTTAAAGTCATTTTTGCAAATAAAGGGCCACAACTCCTAAACGACTGAAGCAATTAACATGGCTATCGAACTTGACCAAGATATAATGGCCACAAACGTGTGTAAAGTCTGGTGTGGATTGGACAAATACTTTCCAAGAAAGAGCCCGGACAAATTCTTCTATATGTGCGCATGTACGGACAAGGGCAACCCTATATGCCACCACTATGTGGGGGCATAATCATTGAAATTCGTGACCTCGAATGACCAGAAAATGTAACAATACTGGGAATGAAGTATGGGGCGAGTTTCTACGACCACCACAGTGGCACTTAACTCTCGCTGTTGCCAAGTACATAAATTCTGAAAGAAGGACATCCTTCGAAATAATCTATAACGACACCATGAATATTAATCATCTGAGTTTTAGCTCACCTGAGCACGCTTGGGTGAGTTTTTGTGACTGTCCAGCGTCCGGCCGTCCATCTGTCTGGGCGCACATATGGACGCTTGTTGGGTATGGAGAACAATAGATAGCGGTAAAAATTCTATTCAATCCGTATGTGTGTTGTTGGGTATGAGTATGCCCTTGTTGGGTTGTTTTAATCAAAAGAAATACCCAACAAGTGTCCATATGTAAGAACGTCCGTCCGTCCGTCAACAATTGCTTTAAACGACATTTCTGAAACCACACGGCAGAATGTAACCAAACTTTACAGAAATGATGTTTGTATAACGCTCTATAAAATTGTTAAAATAACCTGGACTATGTAGAACTCTGGTTGCTATGGCAACCAAAAGAAAAATCTTATAAAACATCTCCAAAACTAGTGGTCAGAATTGAATGATATTTGATAGGGATAGTTTCTCTGTGACCCTCTACCAAATTTGATAAAATTATTTTTTAATCTAAAAACCAGGGCCACCAGGGGAAAGGCTAGACTTCCTTATCTAACTGTATTTGTAACAGTTAGCTTATGGAATTATACGGGTCTACAAAGACGTTAAAATGTGTATAAATATGAGGTAAAAGGTTAAGCAGCAATACTCATATACTAGCCCAGTTTTAAATATTTTGATTTTAAATTTACATAACCGAATGAGAACTTATTCAGATTAAAAGAATCACTAACCAGAATAGACGTAGGTCGTTGGTATTTACGAGTTATATCCCTTTTCGTTTTTTAGGTATGTAGTTTAACGACATTTAGGCTACTTGCCGCAATTAAACTGCATCTTGCATGAACCAAAAATCTATTACCTTGAGCTGCTGGAGAATGTCCTCTGTTGGTGTATCTACTTTCCCATAGCGTCTGGCCTACAACTAAATCAGCACAAACCCTTTACTCCGTGAATATAAGTTAAGAAATAATGACATGATCAATATTGATTAGTTTATTTTTTATATAATAATGACAAACACAGTAATTTTTGGCCATGGCAGAAACAATAGAATCATATCTATATTATCTAATAAGCACACAGAGCAGACCCTAATATGACGGCCCCTATAGGAGCCGTCTGATCTGGGTTTACTCTGCAAAGGCGTATTTATGGAATGTAGGGTTAATCTTGAATTATTCCATATATCTAAATGGACTTGTACAAATTCAACATGTTCATAAGAAGGGTAGATTCTATAAGATTTCTTTAATCGTGGAAGATATGAAACATACAATGCAGCGCCTGCATGCTTAGAAGGATTCTATAGGAGCCCCCTGGTCTAGGTTTTCACTGTGTGCCCCCTGGTTTATGTCTTCACTGTGTGCCCCCTGGTCTAGGTCTTCACTGTGTGCCCCCTGGTCTAGGTCTTCACTGTTTGCCCCCTGGTCTAGGTCTTCACTGTTTGCCCCCTGGTCTAGGTCTTCACTGTTTGCCCCCTGCTCTAGGTCTTCACTATGTGCCCCCTGGTCTAGGTCTTCACTGTTTTCCCCCTGGTCTAGGTCTTCACTGTTTGCCCCCAGGTCTAGGTCTTCACTGTGTGCCCCCTGGTCTAGGTCTTCACTGTGTGCCCCCTGGTCTAGGTATTCACTGTTTGCCCCCTGGTCTAGGTCTTCACTGTTTGCCCCCAGGTCTAGGTCTTCACTAGGTCCCCCTGGTCTAGGTATTCACTGTTTGCCCCCTGGTCTAAGTCTTCACTGTTTGCCCCCAGGTCTAGGTCTTCACTGTGTGCCCCTTGGTCTAGGTCTTCACTGTTTGCCCCCAGGTCTAGGTCTTCACTGTGTGCCCCTTGGTCTAGATCTTCCCTGTTTGCCGATGTCTATATACTGGGATACCAGGGATATGTGGTTAAACCTAAACCACAGGTTCATGGGGATTGGTAAGTTTTCACATCCTCTGAACCCATTACTCCATAAACACGCCTTTCTACACCTTTGCAAACAGAGCAGACCCAGATCAGACGGCTCCTGTAGGATTAGGACATGCTCTGTTTGCTTATACTCTAATATAGATATGATACTACGGTTTCTGTAATGGCCAAACATTACTGTGTCCCTGTGTTATTATAGCAATATAATATATAGCATTAATATGTATGATGTACTTATTTCTTATATGAATATCCATGGAGTAAAGGGTTACACATACAAATGTTCGTGTCTACACTCCAGCTAATTGCCCTCAACTTTTTTGTGACATGTTTATCAGAACGTTTATCATGACTGATCAATCTAATGTTGATTTTTTCACTTTCAATTTACGAACGATAATAATCTTTTTACCCAAAAGAAATGCGATGTAACACAGTTTTGATTTGGATCAGACACCGAGTTACTCCATGTCCCATCGTAACTGTAACACTTTGCAAAGGTTTCCACGAAAGTGTCATCTGCTTTCAAATCTATCTTTGATCCTTTGCCTGTTCTATGTTTATTACAAATTTCAATACCTACTGATTATTCATGGAAAAATAGTTATCATGAAATATGGAAGGTGGTACTTTATAGGCATTTTAGAAAGTAAAGAAACAGATCTATCAAATTACATTGGCAATATTACAAATTTCAATACCTACTGATTATTCATGGAAAAATAGTTATATTGAAATATGGAAGGTGGTACTTTATAGGCATTTTAGAAAGTAAAGAAACAGATCTATCAAATTACATTGGCAAACAGAACAGACCCTGATCAGACAGCTCATATAGGAGCCGTCTGATCTGGGTCTACTCTGTTTTCAAACGCGTAAAAATAGCGTTTATATAAAGGAAAGACGCGACCATCAAAAGGGGTCTAATTATGGGTCTGTAAGGTAGTTTATAACTTAATGCAGGTCAAATAGGCTTTCGGCATCACTGTTGCCCTGTATTAAGCAACCGACCACTTTATAAGACCCATGTGTTGAGTCAAAATATTGTCGCTTAACACATGTTTTACTGCAGTACTTTAGATTAAACAAATACACATATATGCATATGACACGTACATTAGGCAATTAAATTGCGAAATGACGAATATTCGTGTTTGCACAGTTTCTTAGTTCAAATAGTACATGTATTTAAAGGTTAACTGTGCTATTTTCTCCAGCTATTTACTCGTATTGATTGTATACACACGAAATAAACACACGAAAATTCACAAGCCCATTTCTAACCGCTAGTGTATCAATACATCAATCAGTTTGGATTATAGTCAGCAGAAACTGTCATATGCGCTCATTCATTTATTGAACATTATGTATCTTTAAAAAGCAGGTGGTTGCTTAATGCAGGACAAAATTAATGCGGAAAACTCCTATAGGAGCTTTCGGCATTACTTTTGACCAGCATTAAGCTACTACCTGCCTTACAGATCCGTAATTAGACCTCTTTTTGATGACCGCTTAATACATGTTGTACAGTAAAGTTGATTTTCACTCAGATTTATCATTTATGTTATATCAGTATCATAACCGTTACCTATTTTGTACCACGAAGGCAGGTGACTATTGACAGAATAAAGGTTTAAGATAGGGTTGATTACAAGTAACCCTCACCCCGCTGTTAAAACAATGATGCCTTTTCAAATTTGAATCTGGTGCAGTTTTGACCGATTCCGATTGGACCAAGCTTTTGAGAAAATATTGGCCAAGTTTGGAACATCTGCAGGTATCCTAATGAGTGGCCAAGTTTGGAACATCTGCAGGTATCCTAATGAGTGGCCGAGTTTGGAACATCTGCAGGTTTCCTAATGAGTGGCCGAGATACCTGATGAGTGGCCGAGTTTGGAACATCTGGTATCCTAATGAGTGGCCGAGTCCCTCGACACCTCACCTAGACCCAAGCTGTTTGACAAATACGAGTCAGATCGTGAACAGCGCAATAAAGGTGTATATAAAACTAGGATATATATGACTGTTTGAATAAGACATGCAATCTGTAAATTTACTTAAGAAACGTTTATCTTCATTTTTAAACATCCAGGGCCATTTTTCAATGTGTTTTGACGTGCATTTAGCCATGACTCATTTCCAGGTTTTGGTTTTAACTGTTTAACCTGCTGTTGTTAATAATATCGTTATCAGTTTGGTATGGAGGACGATCAACGCCAAAATTGCATCATGCTTTGTGGCATTTCAATTTGCTTCATGTTAAATGCATTATGCTAAATTATTACTGCATGCCACGATGTGCTTTCTTCTTTCTTTGAAGTTTCTTCCTCGAGCCGATACTCAACCTTTTCTAAACTTATTTATTGATTATTATAACGTCAAATGATGTGTTTCATTGTTTAAACTTCTTTGAAGCATATTCTTTGTGCTATTTGCTTGGTGCTTGATGCGTTGTTCTAACTTCGCTACGTTCGACCCCGGCCTTTGTCGAACTCTAGTCAGTTCGGACTAAACGTGATTTGCCGAATACATATGTAAAGAAGGAAAACGCTGAAGATATAGAAATAGAAGGATTTCAAAAAAACGCTGAAGACAAAGAAATACAAAGGTCACTGATTCATTACATTAGAGAGAGAGAGAGAGAGAGAGAGAGAGAGAGAGAGAGTGTGTGTGTGTGTGTGTGGGGGGGGGGGGGGGGTATTTACTTATGTCAACACCTGTACGGTAAAACAGAAGATTGTGGAAAATTGTCATTTATGAAGTTATTGTTATTTGTTTAAAGAAGTTTGAGTATACATTAAAATGTAATATTTGATAAACAACTATACCTGTATTTCATTAAAACTAATTAGATGTAACCCATTTGCTCCCACGATCCCATATATAGGACATAGGCAAACAGTGCAGACTCTGATCAGACGCCGTACAATGCGGCGTCTGATCAGTATACACTATTTGCAGATACGAATGTCAATATAAAACGAAATTGAAAATCTAGGTCAGGCACCCCTTAGATAAAAACTGGACTAATCCAATATATAAACATGGAAGAATCCACTGGGAGCAAATGGGTTAAACTCATAACATCACACAAGACTATGGTGGTGGTGGTGGTGGTGGTGGTGGTGTGAGTATGTGTTTTGGGGGGGGGCATAAACATGATGTTGCTTTTGGTGCAATTTTATTTCGTTGTTTTTATGTCCGTCTGATCAGAGTCTTCCCTGTTTGCTAATGGTCTGTCATTATAGATATGACTCTACAAAGTCTGCCATGATAAGAAATTCCTGTGTCCATGTGCTATTTTAACAATATAATTAATATTCACGATGACATTCTTTTTCACATGAATATTCAATGAGTAATGGGTCAGCTGATGATCGCCGATTTGTGACAGGCCACGTGTATCTGTGTTAAATTAATTATAAATAGATTTTTAAACTGATTTAAGACAGAAGATTATGGGAAAATGGGTGAAGTTTTTAAAAAATATAATAATAAATAATAGAATTTTAAACTGGTGGCATCACATTTAATTTAAAACAGAAGATTAAGGGGAAAAGGGTGTGTGTGTTTTTTTTAATTCTTAAGGGATGTTACTTTTGGTGCAAATCTATTTCGGGCTTTTTCTCATGTCCGTCTAATAAGGATCTGTTCAGTTTGCTAATGAACTTAGAATAAATACCTTGTTTCTATCATTACCAAAAACAAGAGTGTCTAAAGGAAAACATGTGTCACTTGCTAGGATAAGTTTGACGGGCAGTGTGACAGACAGACAGACAGACGGACGGACGGACGATCATACAGACGACGGAAAAGTGACACCTATGTGACACACTGTCTCTCGGCAGGTGACACAAAATCGGTATACTAATGCCATTATACATTATAAACAAAAGTGTTCAAAGGAACACATGTGACACCTGCTGGGAGAAGTGTAATAATAAAAACGAAACACAATAGACAGACAGGCAAAGGGACATTCAGACGGACGGACAGACAGACAGATAGGCAGACAGAAAAACAGGCAGATGGACGGACTGACAAACAGACAGACAGGCAGATTGATGACGGAAAAGTGATCCCTATGTGACACACTGCCTCTCGACAGGCGACACACAAATCACCTGATATATATTAGTGACGTCAATATTTCTTACATGAATATTGAACAGGGAAATGGTTAAATTGCTATCGTTATCATATCGTAAGCAAACAGAGCCGGCCGTGATTTCAACGACTCCCACAGGAGCTGTCTGATCTGTGTTTACTCTGTTTGCAAAAGGCGTAGAAAGGTGAGTTTATGAAGTAAAGGGTTAAAGGCAACAAGCCGACTATTTTTTTCAAACCTAATATAATGTTAATAAAGATATGTTCTTTTATGCTATAGTAAACATGTTTATAATTATAATCTTAACCCTTTCCCTCTTCTATATTTAGTCCAAATTCCAATAGGTACAGACTATTTATGGACAAAAAATAATTATAATGAAAATATGGAAGGAGGAACATTGCAGTCATTTCAGAAATTCTGAATAAACAAATGAATGAAATTCCATTAGCAATTAGAGCAGATCCTGATCAGACGGTCCCTAAAATGAGCCACACGTGGTCTATCACACATCGGCGATCAGGGTACTACACGGTTGACCCTTTACACAATGAATATTCATATGAAAAATAATGACTTCGTGAATATAAAAAAATATATATTTTTAAAATAACACATGGACACGTAAGTTTTACCAGGGCAAACTATGTAGAACTATATCTATAATGACAGGGCATCAGCAAACAGGACAAACCCTGGCCAGACAGAAATACAAAAGCAACAAAATAAAATTGCACCAAAAACAACATCATTTTTTAAAGACCCTCCCCCCCCCCCCCCCCCCCCCCCCCCGTTCTCAATAATGTTCTTTTTTGCTTAAAACTACATTTAAAACCCAAACCATACATTTCGATCTACGTTGAATCCATCCTCAGTACTTTCAGTAGTTTGATTATCTGGTTTTCTATGCAGCGCCACCTATTAGGCAAGTTTCGGCTGAAGTGCATTATGCCTTCGGCATTCGGCTTTGTGCTTGCTGCTAGGGGCTTACCGCATCGGGTCATGTGTCATTGGGTCATCGTGTCATTGTAGAATGAACCAAACTGACTGCAAACAGGCAGAAAGGAGGTTAACACCAGGCATAGTGACGAACGACGGATGGTGAAAGAAGTTCAATTGTTAAATAAAGCACAACTCCGCATGCAATTTTGAATACGCTCTTGTAATAAGGCAAAATGCACGATGCATTTTCGTTAAATGTAGGATCTAGGAAGAAACTTCAATGAAAGAAGGAAGCCCATCTTGACATGCAATAATCGTTTAGCAAACTGTTCAATACCACAATGCATGATGCATTTATCATGAAGCAAACTGAAATGCCATAATGCATGATGCATTTAACACTAAGCAACCTGAAATGCCACAACGCATGATGCATTTTTGGCGTTGATCATCCTCCATAGTTTGGCATCGTTATAACATTTGTATACAATCTGGAGCCAGATGAGACGCTGAGTAACTCGACGACTCGTCTGAATCCAAACTGTTTTACACACAGGTCGTGATTTGTTTTAACCATTTACTCCGTGAATAGTCATGCAAGAAATAATGACATTATGAATACTAAAAAGATTAATTGTTATAATAGCAAATTGGCACAGGAAGTTTTGTCCATGATAAAAACTGTTGAATCATATATTAGGTCATACGCAAGCAGATCCTGATCAGACGACTCCTAGAAGAGTGCTACATTGAGAATAGCTGTAGACAATAACTGTCTGCCGCTAACAATGTTTAATTGACTGAAGGTTAACCCTTTACTAGACAATAACTGTCTGCCGATAACAATGTTTAATTGACTGAAGGTTAACCCTTTACTTCATATAAACACCTTTTCACGCCTTTTGCAAACAGAGTAAACCCAGACTCAGGGTCTGCTCTGTAGTAACCCAGACTCAGGGTCTGCTCTGTTTGGCTATGCAACTTTGTAAATCTGATTCTACATTTATGCCTAGGTCACACATTTACGGATCACCTCGCCGGTTCCACTACGGAATAAATCTCACGGATGATCCCGAAAATGCCTTTTAATACGCCCGTTTGAAAAAACGGGACATATTATGGAATGGCGCTGTCTGTCCGTCCGTCTGTATGTCTGTCCGTCTGTCTGTACCATCTCTAACTCAAGTTCCGCTTGATGGATCCTTCCCAAATTTAACCACAATGTTTATCTGGACATGCTACAGTAGCATGCCCAGTCCCGGTACATATATCCAAGGTCAATGTCACTTAATTGGACTTAGAACTTGCTTTTAGCAAAAATGTTAACCTGTCTGTTTGTTTGTAACATCTCTAACTCAAGTTCTGCTTTGTGGATCCTTCTCAAATTTCGCAACAATGTTTATCTGGACATGCTACAGTAGCATGGGTGTTTCCCGGTACGTTTATCTAGTTTTGTTAACGTCCACTTATTTACATAACCCTTTGATATAAAGCTTGGAAACTTGGAACACTTGTTCACCATCACAAGCTTCACCTGTAAGCAAGAGTACATAATTCTGTCCAACATTTGGACAGAATTATGGCCTTTATAACCCTTTGAGATAAAGCTTTGAAACTTGGAACACTTGTTCACCATCACAACCTTCACTTGTAAGAAAAAGTATATAACTCTGTCCAGCATTTTGACATAATTATGGCTCTTTTTAACTTAGAAGTTTTGGTTAAGGGTTTTATTTATTTACATAACCCTTGAGATAAAGCTTTTAATCTTGGAAAACTTGTTCACCATGAGAAGTTTCATCTGTAGACAAGAGTAAATAACTCTGTCAAGCATTTAGACAGAATTATGGCCCTTTTTAATTTAGAATTTTTGGTTAAGGTTTTTTGTTAAAGTACGCCTATTTACAACCCTTTGAGATAAAGCCTTGAAACTCGGTCGCACAATTGGACTTAGAATTTGTGTTTAGCATTTGCGTTTAGCAAATACGTTAACCTCAGTTTATGTTGAACAAGACCCCGACAGGCGTATATTGTGCCCACTGGCACTCTTGTTCCGTAGTGCGATACGGATGCATACAATGGTGTGACAACGGGCTTTGACGGTCACACATTCACGGATTAGCTACGGATACGATCCGGCTTCATTCGCGGCAATCTGTACTGGTCCGTAGCTACTACGCATGACTACGGCTGAAGTACAGAAAGCTACGGACCAATACAGAGTGTCACGAATGATGCCGGACCGTATCCGTAGCTAATCCGGCGTCAAATCCGTGAATGTGTGACCTAGGCATTACTGCCAAGATGAAACTCCTGTGTTCAGATACCATTATATATTTTTTTTATAATAATGTCAGTATTTCTAACATGATTATTCATTAGATAAAGGGTTTAGTCAAGTCCTTGTCAATGACAATGTATTTGGTGACAATTTAAGCAACTGTAATTAAACGATGAGTATGGATTCTTTCATGGGAGAAAGGGGCATTTGTGAGTTATAAAGTCCGGGACTAGCCACCAATGATATAGTGCGTCCAATGATATAGTGCGACATGTGATATGATCTGCTCTGTGTGCAATAGGAGTGGACAAACACTGTGATTGCTGGTGTAGACACTGATCAGGCGATGCGTTAGAATTGCGACTTTAGACCTTTGTCTACTCTGTTTGCGAATATCTGAGAGTCCTTTTCCCATGGCATCTCTAGACCCGTAGATGATTAGAGTCTACAAGTGAATCCCGGGGTGACGATTGAACATACCGCCCTTCATATACACGGGTGACGATTGAACATACCGCGCTTCATATACACGGGTGACGATTGAACATACCGCCCTTCATATACACGGGTGACGATTGAACATACCGCCCTTCATATACACGGGTGACGATTGAACATACCGCCCTTCATATACACGGGTGACGATTGAACATACCACCCTTCATATACACGGGTGACGATTGAACATAGCGCCCTTCATATACACGGGTGACGATTGAACATACCGCTCTTCATATACACGGGTGACGATTGAACATACCACCCTTCATATACACGGGTGACGATTGAACATAGCGCCCTTCATATACCAGGATGGGCGATTGAACATACCGCTCTTCATATACCCGGATGACGATTGAACATACCACCCTCCATCTATCAGGGTGACAAATGAGCACACCGCCCTTCATGCACCCGGGTGACGATTAAACATTGCCCCCCCCCCCCCCAATCACACACACACAAGTACATACGAAGGCGGTGTGTCCAGTCGTCAGCCCGGTTACACGTATATGCTCTTATTATCTACAGCTCGGGAAATGTAGCGAAATTCACTGAAAAAAACCCTACCTCAATCAATATGTACAACAATTACAATACAAAACATGATACTGAGACAATAAAGATTAAAAACCAAGAGAAACATTTACATAACACATCGAACGATATAACACACGAAAATATAGCCCTAGATCACTTTGCACACATTGTTAACCCAGAATAGCCCTGACGCATCATCAGACCAGGCTCTAAAGTATGTGCCAATATAACGGCATCTGTTTCTCAAACGACGATGTGTGTGCTACTCTGTTTCCACGACGAGACGACAGTAGCTTGTGTACTACGCTGTTTCCACGACTAGACGACAGTAGCTTGTGTACTACGCTGTTTCCACGACTAGACGACAGTAGCTTGTGTAGCCTACTACGCTGTTTCCACGACTAGACGACAGTAGCTTGTGTACTACGCTGTTTCCACGACGAGACGACAGTAGCTTGTGTACTACGCTGTTTCCACGACGAGACGACAGTAGCTTGTGTACTACGCTGTTTCCACGACGAGACGACAGTAGCTTTATTACAATTAATACTTGTATAACTCCCAGTAGAACCTTTCTAATCTGGATTTTCAATATACAGTAGAACCTGTCTGAAGCGACCATCGAAAAGGGGTCTAATTGATTGTAAGTGCCAACTTAATGTAGGTCAAAAGTAACACAGAACGCTCCTGTAGGACCAGAAGGTTCCTCTAGGAGTAGTCTGATCAAGGTGTGCTCTGCTTCCATATGAAATTATATAGATATGATTTTAGAGTTTCTGCCATGGTACAACAACCATGTATTCATATACCATTGTACGACAGACCCCCAGCAAAGCTATTGAAAAAGTGTCCTGATAACGGTTGTAAGTGGACACTATTGTACGCACGTGATTCTTGTGGTTAAAACCTATCTACCTAGGATTTGAATTGGGTGAACCAAGGGGAAAACATTTTGTACTCATTTGTGAAATATTCATTTTTAATCAAAATTAAAAGTCTACAACGTACTGTCGTACAAGTAAGATACATGTACTCGTCTTACTACCAAAGTGTCTTCTTACAACCGTTATCAGGACAGTTTGTTCGCATGACCTCAGACAAGTGTCCTCGGCTACGCCTCGGACACGTCTTCGGTCATGCGAACAAACTGTCCTGATAACGGTTGTAAGAAGACACTTTGGTAGTAAGACTCGTACTGTATCTATTACTTGTAGCAAATAAATATTCATGATGTCAGTATTTCGTGGATAAATATTCATTAAGTAATATTTACATTCGCCCTGCAACGTCCTTATATAACCTTATTCTAAAAAGAAAGTTGCATAACCTCATGAACACCGGAAGCACGTCATTCATTTCTTAAATATAAGAAATACAATGGAATATAAATATAAGAAATAAATGACGTGCTCCCGGTGTTCATGGGTTATGCAACGCATAGCTTTACGAGCAAAGATTCACGTGAAGCCCTTCGGGCTTCACTAACTTTGCTCGTAAAGCTATGCGTTGCATAACCTCATGAACACCGGAAGCACGTCATTCATTTCTTAAATGGGTTAACACAGTGTATTTCGACAGACATTGCTGGGACGCGGGCTAATAGTCAAAGTTACCTCTGTGTACTATCGTCGTCATCCTGTGTTTGCGTGTGGGTGTACATATTGACAGACATAACTAATGAACCACGACGTCCCTACCATTAGTGGCATCAGCCATACATTCATCTATCATGAACGACAGCTTTGAACTATGTAAACTAAGCCGTTTATTTTGATAATACTGTAGTTGTCACGTGACCTCTTGAGGCTTTTGATAGACATAGAGTAAATGTTAGAAATCTAGGCTTTTAATGGTGTCATCGCATGCCTATATCATACATGTTAAAATGACATCAATGGAAAAATATAACATTATTAAATTCTTAAATCTTTGAAAAGTAACAGACAATGCAGACCCTGCTCATCTGCTGCTGACCTGGCATCACTGATCACACAGATTGCAACGTCTCATGTGTATGTCTTTTGACCGTGTCGCTTGCGAAATAAAGTTTGTATCATTTTCCCCTTTAACGCCTTTGAAATCAGAGTAAACCTAGATCAGACGGTTCCTTAAGTAGTCGCCTACCTAAGATCTGGATTGCGAGGTTCTAAATTTTCGTTTCTGACTTCAACTCGATTTGATCTGATTTTTTTTCACATTTGAATCTAAAAGTAAAAATAAAGCATGAAATACCACAAATCGACATGAACGGAATTATTCAGTTTTCAGTAACAATTCAATTTTTTTCAATGACATAAATGTAAGTTATTTGCTCCATTTGAAAATGATTTTCACAAACAGTATAGACACAGTGTGCCATGCACGTGACATCTGAATATATATAGAGTTGGCTTTGTTGACGCTTGCAAAAGCTTATTATGTAACACTTTACCTGGTGGGGACACGTACTGACGTATTTGACTCTAGGAGTCATCTGACAAGGTTCTGAGCTGTTGGAATCATATAGATCGGATTCAACATTTTCTGCAATAGCAAAAACATCCCGTGCTCATATGTCATCGGCAAGTAAAAGTTAAAACGGTTACATTAAAACCTCTATATAGCAAGTACATACTTCTTAAGCATACTCGCCTTAAACACGTGTGGTTGCTTCATGCAGAGACACATTACTACAGAAAGTTCGTTTGAGGACTGTCTGCATTACGTTTGTCCTGAATAAAGCAACAGTCTGTTTTGAACATCCGTAATTCGACTTATTTTAATGGGCTACAAAGACAGGTGTTCTGAAGACCATTAGCAGCCGTTTCACCAATGACTCGGTGTATGACCGGGGTCTGCAATGTTTACAAAATACCCGAAGATGCGTTTTACAAGAAATTATTGAATTAAAGTAGATGTTCGTATTATAAAATATCCGCTGAACGACAATGCGTGGCAGCTTAGTGTTTTGCAAACACTATTGACCCAGAAGACCAGCGCTTTGTCTGGGATCAGCGCGTCTACAAGACTGTGTACATGGGCACAGAGATCAGCGCGTCTACAAGACTGTGTACATGGGCACAGGGACTAGGGCGTTTACAAGACTGTGTACATGGGCACAGGGACTAGGGCGTTTCATTCCCTTTACATAGTCTGTACAGTAAACCCTGTCTTAAGCAACCATCATTTTTTGACATTAGGAGTCTTAGAAAGCTGGTTGTTGTTCAATACAGGGCAAAGGTGATGCTGAAAGCTACTATAGGAACATTATGCATTACTTTAGACCTGTATTAAGCTAAATCTGTATTAAAGACACATATCTAAGTATATTTTAATGGTCGTTAATTCTAACCTTTTACTTCAAAAATACATCTTGCTATGCATTTTGCAAACATAGTACTTAGACTTAGACCAGACGGTTGCTATAGGAGTTGTCTGATCAGGGTCTGCTTTACTTATGGAATAATATAAATCTGATTCTACAGTTTCTGCGTCGGTAGAAATGAACGTGCTAATATGCCATTTTAAAATTCAACCTAATTAATATTCATAACGCCATCATTTTTAACGTAAATATTCATGAAGTAAAGGGTTAAGACAGTTTGTACTGTGTCCTGGTCATATGGCTGTCAGCCTGGTCTACACTGTGATACGGTTTACGCCCATTACTTTGTATGTTTATTACATAAACTCAAGACAACTTATTAATGTGCGTTTTATCATGTGAACGTGAGGTAAAGCTCCTTTGACCAGTGGCGATGTTGATGTATATACGCGTGTATATATAACGGAAGTATCGGTTTGACAGACATATCAATAATAAAAGTGATCATGGTGTGACAGGCGATTGATCGATCACCTCAGATCTACATGTTTGTGATTTCAGACGATCGATTAGGAGATGTGATATTCGTTTAAACCAGTCTATGCCGTGTTTTAATTAATCTGGTCCCTAGTCGATGGACTGATTAAGAAAGTGTCTTTAATTTCAAATAAGTGAGTGTTTGCATGTTCTAAAGTTTGAACTTGATGTCACAATCATTTATGGATGTCAACAGAGTGTTGCTATGTATATAAACAGTTTGGACAGTGAGGCGCGTTCACAGTGAGTATTTCAGATCAATGTGTATATTACTATATAAAACTAGGACAGCCAATTATTATAACCAGATACCACAGTGACATTAATCTTTAAACATTTGAAGAAATGAACTATAGTCCTTAACAGAAACAGCAGTGGAAGAAAGACTATTTGTAGCGATATAGGAAACAATAGTAGTCGCAGCAGCAACACCAATAATAGTAGTAGTCGCAGCAGCAACAACAATAGTAGTAGTAGTCGCAGCAGCAACAACAATAATAGTAGTAGTCGCAGCAGCAACAGCAATAGTAGTAGTAGTCGCAGCAGCAACAACAATAGTAGTAGTAGTCGCAGCAGCAACAACAATAGTAGTAGTAGTCGCAGCAGCAACACCAATAGTAGTGGTAGTCGCAGCAGCAACACCAATAGTAGTAGTAGTCGCAGCAGCAACAACAATAGTAGTAGTAGTCGCAGCAGCAGCAACAGTGGTAATAGCAGCATTAGCAGCAGTAGTAGTAGAAGGAGTAGTAATAGTAGTCGTAGGAGTAGTATCAACAGCAGCAGCAGTAGTAGTAATAGTAGTAGTATTAGTCGCAGCAGAGGCAATATCAGCAGCAGTAGCAGTAGTAGTACATGTAGTAGTATTCGATTTACCGGTACCACAACTAGTAGTAATAGTAAGTTAGTCGATTTACCCGTACTAGTGGTAATAGTAAGTTAGTCGAGACATCAGGCCTACAACTAGTGGTAATATTAAGTTAATCGAGACATCAGGCCTACAGCTAGTGGTAATATTAAGTTAGTCGAGATACCAGGACAACAGCTAGTGGTAATAGTAAGTTAGTCGATTTATCCGTACTAGTAGTAATAGTAAGTTAGTCGAGATACCAGGACAACAGCTAGTGGTTATAGTAAGTTAGTCGAGACACCAGGCCTACAGCTAGTCGTTATAGTAAGTTAGTCAATCGAGATACCAGGACTACAGCTAGTGGTAATAGTAAGTTAGTCGAGACACCAGGCCTACAGCTAGTGGTTATAGTAAGTTAGTCGAATTACCCGTACTAGTGGTAATAGTAATTTAGTCGATATACCGGGACTACAGCTAGTGGTGATAGTAAATTAATCGAGACATCAGGCCTACAGCTAGTGGTAATAGTAAGTTATTAGATCGAGATACCAGGCCTACAGCTAGTGGTAATAGTAAGTTAGTCGAGACATCAGGACTACAGCTAGTGGTAATAGTAAGTTAGTCGAGACACCAGGCCTACAGCTAGTGGTAATAGTAAGTTAGTCGATACACCAGGTCTACAGCTAGAGGTAATAGTAAGTTAGTCGAGACACCAGGACTACAGCTAGTGGTAATAGTAAGTTAGTCGAGACACCAGGCCTACAGCTAGTGGTAATAGTAAGTTAGTCGATATATCGGTATTACAGCTAATAGTAATAGTTAGTTAGTCGAGATACCGGTACTTTATCTGGTGGTACTAGTAAGATAGTAATAGCTGTTACAATAACTCGTCAGAGGTACCTGCAGCATTGATAGTAGAACAGTAAAACTACACTAAACCGGCTTTTCAATAAAGAACATGTGTATGTCTTTTTAGACAGGTGACATCTTGATGCAGGGTGAAAACCATGCAGAAAGCACCTTTGGGAAAGCACCTTTCAACCTGCATTAAACTGGCTGTAATAGTAATAAGCTGTCTGTCTGGCAGTAATAGTAATAAGCTGTCTGTCTGGCAGTAATAGTAATAAGCTGTATGTCTGGCAGTAATAGTAATAAGCTGTATGTCTCGCAGTAATAGTAATAAGCTGTCTGTCTGGCAGTAATAGTAATAAGCTGTCTGTCTCGCAGTGATAGTAATAAGCTGTATGTCTGGCAGTAATAGTAATAAGCTGTCTGTCTCGCAGTGATAGTAATAAGCTGTCTGTCTCGCAGTGATAGTAATAAGCTGTCTGTCTCGCAGTAATAGTAATAAGCTGTATGTCTGGCAGCAACAGTAATAAGCTGTCTGTCTCGCAGTGATAGTAATAAGCTGTCTGTCTGGCAGTGATAGTAATAAGCTGTCTGTCTGGCAGTAACAGTAATAAGCTGTATGTCTGGCAGTAATAGTAATAAGCTGTCTGTCTGGCAGTAACAGTAATAAGCTGTCTGTCTGGCAGTAATAGTAATAAGCTGTCTGTCTCGCAATGATAGTAATAAGCTGTATGTCTGGCAGTAATAGTAATAAGCTGTCTGTCTCGCAGTGATAGTAATAAGCTGTCTGTCTCGCAGTGATAGTAATAAGCTGTCTGTCTGGCAGTGATAGTAATAAGCTGTCTGTCTCGCAGTAATAGTAATAAGCTGTATGTCTGGCAGCAACAGTAATAAGCTGTCTGTCTGAAAGACAGGTATCGATACTTACTTTAAAGGTTCGGTTTAGAGGAGTTTTACTGTAGCGTGCAGTATTACACATAGTGTAGCGTGCAGTATTACACATAGTGTAGCGTGCAGTATTACACATAGTGTAGCGTGCAGTATTACACATAGTGTAGCGTGCAGTATTACACATAGTGTAGCGTGCAGTATTACACATAGTGCAAACTTGTGTGATACAGGGGAACACGTGATAACACATACAGACAGTGTGGGCCTAGATGAAACGCCATGTTAATCCTTTTGTCACTAGTATTTGTTAGAGAACTGGAAGAAACATTAGTTTGTAACAAACTCAACCCATTCCTAGACTACTTTTAGAACCAATATCTTTGAACAAATCTACCAAAAAGGAGAATTTACTAGAAAAAAAGAGAAAATTTTAGAATTGCATAGTTTTGAAACCATTGTGACAAATAGAACATTTGCTCCTATGGAGCAAATGTTTTATTTATAACAATGGTTTCAAACAATGACTTTGCAGAGACTTCAACAGGCCCTAGTGGGAGGGAATTGGTTAACAGATGAAATATTTTTGCATACAAAGTATTCGTGTGCATACATTTAAAGCAAATGATACTTCCTTTGAAAAATGAAATAATGATATTCCTCTCAATTTCCTATCTACAGTGGTATCTTCTGCTATCAGTTGTGATCAGAAAGCAATTTATTGGTGTCTTTTGTATGACACGGTGTCTATCTGATTGCTTTAAAGCAGTCGAATAAGTTATTGTCGTCTGCTTCAGTTTTCAAAGTTATGGTTTTCTCTCATTCTTCTCCAAAACGTATCATGAGTGGCAAACAGTTGTATCCTGACGAGACGATGAGTCACTCGCTGTCTCATCTCGGTTGAAGCTGTTTGTAAAGGGCATATCAAATGGTTCCACTGCGTTAACCCATTACCCCACAGGCTATTTTTAGACCCTACCTCCTTTGATCAACCCATTCCCTCATATTTACGCCTTTTGACGCCTTTATAAAAGTCATCTTTTTAAACCATTGTGATAAGTATAGCATTTGCTCCTATTGAGCAAATGCTCTATTCATCGCAATGGTTTCAGAAAGTGACTTTTACAAAGGCGCCAAGGGGCGTAAATATGAGGGAATGGGTTGATTAAAGGAGTTAAATTCAAGCGATTCTTGAATTTGTCGTCTGCTAAACATTGTTGTCTTCTGTAAAATTCACTTTTAATTTATATTCTTTTTGTTTTTCAAAAATAAAACCATACTGCCAATCAGTTGGATTTTGTTGTGAAGCATATTTGTTCGGATATCTTATTTGGATAAACACGTAGTACAGCTGTTACAAAGCTACAGCTTACATGTAAACAGGTAACTGCAATAAAACATGAATTGCTATTGAAGTCGTATGATTTGAAAGTGAAATTTTCGTTTAAACCAGAATTTGCAAATTTGCTGGGTTTTTTTTTACCGCGCATGTAGCTTTGATCCATGTGGGATATTATATTACTGTATGCCTATTAACCCTTTACTTCATGCATACATGTATTTATGTAATAAATAATGACTTTATGGTTATTAATTAAATTATTGTTATAATGACACACGGTCACAGGAATATTGGCCATGTTAGGAACTGCAGAAATCTGTTACTTATTCAATAAGCAAACAGAGCAGACCAAGATCAGACGGTTCCCACTGGAACCGTCTGATCTTGGTCTACTATGTTTACAAACTCGTCAATAGGCATCTCTTTCAGGTACATGGTTAACACTATCGCTGCAAATGAGTTGTTATTCAGTTCTGTTTAGTCTGTATTTGTTGCAGACTAGATATACATGTGCGAACAGTCGAAGCAGACGACACACAGCAGTCGACAATTTCACAATATAATTAGACTTAGATGGGCTTGTACTTGAAACACTGTACATGTAATATGCGTATTTTGCACGCTAGCCACAAAATTGTGATAAGGTATGCACACTGACGAGACTCTAAATAACTCGGCGTCTCATCAGAATCCAAACTGCTTGACATGTTGATCACAATTTTGAAGAGGAAAACCAGATTCAAAATTGCAGCAGACGAAATTTCTGCTGACTAGGGGCTAGAAACTTTTATTTAGAGCGTAGAAGATAACGATTATGCGACAAACCAGTCGTTTGAAACCAGACAAATTGGTATGTTTCATTTATAAACTTCAATCTACAACTTACATATATGACATACAGGGACAGTTTTGGGATTTATCTGGGTTTAGACTGTATCATTGGCCTGGTCATTTTACAATAGTATTGTGTATTACATATCAGATTTTTAAGCAAGCGTTATTTAACCCATTCCCTCATATTTAACCCATTCCCTCATATTTAAAACCATTCCCTGATATTTACGCCTTTTGTCGCCTCTGTAAACCCCCAATTTTTGGAAAACCATTGTGATAAATAGTGCAGTTGCTCCATGGGAGCAAATAATCTATTTATCACAGTGGTTTCAACACCACACCAATCTAAAAAATCCTTTCCTCTAGTTAATGCTCCTTTTCGGTAGATGTATTCAAAGAGGTAGGATCTAAAAAAATAACCTATGAAGTAATGGGTTAAAACCAGATCACATAAATACTCATACGTTTGATATTCTGCAATAAAAGTCTTAGCCCTCTACCTTTTTACATGCCTCTTTAAACTCTTTTGCAAAACAGAGTATACCTAGATCAGACTGCTCCTATAGGAACCGTATCAACAGGTTCTGCTATGCTTGCTTATTTAATTATAAATGTATGTACAAATCGTGTTCTATATTTTTCTGCCATGGCAAACATGTATAATTTTTATGCTCATATAGATCTACCAATACAAAGATTCAACTCATTAATATTCATATTCATGACGTCATTATTTATGAAATGAATATTCATGAGGTAAAGGGTTAATCAATATCTCCAGTATCATTAAACTTTGATTTGGTTTCACAAACAATATAAATTCACCAATCTTAACCCCTTTCTCCGACAAAAGTCGCAAAAATGCACCACGACAAATAGTGCAGTCCCAATTCATACGCCGCCTTTTCAAGGCGGCGTCTGACCAGAGACTTCACCTTTTGTCTCAAACTTTATTTCTAATATATATATGCTTTATTTCCTTTGAAATTTGCAATTATTTTTCTCACATACCCTTCCCTTATCTCCGAGTTAGAAACAACAGGTTAAGATTCCCTTATCTGTAACACGTGTAAGATCACTTTAGAACGTATATATGACGTCATACATCAGATATGACGTCAACCCATGGAAACCGATGTTTTCATGTCATTTAAACGGTGAAAACACACTTATTTGTTATGTGAGAAAAAAGAATCTGATGCTCGTTGTCTTTTAAGATCACATGTTCCTAACTCACCAAGAAGATGTTATTAAGCTCGCAAAGGCTCGCTTAATGACATTTTCTAAGGCTCGTTTAGGAACATGTGATCTTAAAAGACAACTCGCAACAGATCCTCTATAGACCTATCTCATTTCCTTATTGTATCGAATGATTTAAACAAAATTGGTTTGCAGGACGCCGAGAGGGGTTACATGAACATACAGTATACAATGCCTATAGTCACTACTGAGTGAATGAACATACAGTATACAATGCCTATAGTCACTACTGAGTGAATGAAACATACAGTATACAATGCCTATAGTCACTACTGAGTGAATGAACATACAGTATACAATGCCTATAGTCCACTACTGAGTGAATGGACATG